>OVBL01000551.1:0-192034 GCA_900406555.1 Pseudoturritis turrita
GGACGAGTTGGTGTTGAGTCTCCACGAGAGTTGCCATGACTTAGGATGAAGATTCATAGAGACCAGCCTCCAAACCTTGATTGTCCGGGCCCCGTTATAAGAGAAAACGTTGCAGTACACCACGAATCCGGCAGACGTTGTGATTGTTCTCCTGAAACGCCGAGTCCCTTCATGTTTCTTGTAATCAGGAAAAGGTATCATGCGACACCCATCAGTACCTCCAGCATTATAGAAATCATAGGATACGACATAATTTGCGTCCATGGTGTTACCACTCGAGGAAAGCCAGTGAAGAATTCCGTTCAAGGGAACCGAATACTCTAGTCTAGACCAAAACATTGAACAGACAAAACGCACATTTTCGGTTTTCCACGCTCCTGTTTCAGACGAATATATCATAAAAGTGAGTTTAGCAGATAGCACACGTGGGACCAATATCCAGACAACCTTGTAACCCACGACAATACCCTTTTCCATCTTTGTGACCAATGCAGTGTCGGTGAAATTTTTATTCTCCTGTAACCTCACGACATCAAAAGGGAGAGATGTGGAGGAAGAGGGATTCGAACCCATTGTTGCAACAATGGATTTCCGACATGATACATTGGCGATCCTTCGATGGTTTCGGTGTAAAGCAATACGATTCCATCGGTGCAGCTCAAGACCGAAGTTTTTCTCACTTCTGTCTCGGATTTGTGACGCATGAAAGAGCCTAAGGAATCGGTAAGTCCCATCTCTCGCATCCATGGTGTCCCACGATTTCTAGCGCCAGTGTTTTGTTCCTTGTATTCATGATTGACCACGACAAGGAGGAGGTTGAGGAGTTCACTGACTCGTAGAGATCTCGGAAGAAGTCGGAATCGATTAAACATTTCCACTCTTTGCTCACTGATCTGAATCTCGCGATGCTTCTCAATGATAATCGAGCCAAGATTTTTACCAATGCTTCATCTGCAATTTTTCTATTTTGTTTGACAACGATTTGTTTTTGTTTTTTCTCCATTCGAGATTTAGGTTTGGGGTTCTCTCGAAACACTTTTATTTAGGGTTCTCGGTAACTATGAAAGAGAGGGCTATTGTGTTATTCAATTATTTTCATATCTTAGATTGGATTCTCCTAGATATCCCGTCTTTATTGTAACTGCTCAGTGCATGTATATGGGAAAAAAACCTTAACCGAAAAAATCGAACCAAACCAAACCGAAAAAAGCGATTTGGTATGATTGTGGTTTAACCTAAAAACCATTTGGTTATCATTTTTTAAAAGTTTTTGGTTTAAATTTGGTTTGGTTAAAACCCGTAAAACCGAATGGTTTTTTTCGGTTTTTAAAATTAAATTTGAGATAATTCTATATTTCCATTCTTTGTTTAATTTAGGCTTATCTCAAAAACTTAATATTAAAACTATAAAACAAAATTGATAGAATTAATCTTTATATATCTAAAGCAGAAGTCGACAATTCTCAAAGCGACATATGTCATAGACCCTCTCTATTATATTAGTAAAGGGAAGGGGACTCTATCAGGATCTTACCAATCTAAAGATCAATTTTTAAATAAATTAATAGCTTTATAAATATTTTTTAGATTCTTTTATCGTAGATTTCTACGGTTATTCTTCTCCAACACATGATCTCGCTTTCTAATTCACGATCATCAATAACCTCCCACTCTCATCTTCATCAAATCATGTACAATTTCACGATGATTTCGTGATTTTGTTGTTGCTTGGGTTTTGATTCCTGAGTTACAACCTTTTTTTCCAGTTGTCGTTACATGTCATTGATTTTAGGGTTTATCATGGATTGTTAAAAGCTACTCTCGATCGAAATTGATTATGGTTTGTCTTTCTTTGATTTACATGCATAAAAATTGGAACAAATAAGCCTCTCTTTCCTCTAGATCTGAGTTGCAAATAGTCTTCGGCTATTTGTTTCTCCAATTTGTCTCATTCGTCTTGACATTCTCAACCAATCTCTCTGGCGGATCTTACAAGAGCACATCGCTTCTCTACCACCATTCCGAGGTTCTCATACCGCCTCCATCAATCAAAGTTTTTCCTATATCCTTGGTGAATCTCTCTCTTTTTCATCAATGGATAGTCCTAAAATCGCATACAAGGTAAAGTCTTTGGTTTTTCATAATCAAATTTCAATCTCAGTTTTCTCCGAACCAATATTTGATCAAGGTTTGTATATCTTTTTCATCACATATATTCAGTTTCATTACTCTCCCGATCTCGAGGTCGACTTGCATCACACAATTAAAACTTCGTTTAGTCTGGCTTCAAGGTCAGTGAATGCTTTACATATCTCTTCTTTTAAGAAAGTTTCCATGTAAACTGATACCTTTTACTTGCTTCTGATTTTGACCTATATTGAGATATGATGTCTCTTTATGGAGTATTTTAATCCGATGACTTTTTTGAAATTGAGTTGTGGCATGTTTGGTATAGTCCTTTGAAATTTTATAATCCCTTTTAGTGAAGCCGCAATTAGACGATTTTGTTTGATCTTCTTACATTCATCTCTGATTATTCAATATGCCTTCATCTTTTACATAAGCACCAAGCAATTTGTTTTTCTCACATAGTTGTCTGTTTTGCACAAATGGCCTAAAGCTTTAGTACATTTTGGTCAGTTTGAAGTTAAACTCACATTTGTTTTCTTCAAATATGATGATTTTTCAATCATAATATTTACCAATTACAAGCGTCATCTTAGACTCTTAGAGTTCAGTTATATTCAGGAGCACACATGCCTATTCGTATTCTTCAAGATTTTGCATTTGAACTAAAAAGATATATTTTACCTTTCAAGTTTGAATTTTTTTTTTTTTTTTTTGCAGCCGTACTTCTAATATGAAACTCACAAGATCGTAATTTTTCGCATTGAAGGACAAAGACGATAACGTTTAAGAAACTAGATTCACTAAGTAAGGAAGCGTTAAGGAGATGTGGAGAGAAACAACAAGCATAAGTGATTTTATGAGGTTAATCTCATTGTTCGGCCAAAGGACTGTTGACAGAATTTCTTTGTGGGCAGCATCATTTCTATTTCATTTACCAGATGGCTCTCCAGACGAATTTGATTGTCTGATTCAATTGCTTCGTGTATCAGTCATGATCAAAGAAAATCTCAGAGATAACAATCAAACTTTCGATATTGTACTTTCAAACAAGGGATGGATAAAAAAAACCTATAAATATTACAAGTTTAAATCCTTTTTATAATTTCTTACTCCTCCACCTTCATACTTGATCATTATATAGGATGCATTTAATTGATACAATATATGTGACAACAAGTATTATCATATATATTTCACATAGAATGGTCAATATGTTATACTTCCCGGTGCATAGTACCGGGCATAACACTAGTAAAACTCTAATTTTCCCACTTCCCAAAACAAAACAAAATAAAACCGTATGTAATTAATTGAGTTTCTAAACCTAAATTGTATTGTTTTCTTCTTCACAAACTCATATTCCACGTAATTAATTTCTTTTTTTCGGTTTTAGTTATTGTTTTTGGTGTTTTGATAATGATTTTTTTTTATTGAAGTTAGGATGAATTATTTGAACTGCACCGCCAATTCTTTGACGATCTTCAAGTAAGCTTCCATTCGATCATCCTTTGCTGCATATTCGCCGCTAAACTGATTCGCGACTAGTTGGGAATCGTAAAATGCATGGAGTTGCTCGGTTTTTAGGCCACTAGAAAGTTTCATCCCGGCAATCAAGGCTTCATACTCTGCTTCATTGTTGGATGCGTGGAAACCAAGGCGGAATGATTGTTCCAGCAGTTCGCCACTTGGAGAAGTTAATCGTATCCCTACTCCCGAACCATTTTTGGAAGACAAGCCGTCGACGTGGAGTTTCCAGGGCTGGTTTTGCATTTCGTCGTTAATGCTTTCTTCAAGTAGTTCGATAAGAAAATGTGCCAAGACTTGTGATTTCGCGCATGTGCGTCCGCGATACTCAATGTCATATTCGCTTAGTTCGATTGCCCAGTTTGCTAGCCTTCCTGACTGACTTAGGTTGTGCAGAACAGACCTAATCGGGAAGGTACTTAGGACGACGATCGAGTGAGACTGGAAGTACGGCCTTAGCTTTCTTGCGGACATGACGATGGATAGCGCCAATTTTTCCATCTATGAGTACCTTGTCTCGGCGTCTGTAAGGGTTTTGCTAACGTAAAAGATCGGCTTCTGTTCTCCACGCTCGTCCCGGATCAGTATGCCGCTTACTGCTGTGGCGAAAACCGCTGTGTACAGAAAAAGTGGCTCCCCAGCTTCCGGTTTTGTGAGGACTGAAGGGGTAGCCAGGTAAGTCTTTAGTTGTTGAAAAACCTCCTCGCATTTTTTCGTCCACTCGAACTTCTTGTTTCCTCGCAACGTATCGTAGAAAGGCAAGCATTTGTCGGTGGACCGTAAGATGAATCAGTTAAGTGTAGCTACCCTCCCGGTAAGTCTTTGCACTTCCCTTTTTGTCTTTGGTGAAGTCATATGGATGAGCGCATCGATTTACTTAGGGTTAGCCTCAATGCCGCGGTGAGTTACTAGGTACCCGAGGAATTCTCCCGAGATGACTGCGAATCTGCATTTGGTTGGGTTTAACTTCATGTTGTGAAAGTTCAGCTGTGAGAAGCATTCCTTGAGATTAGTGACGTGATCCTGCTCTCTTAGTGATTTCACCAGCATGTCGTCTATATAAACCTCCATTGTCTTTCCGAGTTGATCGGCGAACATCTTGTTCACCAGTCGCTGGTACGTTGCTCCGGTATTTTTCAGACCGAATGGCATCACCTTGTAGCAATATATTCCACGATCCGTTATGAAAGCGGTCTTCTTGCGATCATCGGGGTTCATCAAGATCTGGTTGTAACCTGAGAAGGCATCCATGAAGGATAGTAGTGCATTTCCTGCCGTTGCTTCGACTAGGCGATCGATATGCGGAAAGGGAAAACTGTCTTTTGGACAAGCTTTATTTAGATCAGTGAAGTCCACGCATACACGCCATTTTCCATTCTTCTTCTTGACCACCACTGGGTTAGCCAGCCAATCCGGGTACTTCACCTCAGTTATTGAACCAACGCGCAGGAGTCTTTTTACTTCGTCGTTGACTGCTTTGGCTCTGTCTGGCCCAAGCTTTCTCCTTTTCTGCTTCACCGGTTTAAACGTTGGGTCAACGTTCAGTTCGTGGCTTGTTATACTGATGTCGATGCCAGGCATATCTTCTGTTTCCCACGTAAAAGTGTTGATATTTGTCCTCAGGAATGCAACGAGTTCTTCTTTGATCTTTTCATCTAACATTGCTCTAATTTCCACGCATCGCTCCGGACGTTCATTGCCGATGCAAACTGATACTACGGGGTCGCAAGTTGGCTTAGATACTTCTTCCTCGTGATCCTCCGCAATTTGTAATTGCTATAATAGTTTGAAAAGCTGCTTCACCGGTTCTCTGTCAGTCTTCATCTTCTTGCGTTTTGAATTTGCCGTCGGATCGGTCACCGGGTTTCTGATCTTGTGTGCGGCGAGGAAGCAGACATGAGACTCTTTTTGTTTTTCTGTAATCGTTTTCACTCCATTTGGTGTAGGGAACTTGAGGCAGAGATGGTAGGTTGAAACGGCGGCGCGCATGGAATTCAACCAGGGGTTCCCATGATGACGTTGTAGATTGCCGGGTGATCAGCTACAGAGAATTCGACGATTTTTGTCACTTCGCCAGCTTGGATAGGCAGTTTGATTTTCCCAGTAGTCATGGTGGTTTTTCCAGAGAATAAATGGTTTGGAGGTAGATATCACTTCGGACAGGTCCACATTCATTCTTCTGAGAGTCTCGAGGAATATTACGTCCACAGTGCTCCCAGTGTCCACCAATACATGTGTTACGTTGCAGTCGTTGATAATTAATTCGATCACGAGAGGGTCATCATGTGGTATGTCGATTCCGATCGTCTCCCTTTTCTCGAATGATATCACGTCATTTGGAAACTTTGATGGTTTAGACCAGTTGATGCTGATGTCTGCCCTTCGCTGGAATGCTTTGATTGATGAGACGGTATCTAAGCAATAGTGAGATCCTCCCAATATCATGCTTATCCTTCTTCTTGATCCGGAGGGCGGTGCTTCGTCATCCCTTCTATCGCGCTTGGTGTGATCTTCTTTTGTCAGGTTAGGTTTGTTTGTATTTACGTTCATCTCGAAATCCTTGAGGCTGATGTGTCCTCCAAGCTTGCCAGCTGCTAATTGCTCCATGAATTTCTTCCGCGGCCTCGGCCTCTTCCTCTACCATAGCCAGGTGCATCGATTTGATAGTTATGGGCTCTTCGAAAACCGCCCTCATGCTGCACATAGCCGGAACCTTGACTATTCCTCTTAGTGTTAAAAGGGGTTGAGACTTGGGGAGAGTGGTTCACTGCCTTTGCCTTCCCATACTTCTCGGTTAGGATCTTCATCTCTTCTTCTTCGGTGATGAAGTCTACAGCTCAATGCATTGCATCATGTATCGTTGTGGGGGTGTTTAGCGCGATTTCTTTGTAAAAATCGGAATTGAACCAGAGTGCTCGTTGGTTGTAGCTGTTGATGGAGTTCCGCTCGAGCCTAGAAAACCACTGGAGCGACGATCCCTTGAGATGATTCACGAAGAGAAGGCACTGTCCGGCGTCTCTTTCGTTTTCCTTGAAGTTAGAGAGTCCCATGGCTATAGCGAAAGCCGTAAGATGCTCTTTTGGATCGGTCTTTCCTTCGTAGATCGGGACTTTCATCTTTCCAGGGTCTGGAATTCTTGTGCTAGTAATCCGTGCTGTGAACGGGGTGTTCTGTGCTTCCTCCAGTACACGATCTATCTCCGGCACCTTGTTAGTCGCTTTGTGCATCATGGATCGGACAACTTTTATGTCGGCAGCTGCTCAGTCCATATCTGCTCGCATTATAGCCATCTCTTCTTTCTGGGCTCGGAATCTAGCTCTGCACTCTTTGTTGACCCGTGCTTGCTCGGCCCAGAGTATGTTTTCCTCCTCCTCGGTTAGCTCTTGGTCTCCTTCAAGGATGGCCTCGCATCTTTCAGCTCGGATCTGGCCAGCTATTAAGGGTTCAGGGTTATCACGGCTCTCCACGTTTTGCTCCATTCGATTCTCCTCCTCCAGATTGATGATTGGGGCAGGCTCCTCTTCGATAGGTGTGTCGCTTGCCCCTTGCATTCCGGAGGCTAGGTTTGCTGAGTTTTGATGGAGTGGCGGCAATCTTCCACGGTTCGTGGCGGGTTGAGCGGGGTTGAAAAATCTAGGGCCGTTGGGTTGAGGCGCCTCCCGACCCGCCTTGTTGGATCCAGACCTGAGCCTATCCAACGGGTTCGACTCGCCGTCGCCAAAGCCTTCAGCTCGCCCGTCATCATGTTGTTGAGTTTGTCTTGCTCCTCCGCCTTTTTGAACAGCGTCTCCAACATAATCTTCATCTCCGTGACTGTATTTGAAGTCTCCCCAGCGTTTCCGGATTGGTTTGTCACGTCCTCCACGGCGGTGTTTCTGGTGTCGGTAATGTTATCGTCTCCGTCGTTCGCCATCGTCTTCGGATCGGTTTTGCAGTATCTTTTTGGTGTAAGAAATTTTCTTTTCCCCCTCCTTCTAGCGCCAAATTGTGGGAGTATAAATCCACGCCAATTGAATTTGTCGAAATTTGTTAAGAAGGGTGAAATTCCTGAGTAAAAGCCACTAAAAACGCAAACAGAGATCCAAAGATGGAGATTTATTAAGCTGCTTCGAAAGCTTTTTTGTGTGAGAGAAAAAGTACAGAGTTTTGCTAGGTAAAATTACGGATCCCCCTTTTCAGAGGGTTTACATGAGTATATATTTAAGTTTTAGTCGGCTAAGTTAATGTCTAAAGAGATAAGGAAGATTTCCTAAT
Organism: Pseudoturritis turrita; assembly: GCA_900406555.1. NCBI lineage: Eukaryota > Viridiplantae > Streptophyta > Magnoliopsida > Brassicales > Brassicaceae > Pseudoturritis > Pseudoturritis turrita. The sequence goes on from OVBL01000551.1 coordinate 7,909, forward strand.
TCCTTGGGATTTCCTTTTAGCAAAGTTTGCTACCACCATGGACTTTGATTCATGGGCTTTAACCTTGTCATCTCTTTTGTGGGCTTGAATTCGTGGGTTCGTTGCCTCGGTCCAATCTCCTACCATCGAACCTTGGCTCAGGTGACACCATGGTTCACGGCTCGGGTGACACCATGGTTCACGGCTCGGGTGACACCATGGTTCACGGCTCGAGTGACACCATGGCTCACGGCTTGAGTGACACCATGGTTGACGGCTCGGGTGACACCATGGTTGACGGCTCGGGTGATACCATGGTTGACGGCTCAGGTGACACCATGGTTCACGGCTCGGGTGACACCATGGTTCACGGCTCGGGTGACACCATGGTTCATGGCTCGGGGTTGCTTTGTATCACGGTTCGGGTGTCAATGGCTGCCTTTGTCTCTGACCCCGATCCGTCTTATCTTCAACCCCGATCCGTCTTGTGTTCGACTCACCTTGTCACGGTTAGGAGTACCCGATCCAACTCCTTCATTCACGGTTAGGGTACCCGATCCAACTCACTTTGTCACGGTTAGGGGTACCCGATCCAACTCCCTCATTCACGATTAGGGGTACCCAATCCAACTCACTTTGTCACGGTTAGGGGTACCCGATCCAACTCACCTTGTCACGGTTAGGGGTACCCGATCCAACTCACTTTCTCACGGTTAGGGGTACCCGATCCAACTCACCTTGTCACGGTTAGGGATACCCGATCCAACTCCTTTATTCATGATTAGGGTACCCGATCCAACTTACCTTGTCACGGTTAGGGATACCCGATCCAACTTCCTCATTCACGGTTAGGAATATCCGATCCAACTCACCTTGTCACGGTTAGGTTACCCGATCCAACTCACCTTGTCACGGTTAGGGGTACCCGATCCAACTCCTTCATTCACGGTTAGGGGTACCCGATCCAACTCCTTCATTCACAATTAGGGTACCCGATCCAACTTACCTTGTCACGGTTAGGGGTACCCGATCCAACTCCCTCATTCACGGTTAGGAATATCCGATCCAACTCACCTTGTCACGGTTAGGTGTACCCGATCCAACTCACCTTGTCACGGTTAGGGGTACCCGATCCAACTCCTTCATTCACGGTTAGGGGTACCCAATCCACGGTTAGGGATCCAGTTGCTAATGTTTTTTCATACTTAGCCATTTTTCAATCGTTGATTCTCAAGAGATGAAATCTGACCCCAACACTGATCCACAAGAATCAGTTTATCTTCTGATTTACGTGGATGATATGCTTGTGGCATCAAAGAATTCAGCTAGAATTAAGAAGTTGAAGGAAGTTTTGATGAAAGAATTTGAAATGAAGGACCTAGGGGCTGCAACTTGGATTCTTGGATTGGGTATCACAAGAGACGGGGGAAAAGGAATCCCAAAGCTATCGCAGGAAAAGTACATTGAACAGATACTTAGAACTTTCAGCATGAGTGAATCAAAACCAGTGAGTACACCTTTGGGTCCACAGTTCAAGCTAAAAAGTCTAAATCAGGAAGAACTAAGGACAGAAACGAATTTGATGAGTGAGGTCCCTTATGCTAATGCAGTAGGGTCTCTCATGTATGCCATGGTAGGTTCCAGAGCTGACTTGGCTCATGCAGTTGGTGTGGTTAGCAGATTCATGGGAAACCCATGAAGACAGCATTGGGAAGCTATTAAGTGGATACTAAAAATATTTTAGAGGAACTTCAAGTCTAAGTCTTACTTTCACTAAGGGTTCAAGTTTTAAGGCTGAAGGTTTTTCAGATGCTAATTATGCCGCTGATCTTGACAGAAGAAAATCAGTGACAGGTTATGTATTTAAGGTTGGAGGAAATAATGTTAGTTGGAGATCAGGACTTCAGCACATAGTTGCTTTTATCTACTACAGAGTCAGAATACATGGCTTTAACAGAAGCATTCAAATAAGCATTATGGCTGAAGCGTATGGTTATAGATTTGGGTTTTGATCAAGATGATGTTAGAGTGTTTTCAGATTCTCAAAGTGCTATTCACTTAGCTAAAAATGAAGGATTTCACGAGAGAACTAAGCACACAGATCACATATTATATTTCATCAGAGATGTAATCGAAGGCGGGGATGTTGCTCTACACAAGATTCATACTTGTTTCCATTCAAAAAAGAATTTGGGAAAATGAAAAAAAAAAAATATATATATATATATATATATATATATTTAAAATTTCTCAAACACCTTGAAATTTATCTAATCACCCTAAAATTTATAAAAATAATTCAACAAAATTTGCTCAAATCTCAAATCTTGTAATTTTTTTAAAAGAAATTACTATATATTTTTTTGATAGCCATAAAATTTAGTGTATATATTTTATTATATAAAGCAGGATGCATTCAACGTGAGCACGACACGTAGCCAAAACTGTAACTCACCAGATCGTGACACGTGTCATTGTTAATTTAGTTTATGACACGTGTAAAAAATTAGATTTAATTTTATATATGACAGTTAATTAAAAATGTAAACAAAATATCTTTTAAAAAATGGAAATAATATTTTCTAAGTTTCGATTCGATTCATTCTGATGGTTTTCATTTAATTAATATGGAAAACTCAATTATAAAAAAAAATAGAAAGAAATAAAATTATGGAAACATGAGTAATATGTAGTTAACTTTTTACATGAGTAATATAGTTTTCATTTGACTAATTGTCTAATAAAAAACACCTTCTGGTGAATAATATGTAGTTAACGTCTCAATAGTGAATATTATTTTTTTATTAAAAAGGAAAATTTGTATATTACATAGTTAAGAAAAAAAAAGCTGAAAGAAAATTTGGAATATGTGTTTCAAATACATATAGTTTTGTTTATTGATTTTGAGGGATCATATTCATTTATATGGAAAATTTTAACTATGTATATAGCTTTTTTTTTATTATTGTTAGAGATTTAATAGATTTACATTTTTGTGTAAATTTACCTTTTTGTGTTAGTCTTTATCTTATTATATAAATTTGGATGCGTTCAACGTGAGCGCGACACGTAGGTAAAATTATAACTCACCAGATCGCGACACATGTAATTGTTAATTTAGATGATGACACGTATTAATATAATAATTTAAATTAATATATATTTTCTTGCATATTATTATAATGTTGAATTGAATAAATTTTCTATTTTTAATTTGCCAATTTTACCTATTTGTGTTGCTATTAGATTGCAATTATAAAACGTGTGTACATTTTCTATTTTTATTGTTATATATGTAAATGAAAGCAAATTTCCAGTTTTTAAATATAAAAATATAAAATAAATGTAAAATCAGAAAAAGTAAGAATGTAAAGTTTTTATATATTTTCTATATAATGAGTTACATTATGGTCTATCCATTAAAAATATTTAGATCAAGTGTAAGAAAACATGTTTTTTGTTATGTATGAATAGTTATTTTTCATTTGTTATGCAGAAATATGACATATATTTGTGTGCATTGTTTGTCATGTTGTGTTTGCATGGATTTGCAAACGTTTAGAATTATATTTTGAGACTATATTTTGTATATGATTTCTTTTTGTTAATTATTAACTTAATTTTATTTATTGTGAGGTACATTTGTATAAAGTTTAATACATAAAAGTGGTTTTGAAAAGAATACGGTGACAAATAGCAGTGAAGACGGATGTGGAGTAAAAAATTAAGTGGGTGATAAATCTGAAGCAAGTAACAACAATTTAGGAGATAATGTGAAAGGCAAAGTGCGGTGGTTATTGTGAAGATATTTCGAAGGTAAATTAATATTAGTTTTACATGAAATTTCAAAAAATAGCACAGGTTACTTTCGAATATGTCTAAAGCCAATTTTGTGTAATTTTTTCTCTTAATTTTGTTTTTATTATAAATTCATATTTTCATGGTGTACACTTATAAGTGATTATAAGTTTCATGGGTTTCAATTTCTTTTTAGGTTTTTTAAAAAACACTTTAATTATATTAAAATTTAATTCAGTTATTATATTAGTTTTTACAAAACTAAATATTTTCACCCGCATGTTATGCGGGTCCTCCAATCTGGTATATATATAAGCCATAAGGGATGTAGTATGATGTTGGCAGACGAAAGAAAAAACAAACCTTATATGCGCTTTAATGGGCCGGAGAAAAACTAGATTGAGCTCTTTAGGTTTATGGGCCAACCATCTACTACAGTCCAAAACATTGTCGCAATCATCGGAATGTTTGAGAGCTTTCGCAGAATCAGATAGCGAAAACTAAAAACTTGTGATTACATCTAAGATGGTGCTTCTGAGATCCCTCCGCCGAACCGCTACGGCGGTCACCGTCGCTGCGCTCCGATCGTCGAGATCCTTCTCCGCTCCCAATCAGCTATTGCGCAATCGCTGCCTCCTCACACGAGGATTCTTCGCTGTTTCTTCATTTCCTTCCAATCGAACTCCTTACGGTATTGATTATAATCGTTGCCTCTTTGCTTCCTTCGCTTTCCGATGAAAGGAGATTATCTAGCTACTAAATATTAGTCTCGGTGTTGCCTTCGCTTGCAAAAGTTAGCTTTGTTGATCTCTAGAGAACCCACGATTGCAATTTTCTAGATACGATTGATTAGGTGTTCTTTCGATTGCAGGATTGAGATCTCATTATCATTTAAACCATGTGGGGACTTTGTAAACCGATGAAAGCTCTTTTGTTTCGAAGGTTTTGAGGTATACTCGTGTGGGGACTTTGTATTTGATGGTGAAAAAAATGCAGATTGTAGGTATCCTCGTTTAATGGACATTGGAAAAGTGCGAAACTTTAGCGAAGATTTGTCTCACATGCCTGAAATGAAAGACCCTGATGTTCTAAATGCCTTCAAAGACTTGATGGCTGCAGATTGGGCACAGCTCCCTTCTGCTGTTGTTCGCGATGCCAAAAAGGCAGTATCGAAAACAACAGATGACAAGGAAGGGCAAGAGTCCTTAAAAAAGGTGGTCCGAGCAGCTGAAGCTGTAGAGGAATTCGGTGGGATTCTCACTTCCATAAAGATGGAAATCGATGATAGCATTGGAATGAGTGGAGAGGTTTGTAACTATTTTCCCTGTGTTTTGCATTTTTGTTTTTTCATTTCAGGTTGTTTGATGTGCGATTATTTGGTCTTTTGTTACAGAATGTAAAGCCTTTACCGGAAGATTTAGCCAAAGCACTACAGACTGTTTATCAGAGGTATACTGACTATTTAGATTCTTTTGAGTCTGATGAAGTCTACTTGAAGAAGAAGGTTGAGATGGAGTTGGGGACAAAGATGATCCACTTGAAGATGAGATGCAGTGGGCTTGGTTCAGAATGGGGAAAGGTAATAAAATTAGGTCGTTTCGCTTGATTCTAAGAATCTATATACGATCAAAACTTCCGTCATCTGGTGAAATAAGTTGCATTTTGCATCTATGACAGCAACGTATAAGCTAGAACAGCCTGATTCAAGTATGAGTTGCATGATTATTGAACTTGTCCTCCACATTCTCACTTGCTTTATCTGTGCTCTTTTTCATATTTCTCTCAACCTTCATGCATCATCCAGGCTATCCAAATCCATGATTTGAATCATATATGGCATTGGCAGACACACCAATGTTTTACATTAAGGACAAACAAGTACTTGTCTTTCTAATGAATCGATTTTATTTCTTCTGTAGGTTACCGTTCTTGGAACTTCAGGACTCTCGGGGTCGTATGTGGAGCAACGGGCATAAGACGGAAAGAGAAAATCTTAATTGCGAGCAAAACTTGATATGTTGTTATCGTGTTATTGTGTCTTAACACATAATAAATAAGGTCAAGAACTGACCAAAACAAATATGAGGTCCGTTTGTTCATTGTTTTCTCCAAACGAAGCTTTCAAAGTTAGAGCTTAACACCAATTGAAAAATAAAATCACAGCTTGACAGGCCGTTTTGTTCATTCGTTACTGTTTTCATACATGAGAGATGTTTCATTTCTGATGATTTACTGTTTGCGATAAAACATTCGGGCTGCGTTTGTCAAATGAAAGGAGCTGGAGCAACTCTGATGGGTTTCCTCCATGACCAAGACTCTGCAGGAGACTTGGGGAGCGGTGGAAGCAACGCAGCTTTTCTTCCCAAACCAAACGGCCATCCTTGGCAATGACATAACTCTTGAATCACTGATCCTTTCCGAATTTCCTTCATATAATACATCTTCCATTGTTTCTCCAGCTCTACTTCTTTCAAACTCGAACATCTTGAGAACTCAGTTTTCGCAGTCATATATCCTTCTATGCTCATATCACTTGGACAACATTCCGAAAAACTGCTCCCCACCGAACAAAACTCGACACCCTCTTCCTTTTCGATGTTGCATTCCTTTGTGGATTGGTAAGTGAGACTCTCCTTTACCATCCTTGGCTTCTGCCTTAGTTTTTCCATCGCCCAACTTCTAATCTGGAAAACAACAACCTGAAACCAACACAGAGTCACATAAATAAATGTTTATGTTGTAGAAGAAGAGTTACAGAAGAAGAAAGTGTTTAAGCTACTTCATGGTCGTAGGCGAAATCCCCGATAGGCTTCTCATCGTTGTCTTCGTGGTCCGAAAGAGTAACTTTTCTGCCTTTGCATCTATAACAATAAGTGAATGCATCTCTAAACCCTGTAGTCATGTCCTCGGTGCAGAAAACCATTCTCAGCTGCAAAATCTATACAAATGAGTGAAATGGGTTGAAATCTCTAGACAATTTTGGGGTTTAGGTTTTAAAGACAATTGTGAGCTGCACAATATGACAGTTTATCTAACATCACTTGGATTATTTTCAATGCACGCAACATCACTTTTAATGTTTCTCATGTAATGAACAATGAAAGAAAGAAATATTATTATGACCAAAATTAGATTCTGGTCGTCCAAAAAATCAGCCGAATTAGGCGGTAACAAGATATAATGAATAGAAAACAACATTCTAATGTTAACATTTACGGGCTAATCTCAAAAATAATCCCAAGTCGATAATGTTATAAAGATTCATACATGACTTGAAGCATAATACATGGTGGTGACAGAGAAATTAAAGACATGGCACCAAACTAACGTCATCAAGATACGCAAAGATAATCCAATTTCTTTAATGTTTTACATTTGTTATTTTCTTGACACCAACAAAATACGTGTAAAATGAAGAAATCGACCTAACTTAGGCCTTGCAGGATTTGAAATCGTTATATATATATATATATATTCAATAGTTAAGAGAAACATACCTTTAAAATCTTTGTTTATTTTTTTATTTTTAATTTCCTTGCAGAAATTGAAACAGAATTGGGAAAGATTAGATCCCAGAGAAGCTTAGTGTATGTTTGTCAATGGCTTTCTTCTTCAATATATGTGGGATTCTGTTTAATATCTTATTGTTTTAAAGCTATAAATCTATGACCATCATTATTTCATTCACATGCCGCCACAAATCAATAATTACACCAAGAACCCCACAACTCCTTTTCTGGCACTTTTTTCACCTTATGCTTTTAATTAATTGATTTCCACATTATATTATCATTTTCCCAAAACACAATCTTTTTCAAAGAGCTAAAGGGGGATGGAGTCCGAGCATGGAGAGGAGATGAGGCCAATAAGGAGGAGGATGAAGATGAAGGCTGTGGAGCAAACTATCGGTTACTAGACCGATAGAGGTGGCCGATGAGGAAAATGAGGATAAGAAAATATGGAGTAATGTGTTTGTGAAGGATCTTATCAGTCACTCTACCGATATGATAGACCGATAAATTGTAATTGGAGAGCCCTAAGACACGCGTCTGTGAAGAATCATATTAGTCATTCAACCAATACAACCAACCAATGGAGTCTCTCTTTTTGTTTTATTTACAACCCGATTTGGTTTGTTGTCGAGTTTCTAAACTCTATAAATAATTTTGAAGCACAACAAAAACTCAGTTTTATAGAGAAAACACATTTCTTTTAGAAGAAATAGTTCAAAATGGTGCGTTTTCTAACTTTAATGTCAAGCGTGGTATTCTCGTAGGGAAAATTGTAGAACTAGTACACTTTTTTGGAAATATCAGCGCTACCCCTTAAGACCAGCAGAGTTAACGCGGACCGGTGGCATACTGTCTGCATGGTGATATTTGCAACGCAAGTAAATGTAGACTACGCAGAGTACAAGTAGAGAGAGAAAAGAGTATGCGCAGTCTCTGCTTTTACTCGCAGAAGAAAAACAAAGCGTTATCAGTCTCTGCCGTTGGAAGCAGAGTATACGCAAACACTGTTTATATTCTACTTGTATTATGCAAAAATTTGGTATACACTGCTGTGCTTTTTTACAGTTAGGATTTCGCAGACCAAACCACCTAACGGTAGACCAAAGCCAGACTGGTATCAGACTTTAGGATAATTCATTACAAAAAAGATCTGAACATTGACTCCTTCCAATTAGCTTTGCACTTATGTTTCTTCATAATAAAACATAAACTCCCGACAAAAAAAAACAAACAAACATAAACTCATAAACAGTTTTATTAGAAGTGATCAGAGTTGTAATCTTGAAGGGGTGGAAGAAACAACACAAAGGCGTCTCGTCCTCATCCATGAAGCGCTATGCGAGCGTGTTGTTAGGGAAACGGGCCGAAAGTGAGTGAGTATTGGATTGGCCCAACCATGAAGTAGACATATCCATGTCCATTCGCTTCATCCTCAATGAACTTCACCGTGGCAAGGAAATGAATGGTTGGAGCGGGGTAGGTCAAGTAGTCCATATATCCTCCAACTCCTTCAAGTACTTGAACCCTTCTTGTGTCCACTCCTCAAAATCGCAGGTGCCTTGAAAAGAATGGTGACTGATTCTTGTTGAAGTGCTCGTGGTTGTGAAATAATCCCTAATTTAGTTATGTTCTAAAATAATTTTGAAAATACTAGCGCTACCCCTTAAGGTCACCAACGGCAAAAGACAATCACCAGTAGTGCATTAACCGGTATAAGCCGAAACCAGAAAACTCGAAAAACTCGGTGAAAACCGAGTGGGTAGGGTATGAAAACCGAGTGGGTAGGGTATCGCAGACTGACTGAATATCACCAATGGCAGACCGAATGCAGATCGCAATCGGAGAATTCGTTTGTAGAGAGTTTTTGTTGATGTATATTTGTATATACTTCCACTTCCTTTATACATTATTTCATTAATTTCTAACTGTTGTCAAAGTACAACTTATGTTTAAAAGAAAAACTCCACAGTGAAAATCGAGTGGTTAGGATATCGCAGACTGAATGAATGTCACCAATGGCAGACCGAATGCAGATTGATATAGGATTTGTAGTGATTTTTAGTTGTTGTATGTTTGTATATACTTCCACTACCTTTATACATTATTTCTTACTGGTTTCAAAGTAAAACTTATGTTAAAAAGAACAACTCAGACAAAAAAAATCGTTATCATATGTTTCTTCGTGTATCTTTGTTCAACACGACACTATGTGAAACATTTCCTTGGTATTTACCATGGTTATCGATTTTTCTTCCATTCTGTGTTTTCAATGTAAATAAGCTTTTAAACACTTAGATTGAAGATCACTTTGGAGTTATGACGGCTAAACAAATGTTAATCGAAGTTTTTGAAGAGTTTTGAGTGGTTTAGGGTTTCGCAGACTGTACCCGCTGTAGCGCAGCGTTTTTGAAGAGTTTCAACGAAAAGAAAAAGGCGGCGCTGACTTAACTGTACGACAAAAGGGGGCGCCGTCTTAATTAGGTAATATTAGTTTAAAAATATTTCCACAATATATATTCGGGCCTCAAAACAGTTGTTTTAGGCCCATGAAGCCCAGAAAGCTTGGAAAACACAACATTGACTCTTCTTCTACTTCCCCTCGGCAACCCTAGAGCAGAGGAGCGTATCTTCAATTTTGTCGATCTCTTTCTTCATTTTCTTCATTTCTCCGATAATTCTCCGATCTCTTCATTTTTCTGATATTTATCCTTCGAATATATCATGTATATGAATGATTACGAGATGGATTTTCCTGCCATTATTTTTTCCAAAGGAAATGAGCCAGATCCAAATACCAGTTGGGTTTCGGATGGAGTGCGAAATTAGTGCATCATCATCTTATTTGCAAACAATTGGAGTGTGAAAGCCCATTTGAGTTGTGGTTTTTGATCGCGGGGCAGCCAGCACGGTTCTCGCTCTTCGAGTTTGAAGAGATCACAGGTCTTAACTGTAATGAAATTACGCAGTTGGATAGATAGGTATCTTCTGAAGCTAATCACCAAACCTGGAATCGCTTTCGGGGTCTTCTCAAAATACGCCGTCCTAGCCCTTGTATTGAGGACATAGTGAAATTGTGTATGAAGCATGGTGGAGATATAAGCAAATCTTGGTCTAGGGAAGATAAAATTAGGCTTAGTTACCTAGCTATTCTGTCTAACGGTCTGTTGGGTGTTGATCGGCGTACCGAAATTCCTCTTAACCTAGCTAGGTTGGTGATAGATTTGGCAACTTTCGAAAGGTATCCCTGGGGGAGGGTTGCTTACAAAGATCTTGTTGAGCAGGTTAAGTTAGTAACTAAAGAGAAGATATGGCAAGACTCTTATGTTTTGAAGGGGTTCGTGCAAGTTCTATAGGTCTGGGCGTATGCTTATGTGCCCAAAGTGGAAGAAAATTTGGGAACACCTATAGCTTTTGAAGGTACACATCTGCTAAGATAAAAGGGAAAAGTTGGCAGACCCGATATGGAGAAGATCTTCTCGAGTGAAGAGGTATGTATATCTTTGGCATAGTTTGTTGAAGTAAAAATGTAGAGTTTTGGCAGAGTAAGCCACAGTGGCAGCGTCTGCAAAAAGACTCTGCCATAAGTTTACATATTCCCATCGCTAGACTTCTGGCAGAGTTACGCTGACTTCTGGCTGACTTTTGCCTGACTTCTGCCTGACATTTATGTAACCATATGTTGTTTTGTAGGTGATTGTAACTACTATGTGTGAGAGATCCCGGGCAGAAATCTATCCACGTTGGAAAGATAACGACGTAATAGATGTCAAGCTTGATAATCTCATCAAATACATTCTCTCTGGCCAGCCGTTGTCGCACATCAAATGGAGGGTTTCAAAAATACCGCCAGTCCCAGAAAACCGCACTGAAAAAAGGGAAAGCAGATAATGAAGGAAAGAGAGGAAAAGGAAAAAAGAGAAAGGGAATTGAAGAGCGAGATGGGGAAAAGAGGAAGAGGAAGCGGAAGGGAATTGAAGAATATAAAGAAGAAGAAGATGACGGACGGTATGTCATGAAACCGAAGTTCTCTGTAGCTAAAATCCCATCTACTGGTTCAACAGATTTCGTCGACATCATTGAATTTGTCCTGGATAAACAGCAGACCAAGTTTGACGCAGTTGTAGCTAGAATTGAAAACGCCAGACTTGAGCAGCAACGAGTAAATTTGGAACAGCAACGAACCTGTATGGAACAACATACTGTTTTGGGTGAAACCTTAAACAAGTTGGCACATGTCATTGGAAAGCTGATGGAGAGGATGACTTGTTTCGAGCAAGATACTCGCTTCTCTAACAACAAACTAAAACCTGAAAATCGCATGGTATGTCCAACTCAGCAATTGTTGAAATAAAAACACTGGCATGATATGCGATATCATGCTCTATCAGATGTGGTAAAACAATAGAGGGGCATGGCATACTCTGCTTGCCTACGTTGTATCATTCATTTATGTGAGACATGTAATTGTTACGGCAGGCTAATAATGGCATTCAATTCTATTCATCATTGGCATCCCTTAATATCCTATACGGCAGAGTATGCCTTAAGGTGTAAGAGGTTGAAGCTGAGTTCATGTAACAGTCATTACTTTGAAATTTTGCAGAATGACGAACAAGAGACGACGGTGGATAACAAAGGAGATGGCAAAGACAACGAAGGAGAAGGAATCAAGGTTGTTGCCTCTGGCTCCTTTTCAAATGAGAAAGTAAGAGATGGCAAAGAAAAAGTAACTGATAATGGCATCGAGGCAGAGGATGCCAAACAAGAACAAGTAGGAGATGATGAAAAATAGATTGCAGTGAAAAGGCAGATGGCATCGAGACAGAGGATGCCAAACAAGAACATCTTCAAGATATGTTCCATGGGGAAAAAATATACAAATGTGAAAAGGCAGAGGATGCCAAAGAAGAACATCTTCAAGATGATGGTGATGATGGAGATGGATATGCTGAAAAAAGTGATGGGAGTGAAAAGGCAGGGGATGCCAAAGAAGAACATCTTCAAGATGATGGTAGAGTTGGAGATGTTGAAAAAAGTGATGGGAGTGAAAAGGCAGAGGATGCCAAAGAATAATATCTTCAAGATGATGGTAGAGTTGGAGATGTTGAAAAAAGTGATGGGAGTGAAAAGGCAGAGGATGCCAAAGAAGAACATCTTCAAGATGATGGTAGAGTTGGAAATGTTGAAAAAATTGATGGGAGTGAAAAGGCAGAGGATGCCAAAGAAGAACATCTTCAAGATGATGGTAGAGTTGGAGATGTTGAAAAAAGTGATGGGAGTGAAAAGGCAGAGGATGCCAAAGAAGAACATCTTCAAGATGATGGTAGAGTTGGAGATGTTGAAAAAAGTGATGGGAGTGAAAAGGTAGAGGATACCAAAGAAGAACATCTTCAAGATGATGGTAGAGTTGGAAATATTGAAAAAATTGATGGGAGTGAAAAGGCAGAGGATGCCAAAGAAGAACATCTTCAAGATGATGGTAGAGTTGGAGATGTTGAAAAAAGTGATGGGAGTGAAAAGGCAGAGGATGCCAAAGAAGAACATCTTCAAGATGATGATAGAGTTGGAGATGTTGAAAAAATTGATGGGAGTGAAAATGCAGAAGATGCCAAAGAAGAAAAAGGAGATAATGATCCCAAAGCATGCCTTCAGGCAGATGATGCCACTCCCGCATATGAAAGCAATGTCTACATTAAGGATGCCGCTGCAGCAGATGAAACTAATGTATGCATTAAGGATCCCATTACGGCATTGATAACCAACGTCTGCATGGAGACAGTTTCTTCGACTGCTGAAGATGGTAAAGGCTCAGTGATTGACACTGAAATCATTGAAGAAAGAGGAAGAAGAAGAGGAAGAGGGAGAGGAAAAGGAAACTCCCAGTCAGTTAATATCATTGAACCATCAGTGGATTCAGTCCACCCAACTACATCTCAAATCGAAATATACGAAAGCTCCAAAAATCTTCGCCAGACCAACAAGCTAACAACAAGGAGGAGTGAAAGGTTAAGCAAATTGAATGCGCTTCCTGTTGTACCTAGCAACAACGCAAAACCACTGGCCCAGAAATCTGCTTACGAAATTGTATTTGGAGATGTTGACAAAACACTGGTGGACAAGATGAACGTATTCAGAGCCGATGAGTAAGTACACAGAGCCTATAAGATCGTCTATTTTATCTTGCAGTCTAACTTGAATGTTGATTTTCTTCGACAGAACAAATATTTATCCATTTGGAGGGAAAACAACGGCCCATGAATTCTTTAACTTACTTTTGAAGCCGAGGGAATGGTTACACGATATGGTAAGTACATTCTTCCTCGTCAACAGTGGATCTGGCAAAAGTGTTTATTTCATGTTTAGCTGGCAGACCGTTGTTGTTGTGTGTCTAGTAGACTCTGCTTTGGTGCCTAACATTTGTCCTTCTTTTATTATCAGCACCTTGACGCAGCACTGAACTTGTATAGACTAAGGCTAAAGAGAAATCCTAGTTCTTTCAAGAGTCCGCGGATTGCTATATTGGATGCAGCATTTCAAATGCTTTGGAAGAATCGGTACAAGGACTGGCGTAAGCTTGAAAGATGGCCTGGTGGTACTTACGAGAATGTACACGGTATTTTTCCAGCTTATGCCGCAACAAAGTTGGCTTGGGGCAAAGACGTTGATACGTTATACTTCATTCTACACGTGAGCTCGAATCATTGGGTTGGGACGGTCATATCATTGGTTGACCGGGTTGTCTACATATATGATTCTTTAAATACTCCAGAATCAGATATTGTGGCAGCGGCGAGGGCTTTTTCTGAAATGGTTCCTGCCGCATTTCATATGTTCTTTCCTCAAGACTATGATCAAGCAGTTTTTACAATCACAATTGTAAAAGACGTTCCCAAAATGCGTCCACAAGTAGGTGATTGTGGAGTATACGCACTCAAATACATTGAGTGCCACATGTTAGGATTTCCGCTATCAGCAAGAGAACTGTGTAATGCCAAAATGATAACCTGGAGGATGAAGCTCGCTGCGGAGGTGTTGGATGAGACATCTTCGTATACCGATCAACGCATGTGTGATGAGTCAATTATTGCAAGTATCTACGATCCCTACGACGTTCAAATTTAAATGCATGGTTAGTAAATATATGTATATAGTAAATAGGGAGATTTGTTCTAGTAAATATTACATTAACCAAACTCTGCGGCGTACAAGCAGAATTTAAGTTTTTCCTTCCTTAGTAGAAGAGAACTTATTCTGCTTATTCTTCGTTTACACGCATCATCATAAACTACGCTTATAGATTGTAAACCGAGAATACGCAGCACCTGCTCATACTCTGCATCTGCTTTGCTTACACTCAGCATAAACATGGGCAGAATAAGTTCTCTTCTACTAAGGATGAAAACATAAACTCTGCGGCGTACAAGCAGAATTTAAGTTGTTCCTTCCTTAGTAGAAGAGAACTTATTATGCTTATTCTTTGTTTACACGCATCATAAACTACGCTGATAGATTGTAAACCGAGAATACGCAGCACCTGCTCATACTCTGCATCTGCTTTGCTTACACTCAGCATAAACATGGGCAGAATAAATTTTCTTCTACTAAGGATGAAAAACATAAACTCTGCGGCGTACAAGCAGAATTTATGTTTTTCCTTCCTTAGTAGAAGAGAACTTATTCTGCTTATTCTTCGTTTACACACATCATAAACTACGCTTATAGAGTGTAAACCGAGAATATGCAGCACCTGCTCATACTCTGCATCTGCTTTCTTACACTCAACATAAACATGGGCCCATAACTGTTATAAGAGTATGTGTTTGCGTTCCATTTAGTATTATAAAAATCAGCAGAGTTTCATTGAAGTTAGAATATCTAGCGTCATCATTCTTGTGATTTTAAGTGGATTTCGTCAACCACTCTTGTATTTATGAAGTGGGTCCACTCTTGTATTTCGTAACTGGGTCCACTCTTGTATTTATGACGTGGGTTATCTTCAACACTTCTTCTTTATTTGCAGAACACATATAACCGACTTTTAATGGAGCCATCTGTAGCCTCTGTCTTCAATCCGATGAACGATAATGAATCTTCCGCGAGTTCAACAACTGTATTTGAACGATCCGGATTGAAGATTCCTTCAGGTTTACTCATGAACCATAACCCGATAAGTTTTCAGCAATCCACGGAGTTCATAACTAAGGTAAAGGTGTTGAATGTTTTTCAAAAGTTTTCCATTGCTGTTCCGTATGTATCTATAATTTATTTTATGCAGCTTAACGAGAAGTACCGGCGAGCAATCAAGACTCACGAGAAAATCTTGAAGAAAAAGGCTAAACTTCACGAGAAACAGAAGAGAATCGAGAAGATTATAAAACGGCTCGAGGCCCATCCTTCAGAATGGGAACAACTTGGATTTGAAAAAATATCCCCTATCCCGAAAATTATCCGCCAGGTATTTCACAATGATCAAGACGAATAAGAACATGTACCAGTTTTTGCTCGAATTTTTTTTGTAATAAATTTAGAAAAGGAATATGAAGAATCATCCCATTTTCCAGCAGAGAAGTTGATGTTTATTATAAATGCAGAGAAGAAGAAGTACTAAACGCAGAATCTGCAGAAACATACATGGTACGTATATAAACATAAGTTCAAAATCTGCCTAAAATATGCTCCAAACCTAGGTCCTCTGCTTGGCATACTTTTTCGGTACTCTGCTTCTATATTTAAGTCTATTTGTACTCTGCACCAAAATCTGCCCGTAGTTTGCATCCAAAACGAGATGTAGGTTACTCTGCACCAACCGTAGTTTGCATCCAAAAGGAGATGTAGTTTGAAAGTTTTGAATACACACAGAAACACAAATCGAAGAAAAGAGTACAAACAACAAATCCAACAAATCCAACAAATCTGCGGCCATGATGTCTTGAATATGTGCCTGTAAATGAGTAAAATGTAGAGAATGTGCCTATTAAAAATAAAAATCAACTGCGCACACTAAAAAAAAGATTGAGTAGAAGAGAAGCCGCAAGTTATTTTGAGACATGTAATTGTTACGGCAGACTAATAATGGCATTCAATTCTATTCATCATTGGCATCCCTTAATATCCTATACGGCAGAGTATGCCTTAAGGTGTAAGAGGTTGAAGCTGAGTTCATGTAACAGTCATTACTTTGAAATTTTGCAGAATGACGAACAAGAGACGACGGTGGATAACAAAGGAGATGGCAAAGACAACGAAGGAGAAGGAATCAAGGTTGTTGCCTCTGGCTCCTTTTCAAATGAGAAAGTAAGAGATGGCAAAGAAAAAGTAACTGATAATGGCATCGAGGCAGAGGATGCCAAACAAGAACAAGTAGGAGATGATGAAAAAATAGATTGCAGTGAAAAGGCAGATGGCATCGAGACAGAGGATGCCAAACAAGAACATCTTCAAGATATGTTCCATGGGGAAAAAATATACAAATGTGAAAAGGCAGAGGATGCCAAAGAAGAACATCTTCAAGATGATGGTAATGATGGAGATGGATATGCTGAAAAAAGTGATGGGAGTGAAAAGGCAGAGGATGCCAAAGAAGAACATCTTCAAGATGATGGTAGAGTTGGAGATGTTGAAAAAATTGATGGGAGTGAAAAGGCAGAGGATGCCAAAGAATAATATCTTCAAGATGATGGTAGAGTTGGAGATGTTGAAAAAAGTGATGGGAGTGAAAAGGCAGAGGATGCCAAAGAAGAACATCTTCAAGATGATGGTAGAGTTGGAAATGTTGAAAAAATTGATGGGAGTGAAAAGGCAGAGGATGCCAAAGAAGAACATCTTCAAGATGATGGTAGAGTTGGAGATGTTGAAAAAAGTGATGGGAGTGAAAAGGCAGAGGATGCCAAAGAATAATATCTTCAAGATGATGGTAGAGTTGGAGATGTTGAAAAAAGTGATGGGAGTGAAAAGGCAGAGGATGCCAAAGAAGAACATCTTCAAGATGATGGTAGAGTTGGAAATGTTGAAAAAATTGATGGGAGTGAAAAGGCAGAGGATGCCAAAGAAGAACATCTTCAAGATGATGGTAGAGTTGGAGATGTTGAAAAAAGTGATGGGAGTGAAAAGGCAGAGGATGCCAAAGAAGAACATCTTCAAGATGATGATAGAGTTGGAGATGTTGAAAAAATTGATGGGAGTGAAAATGCAGAAGATGCCAAAGAAGAAAAAGGAGATAATGATCCCAAAGCATGCCTTCAGGCAGATGATGCCACTCCCGCATATGAAAGCAATGTCTACATTAAGGATGCCGCTGCAGCAGATGAAACTAATGTATGCATTAAGGATCCCATTACGGCATTGATAACCAACGTCTGCATGGAGACAGTTTCTTCGACTGCTGAAGATGGTAAAGGCTCAGTGATTGACACTGAAATCATTGAAGAAAGAGGAAGAAGAAGAGGAAGAGGGAGAGGAAAAGGAAACTCCCAGCCAGTTAATATCATTGAACCATTAGTGGATTCAGTCCACCCAACTACATCTCAAATCGAAATATACGAAAGCTCCAAAAATCTTCGCCAGACCAACAAGCTAACAACAAGGAGGAGTGAAAGGTTAAGAAAATTGACTGCGCTTCCTGTTGTACCTAGCAACAACGCAAAACCACTGGCCCAGAAATCTGCTTACGAAATTGTATTTGGAGATGTTGACAAAACACTGGTGGACAAGATGAACGTATTCAGAGCCGATGAGTAAGTACACAGAGCCTATAAGATCGTCTATTTTATCTTGCAGTCTAACTTGAATGTTGATTTTCTTCGACAGAACAAATATTTATCCATTTGGAGGGAAAACAACGGCCCATGAATTCTTTAACTTACTTTTGAAGCCGAGGGAATGGTTACACGATATGGTAAGTACATTCTTCCTCGTCAACAGTGGATCTGGCAAAAGTGTTTATTTCATGTTTAGCTGGCAGACCGTTGTTGTTGTGTGTCTAGTAGACTCTGCTTTGGTGCCTAACATTTGTCCTTCTTTTATTATCAGCACCTTGACGCAGCACTGAACTTGTATAGACTAAGGCTAAAGAGAAATCCTAGTTCTTTCAAGAGTCCGCGGATTGCTATATTGGATGCAGCATTTCAAATGCTTTGGAAGAATCGGTACAAGGACTGGCGTAAGCTTGAAAGATGGCCTGGTGGTACTTACGAGAATGTACACGGTATTTTTCCAGCTTATGCCGCAACAAAGTTGGCTTGGGGCAAAGACGTTGATACGTTATACTTCATTCTACACGTGAGCTCGAATCATTGGGTTGGGACGGTCATATCATTGGTTGACCGGGTTGTCTACATATATGATTCTTTAAATACTCCAGAATCAGATATTGTGGCAGCGGCGAGGGCTTTTTCTGAAATGGTTCCTGCCGCAATTCATATGTTCTTTCCTCAAGACTATGATCAAGCAGTTTTTACAATCACAATTGTAAAAGACGTTCCCAAAATGCGTCCACAAGTAGGTGATTGTGGAGTATACGCACTCAAATACATTGAGTGCCACATGTTAGGATTTCCGCTATCAGCAAGAGAACTGTGTAATGCCAAAATGATAACCTGGAGGATGAAGCTCGCTGCGGAGGTGTTGGATGAGACATCTTCGTATACCGATCAACGCATGTGTGATGAGTCAATTATTGCAAGTATCTACGATCCCTACGACGTTCAAATTTAATTGCATGGTTAGTAAATATATGTATATAGTAAATAGGGAGATTTGTTCTAGTAAATATTACATTAACCAAACTCTGCGGCGTACAAGCAGAATTTAAGTTTTTATTTCCTTAGTAGAAGAGAACTTATTCTGCTTATTCTTCGTTTACACGCATCATCATAAACTACGCTTATAGATTGTAAACCGAGAATACGCAGCACCTGCTCCTACTCTGCATCTGCTTTGCTTACACTCAGCATAAACATGGGCAGAATAAGTTCTCTTCTACTAAGGATGAAAACATAAACTCTGCGGCGTACAAGCAGAATTTAAGTTGTTCCTTCCTTAGTAGAAGAGAACTTATTATGCTTATTCTTTGTTTACACGCATCATAAACTACGCTGATAGATTGTAAACCGAGAATACGCAGCACCTGCTCATACTCTGCATCTGCTTTGCTTACACTCAGCATAAACATGGGCAGAATAAATTTTCTTCTACTAAGGATGAAAAACATAAACTCTGCGGCGTACAAGCAGAATTTATGTTTTTCCTTCCTTAGTAGAAGAGAACTTATTCTGCTTATTCTTCGTTTACACGCATCATAAACTACGCTTATAGAGTGTAAACCGAGAATACGCAGCACCTGCTCATACTCTGCATCTGCTTTCTTACACTCAACATAAACATGGGCCCATAACTGTTATAAGAGTATGTGTTTGCGTTCCATTTAATATTATAAAAATCAGCAGAGTTTCATTGAAGTTGGAATATCTAGCGTCATCACTCTTGTGATTTTAAGTGGATTTCGTCAACCACTCTTGTATTTATGAAGTGGGTCCACTCTTGTATTTCGTAACTGGGTCCACTCTTGTATTTATGACGTGGGTTATCTTCAACACTTCTTCTTTATTTGCAGAACACATATAGCCGACTTTTAATGGAGCCATCTGTAGCCTCTGTCTTCAATCCGATGAACGATAATGAATCTTCCGCAAGTTTAACAACTGTATTTGAACGATCCGGATTGAAGATTCCTTCAGGTTTACTCATGAACCATAACCCGATAAGTTTTCAGCAATCCACGGAGTTCATAACTAAGGTAAAGGTGTTGCATGTTTTTCAAAAGTTTTCCATTGCTGTTCCGTATGTATCTATAATTTATTTTATGCAGCTTAACGAGAAGTACCGGCGAGCAATCAAGACTCACGAGAAAATCTTGAAGAAAAAGGCTAAACTTCACGAGAAACAGAAGAGAATCGAGAAGATTATAAAATGGCTCGAGGCCCATCCTTCAGAATGGGAACAACTTGGATTTGAAAAAATATCCCCTATCCCGAAAATTATCCGCCAGGTATTTCACAATGATCAAGACGAATAAGAACATGTACCAGTTTTTGCTCGAATTTTTTTGTAATAAATTTAGAAAAGGAATATGAAGAATCATCCCATTTTCCAGCAGAGAAGTTGATGTTTATTATAAATGCAGAGAAGAAGAAGTACTAAACGCAGAATCTGCAGAAACATACATGGTACGTATATAAACATAAGTTCAAAATCTGCCTAAAATATGCTCCAAACCTAGGTCCTCTGCTTGGCATACTTTTTCGGTACTCTGCTTCTATATTTAAGTCTATTTGTACTCTGCACCAAAATCTGCCCGTAATTTGCATCCAAAACGAGATGTAGGTTACTCTGCACCAACCGTAGTTTGCATCAAAAAGGAGATGTAGTTTGAAAGTTTTGAATACACACAGAAACACAAATCGAAGAAAAGAGTACAAACAACAAATCCAACAAATCCAACAAATCTGCGGCCATGATGTCTTGAATATGTGCCTTTAAATGAGTAAAATGTAGAGAATGTGCCTATTAAAAATAAAAATCAACTGCGCAGACTAAAAAAAAGATTGAGTAGAAGAGAAGCCGCAAGTTATTTTGAGGGTTCTTCTTTCTTTTATAGACGAGAGGGATAAAGAAAAACCACGTACTTCAGTTTTTTCGCTTAGCTGTCATTTCAACGGTCCACCTTCCCATCATTTCAGCGGTCCACCTTCCCATCATTTAACCCGTTATTTCGTAGAGTATATGCAGAGAAGGTGCCTAAGCAGAGTACTATTAAATTTATTGCAGAATATAAAAAGAGTAGTCGCAATCACTGCCATTACTTATTTAACGTGTTCTATCATGAATCATCGACACGTGGCGTATGACGTATTGTAATAGAATAATTAATAATTTACCTTGTTTCTCGTGTTCAATAATGCGATGATCGACACGTGGCCCTTCGCATGGCGCATCATCATCTCAGAGGCGTCCAGTAATTACTGCAGAGTATTACCTATTAGGGCTTCCATACCGATACGGTTTCCCTTCAACGAGTATAAAAGATCTCTTCTTTCTTTGGGTGTACAAACAAAACAAAGATAATCCAAAAGCTACAGAACGCAAGCGTATCTTTTATTCTTCTTTTCTACCCATCAGTCTCACCAATCTTCTTTGAATCCGATGTCTGCCTTTTCCTCATCTTCTTCTTCCTCTGGCGGGAGCGAACCCAACAGTGTGATTCCTGCTCTGCCAAGGAATTCGGATTGGTTCAAATATCCAGAGGTACAAGATGTGCCCGGGATTCCTCCGGTAGGTTATATCACCGTCTATTGGTCTTCATTTCGGGCAGGTTTCCGCCATCGCCTGTCTTTTTTGAAGATGGAGTTTTGTAAGGAACTTTGGATTGCACCCAGCCAGCTTAATGCCCGCTCATGGGGGTTGATAAACGCCCTCCAAATACTGTCGGACTTATCTGGAATCACTGTTTCCAGTGCTATGATTTTTGGGGCTTTTGAGGTTAGGAGTATAGACCCCTGGTCTAATAGATATGAACTTGTTCTTCGTGACGGTTGTAGATCTCCAGTTGAACTTCCCCTCCAAATTGAGGGTGGTGATGATGACAAGATTCACTACTTCTTTGTTCGTCATTCCGGTCCTGACGGACTTCCCCGCTTGTGGTCTGATTCAGGTAATTTCCCTCTTACAAAAAATTCATTAGACTCTGGCGAATTGATCAAGCTAACTCTTTTAACATGCGTTTTCTCTCTGTTGCGCTTCATCAGTTCTAACAAAGCAGAACCGTCGCACATATCCCGATTTTCCTAATGCCTTTTTTTTATTCCACTCCCTTACCGGTGCCTTGAGTTTCTTCTCTCCGATGCCGCAGTTGACGGGAGTTCTCTTCGGGCGGATATCGACGAAGCAGAGGTCCGTCCAGGTAGCCTGGATCGCCTTAGGCTTACTTGGCAAAACGTGTATCCGTCTCGCATCACTAATGTTCATTGTCCTCGTTACGAGGAGTTGGAGGTCGAGGGAGAAGTCCTACGTGCTAAAATATGTGGTTTGGAGTCTCGGCTTCAAAATGTGGAGAGGGCTGTGGATTCGGTTAGGGTTGTGGCAACAACTTTGACCCAGCAGTCAAGGTTCTTGGATCGTATAAGTCGCGAGTTTGGATTGGTCGACGTTGGCTGCAATGTTCCTGGGAGTTCTAGAGGGATGAAGCGCGACCGTTCCCCGGACACTTCGTAGAATATCACCTGTTTTTTTATCTATTTAGTTTTGTAATTGTCACATTTATCTATTTAGTTTTGCTATTGATCTTCCGTTGGTTTGCTATTGATCTGCCATTGGTTTGCTATTGATCTGCCATTGGTTTGCGACTAAATAATGATGATGTGGCGAGATATGCCAAATGGATAGAAATGTAATTAACACTACACCTATACGTTGTCCTTTGATTCTTCTGTTATATAACAAATGCGTGCTTTTTTATCGTTTATTTTCGGCAGTACCATTAGGATCAGTTCTATATATGGGTATGATAATGTTTAAAAATTCAAAGATATTTGAATTTTCAATTTTCCCCCTAAACCGTAGAATTCAAATAGACTTTTCCCAGCCTCTTCTGTAAAATGCTAAGTAAAAGCAAACTCACCACATAAATCTGCAGTTTATGCAGCATATTTTTACTGCAAGTTATATCAAATATAACATCTACTTCAACTCAACTTTGATACTACATGCTACCAGTCGGACCCATCAGCTGATAGAGCGTCCAGAAAAATGGGCCCCAGAAAGGAATACGCAGATGAAAAATAGATGTCTGCCATTATCGACACGTCGTAGGCAGAGTAAGAGCAGTATATGAGGTTTGCTCGTACTCTGCTGTCTTGAAGTTTGAATATTATACTATAATTTTATACTAATTCAATAAGTTTATTGGGTTTCTGCTAAAAACTTATTTATAAAAGTAGTTCTACGTCGAATCAAAAGTAATTGGCGCAACCCGATCTTGCCATTGATGGCTGTAGAGTATGGCCGTATAAGAGTGCATGATGTGATGTTAGTTGATATTGCTTTGACTCTTAACATTTTTAATGGAACTGTGAAAAGTAAGTTTCATTTTTACTATATATTCTTAATTTATTATATACGTATTGATTACGTATTCACAATCGTAAATATTTTTGAGACAATAAAAACACTATTGGTTTTTGGGAAGTTTAATATAAGGTAAGGATAAATGCAGAGACAAAGCAGTACTATGCGTAGAGAATTCGAAGCGTCTGTTCGTACACTGCAGTAGGGAAGTTTGAAATATTTTCCTATAACTTATCTAAAATATTATTTCGGAATAACGGTAATTATACGTTATTGTTTGTTGCAGAGAAGCCGCGTAAAATTTGTATTGTATAATAAGTTAAATTCTACCATATTTGCATAACATTTGCAGTGAACATGCAAACAACATTGTCCTTTGATTCTTCTGTTATATAACAAATGCGTGCTTTTTATCGTTTATTTTCGGCAGTACCATTAGGATCAGTTCTATATATGGATATGAGCCCGTATTTGCCACGAGATTGAAGAATGTTTAAAAATTCAAAGAGATTTGAATTTTTAATTTTCTCCCTAAAACCTAAATTTCTCGTGTGTAAATAAATTAGGGGATTCGTGCTATTTTGGCGTATATTATCGACAAAAGGGAACCTAAATATCTCATCGTCGTGGCTAAACACACATTGGAATTCCAAAAAGAGTTAATACTCGGGGTTATGGCTTTCGGTCCTTACGAGTACGGCATAAACAACAGTGACACCACATCTCCAGCATCCAGCGTGAGCTCTAAGGGTCGCCGTGACGGTTATGAATCTTCATGACAAGGTGTTTGGACAAAAGGACATGATCGTGACGCTAATGATTGGAGTACTTGTTGGTGTTGTTTCGGTCGTCCTCTTCTTTTGTTTTCTACTTGTTTAAGTATTAGTAATTTCTTAACTTGATACTTTATGTTTCGTAGAGGAGCTATAACTCAACGATTATATGCAGAGTAAGAGCAGATTAAAAACTAAACGCACTTAATTCACACTCTCTAAAGCAAAACTGCATAATCCAAATAGACTTCTCCCACCTTCTCCTGTAAAATGCAGAGTAAAAGAAAACTCACCACATAAATCTGCAGTTTCTACAACATATTTTCACTACAAGTTATATCAAATATAACATCTACTGCAACTCAACTTTGATACTACATGCTACCAGTCGGACCCATCATTTATTAGTTTCTTCTTCCTCTGCTGATAGAGCGTCCAGCAACATGGGCCCCATAAAAGAATACGCAGAATAAAAATAGAGGTCTGTTCTTCTTCTTCTGTCGTAGGCAGAGTAAGAGCAAAGTAAATACTAACATTATTTAATAAGCAGATTATAAATAGAGAAAGCGCAGAGAAAGCGCAGTATATTAGTTTGCTCGTACTCTGCTGTGGTGAAGTTTGAAATATTATACTATAACTTTTCTAAATATCTCCAATGACCAATTCAATAAGTTTATTGAGTTGCGTCTAAAAAGTTATTTTTAAAAGTAGTACTACGTCGAATCAAAAGTTATTGTCGTATCAATTAAAGAAGTCCGCTCTTCCTCTGCTAGAGTGTCCATCAATATGGGCCCCATAATAAAGAATCGTAGAAACTAGCAAATAAGTCCCCTTTTCAGCAATCGAACCGTGAAAAGTAAGTTTCATTTTTACTATATATTCTTAATTTATTATATACGTAATGATTACGTATTCACAATCGTATATGTTTTTGAGATAATAAAAATAATATTGGTTTTTGGGAAGTTTAATATAAGGTTATGATAAATGCAGAGACAAAGCAGTACTAGGCGTAGAGAATTCGCAGCGTCTGTTCGTACTCTGCATTAGGGAAGTTTGAAATATTTTCCTATAACTTATCTATATATTATTCCGGAATAACGGTAATTATACGTTATTGTTTATTTTACCAATTAAATGCAGAGTAAGTAAATACATGACACTGCGCATTCTAACAATTACGGCAATACCTTGTTTCTCGTATTGCATCATGCGATTATCGACACGTGGCGCTTCGCGAACCAAACTTGTGATGTGATATTGTTTTGACTCTTTAACATTTTTTGGAACCGTAAAAAGTCAGTTTGGATTATTTACCGTTCTTCAATCCAATCTTTTCTTCAAAACAATCAAAACTTCTCAGGCTCCAACACTTTTCTCCAAACATTTCAGGCTCAAAACTTTTCTTCCAAACTTTTCTCTAAAACTTTCAGTCTAAAAAAATGGCTCATTTAGATATGGTTATAGACTTGTCACTCATGAAGAATAGTGGAAGACTCTTGGTTCAAGTCGTAAGAGAATTTGGAGAGCACTATGCACGCTTTCAACCTGAAAGACACTTGCTTCTCGCTGATTATCACGCCGTAAGAAATGCATGCTTTGATGTCCTTATGTTGTCTTCTAGGAATACATGATTTTGTTTAATTTTTAGAGGAATAGATACAATCTTTGGTTTTATGGTTTAGGGTGTTCGGATCTCTGCAACCATTCGAAATCATCTGTTGTCAAAGTTTGAAGACGTGGCTGAAGGGGAATGGTATTTGATTAGGGATTTTGAAGTGACGACAAGGCCGGGTCAGTGGAAACTAACACACCATGAGTTTTATATCTTCTTCCATGAAGAATCGATCATTAAAAAGGTAGCACGAATCTGTGGTAATCATATGGTGTCGTTATCTCCATTTCGCAGAGTTCTAAACGGCTCATTGCATAAGAAGATTAGTGTTGGTAAGTATTGATGGAATATTAGTTGTTTGATTTTCCATTTCACGTCAGATCAAATAATCTATATTCATGTTGCTCTATAACACAGTTGATTTGCTTGGTGCTATTGTGAAAGTCAAGAAATTAGAAATTTATCAAGGCTTCACAGATGACGTTTACGTTGTCCCTTGTCACAAAGTTCTACACTTCACATTGAGGAATTTCAGGTAAGTTAATTATGTTTATAGTTAAGGATGTCTTTTGAGAACGAAGTACTATAAATTCGTCTTTGTGAGCTGCAGCGGCGAAAATATCAACTGTATTGTGAAGGGAATATTTGCTGATGAATTTGAGTACTTCTGGCGACTTCAGCCAATTGGAAAGGTCATATTCTACGTGCTACGAAATTGGAATATGGACTATTTTGGAGGTAGTGTTACTACTTCATTCAACCATAGAGAACTATTGCAACATATATGACTAGGTGACTCTTTGGCATTGCAGGTGAGATACGTGTCTCGGCTCTCTACCCATTCTCTGAACTCCTCATAAATCCAGCAATTCCTGCCGTTGAAGAAGCAATCCAGCAACTAAGGGTTGTTAAGACCGGTGGTTTCTCAATGGTTGAAGATGCATACATTGATGACCCTATTCGTCGTAACAATACCACCTAGAATAAACCTCGTCAACTGTGTTGTTTAATGTTATTGCACTCGATCTTTTGAGACTCGGAGTAACACTTTTGTATGTCTCGTTATAATAGTTCAGTAATTTATGTATACTTTATTTTGTTTTGTTAGACCTCTGTGGATGAAAACAAGTTGAGAAGATGCAGTTTATGCGCAGTGTAAGCGATGTAGATGCAGCCTAAATGCAGAGTCCGCCCATCATCTGCTTTCAGATGCAGAGTACAAGCAGATACTACGCCTTCGCTCAAAATAACCAATAACCGAATTGATCCGCGAGTTCAAAATGAAACACTTATAGCAAACCAGTGTTCAGAATATACTAAAGCAAACATAGAAAAGACACTAAAGAACACACAGATGCAGCCTAAATGCAGAGTCCGCCCATCATCTGCTTTCAGATGCAGAGTACAAGCAGATACTGCGCCTTCGCTCAAAATAACCAATAACCGAATTGATCAGCGAGTTCAAAATAAAACACTTATAGCAAACCTGTCTTCAGAAGATACTAAAGCAAACATAGAAAAGATACTAAAGAACACACAGGTGAGACAGCTCCTTTCTTTGCCTCCACCACCTCGCGCAGTTGACTCAAACCTGGATTTGTCAGTCTTGTAAATATGGGCTACCTCCGGCAGAAAAGGATCATCTAGGATTGGGTCAGTCATCAGTGCGCAAATTGACATCAAAACCTAATTCCATAACAAAAATCCATCCCATTAACACACATGTTTGGCTGAAGTATTTTTTTCGACAAAACTTTGTTAAATATGAAAAAATTCCAAACCTGGGACATGGTTAAAGCAGGAGACCATTTTTCCCTCAAGATATCATAGTCAATCGCTCCTTTTGCGTTGATGTTTGGGTGGTAAATCTTTGTTTTGAAAGCCACCTGCATGCAAAGACAAAGAGAATATCAATTAAAAGCAAGATGAAAAGCAAGATGATCAAGAGTGAAGTTTCATCCTGCAACAAATAACAATTAACTGAAAAAGCAAAAAGCAAACATTTGGCGCCTTTATCGGATAATCCGGAGGAAAATGGATGGTAAGCAAGAAAATCCCTCCGGCATAGGGACTGTCGAAGGGTCCATTGATAGCTGCTTCCCATTCGTAAACACAATCACCAACGGGACCTAAAACATATAAGACTCAACTCAGATATTTAATCTAAATAATACTACATCCGTAAAGTTCCTATTATCATCCGTAAATAATACTACCTCTAACTGCATAAAAGACTTGGGAGTTCTAGATTTTATACCTGCCCTGATGAACTGTGTAGGAACATCCTTCTGGATCCGATTAAGTTCCATTTTAATTCGCTTTACACTATAACCCATGGTCACAAACTTGGTAAGAGAGACGAAGATGATGAATGTTGTGTCTTTGGTAAACAAATAGATGTAGAGACAAACAGACACGACTTTCTCCTATATGAACACGAAGCGTTACTCTAGGGTTTTGGCAGACTAGGGAATATGTTTTCAACTACTGCAATAAACACATGTTCATTGATGTATACTTTTTAAATGAGTTGTCATTCATCTCCTCATGTGTAAAAAAATGACTTGTCCTTTATTCTTATGGGTGTTCGCGCTATTTATTGCGCGGAAAATTTACGCGCTTTCTCTGCCATTTCTTATTAAATTGAGTTGTCTTTTCCAAGGCAGAGTATTTTATGTTATGATAGTTGACCAGTTGCACAGTAATCATCCCGCATGCCTCTCGTGTTGAGCCATTAACTGAGGCGAGTGCAATGACTGTACTAAATATTTGACCGATGTCCCTGTAAATTGAGTTTTATTTTCCAAGACAATTTAAAGGAAGATCGACCCCTTTCATTTCTTTTTTTATCTATAAAAATAGTAGATTGTTTACGAACAGAGTGCATGTTAATTATTTTCAAAATCCAAATACCGCATCACATCATAGGTTAACATGCAAATACCAGAGCTCCCTTCGGATATTATCTCTGTCATTGCACGAAAACTTGACCGCCTCACCTTGTGGAGAGTCGGACACATCCTCCGAATAGGGAGGATCGGTAGAGATGTAGTGTACAGTGATGAAGTCCTCAAGGAACTTAGTCTCGACGATCTATGTGAGGACACAGATAAAATTCTCCTAGACGGGGCGAATCGCAGCTTTTTTGTAAGATGCTTAAACGCCGGAAACCCAACTGCTATTTATTATGAGGCTACAAGACTCGTGACCGCAGAACAAGACATCAGTGCAGCCATGGAGCTTTTGGAACGGCTTGTCCCTTTCAGTGCTAATGCAACTTATCTCTGTGGAATGCTATGTGTATGTGCTGGACATACGAAAAGGGCTGCACAACTTCTCAAATTATGTGTCGACGTGCACGCTGAAGGTGATTTTGATAAACTCACCAGGCTTGGGGAGGAGGTTCTGGATGCGGTTGTAGCTTTCTATCCACCCATGAACCATTCTTTTGCATCAACGTGGAAATACCCTGACTGTCCAGATTTGCCTTTTCCAAATTGTGCCACTGAGCACGAATATCAACCTGGATGCGAAAACTGCTACCTGTATTGGTTCGCAAGACAGCTTTGCCGCATTATATAGGAGATTTGAACTATTTTTCTAATTTTATTTGTTTCTGTATTTATAAATCCTTGAAAAGTTATGATTCCGTAATTCAAGATGTAGATTTTAATTGAATAACATGTTTTACCCTCGGATTTGTTGAGCATATATATTTTTTGAATGAAACTAAAAGTAAAATCTATAGTAGAGCACAGGAAGATTAATAGCAGATTACTGGATGATTCATGCAGATATCAGACGCAGACTTCGAGATACTTGATGCAGATGCAGACTCTGCGATACCAGATGCACACTCTGCGATACCGACTATTTTATGATACCCACATCAAACTAAAGACTAACATAAAACAACGGAGCACCATAAATAAGGACAAATAAATAAAGTTATAAACCAAGATTTGTTTCCTTGTTTAAATAAACTTGAAGCCAGAGTGAAGCCAGAGTAAAGCCAGAGTGAAGCCAGAGTGAAGCCAGAGTGAAGCCAGAGTCAAGAAAATGGGCATGTTTTTCGATTGTGTCCTGCATTATGGCATTTTGAGCACCTGTGATGAATTTTTGGGCTACTCTGGAAAAGACTCTTTTTCATCTGTGGGGTGGAGTACTCTGCGAAAGTTTAGCTTTCTTATTTGGTGTTTGACTTGTCGGAGAATTACGAGATCGTTTCCTTCTCACCTTTGGGGATGGAGTAGTGGGTGAAATATTATCGCTGAATGGAGTACTCTGCTTCGTTTTCTTCGTAACGGATGGAGTCCTCTGCTTCGTTTGATTCGTTGTGGATTGAGTCCTGTACTTTGTTTTTTGCTTTGTGGATGGAGTACTCTGCGAAGGTTCTGTTTTTTTCTTTTTCCATTGATTACGCTTGAACCGCTTAGCCTTTTCAATAGCAGAAAGGTATATCTTTGCCTTCGGTCTACCGGAAGGTACTTTTATGACTGGTGGCAGACATTGTTCACTAATTACGTGTGGTGGTAGAATCATATCTTCGTCTACAGGTTTTATAGGTTCTGAGTACGTTGAATACAAGTAGCCCTTTGTGAAATGATCATCCACCAGGGTAGCTTCATCAGTTTTCCGACTTAATGCTGCTTTAATCTCGTGCTCGCAGGGAATCTTCTCAACATCATATTGTTTACAAGTACAAAGTCTCTGCAATCATAAATTTTAAAAAGGAATCGAACTCAGAGCAGATAAACAAGGCAAACGTTTCCTGAGACTGGCAGACTTGCTCAGGATACGTTTCCTGAAACTGGCAGTGATAAATAGCAAAAAAATACTTACATACCTTATGTAGATCAACCACACAATCATAATCTCCACCTGTAACATGGCTACAATTTGAATCAGTATGATGAACATTTAAAATTTCCAAACTACCGTGTCTTTCATGCAGTAACTTTTCAACGTTTGGGGGGAAATTTGTTTTTAATGAGGCAGCTTTGTCTCGCCTTTCCACAAACCACCTTGACAACAACTTTCTAATATCCTCCACGAAATGTTTAATAGGAAATGATCTGTCTTCCTTAAGCGCGGCATTAATGGATTCTGCAATGTTGCTCGTCATTATACCAAATCTATCTCCTGGAAAATGTGCACACGCCCATAATCGAAATTCCGCCTCTTCCAAGTAAACTGCTAATTCACTATTCTGACAACGAATCACACCAAACAATTTTTCAAAATCTACCAGTCGATATGCATATGCAGCACGACACACCAAACTGAGCATTGCGTTCTTTTTGAACTTTAAGATGAAGTTATTTTTGAGGTGATAGTAACATACTCCCCTATCAGCTGCGGGGAAAACCTTCTCAATGGCCTTTGCGATTAATGGATGACGGTCAGAAATAATGGCCAAATTTTTTATCATCAAGTATCACACCACGCAAATGTGTAAAAAACCATTCCCATGAAGCATCATTCTCTGAGTCTACAATCCCAAAAGCTAAGGAAATATACTCGAATCTGCATCTTGACCTGCAGCTACCAGCATAACACCTCTGTACTTTCCAGTTAAATGTGCTCCATCTACCACAACAACCCTCCTCAAGAACTCAAATCCTTTGATGGAAGCACCAAAAGCAATGAACAAATACTTAAACCTTTGTTGAGCATCACGTTCAAGCTTTGTAATCGTACCTGGATTGGCCTGCTCTATTTTGTATAGATAGGAAGGTAAGTCCTGGTAACCCCTCTCAAAAGTGCCTCTGACCAGCTCTCGTGCATATGCCAACGCTTTATGCGCCTTCGTATAGTCTATGTCAAGACAATGTAGTGACTTAATACAGTTCATTACATGCTTAGGCGTGATTCCTTTAAGATCATTACCACCACTAAACCTATCAACATACATCTTTCCAATAAGTATTGCATTAGCCTGTCGTTGACGAGAATACCTACAGACAGCAGAGCATGTATGAGCTTCTTTATATATCCGAACGAGAAATTCTGGAGATTCAGATGAAACTGACAGAGTTGACGCACGAATCCTCCAAGAACAATTAGGAACAAAATATTTCGCGATAAATAGTTTCTTTCTCGACGTGGCGATTTTGAAATCAAACTCTCGATGATTGCAATCTTGCGTAATTGCATAATTAATGCTTCCTTGTCATCAAATACTTCGCCAACCTTAATGGATCCAGATTTCTTCATTGGTAATGGCTTCGTAGGCGTCTCATCGACCGCAGAATAAAGGCGGCATCTGCTATTTTTTTGCATACTGTCGACAGTCTCTGCTGTTGTTCGGTGGTGGCATCATATGCTCGTCTTTAACATTACCAACATCATCAAAATCCACACCACCATCCTCTTTGACATCACAAGCTTCATCTTTACCCGCAGCTTCTGCTTTAATTCCATCGTTTCTTTTCCATGACACGCAAAGCCGGATAACCTCTTTTTCCACCATTGTGATAAAGTTCGCAAGTTGCCTATCGTTATTCAAGAAGATAGGAGGTGTGTCGCTAGGCATTTTCTCCATGATATGTGTAGGCAACTTATAAGAAATCTCGACTGCATTCATCTGCGTTTCCAAGTTGTAATCTTCACAAACAATGCGGAGAAATTCCTCATACTTGATTTGGTCTTCAACCACAAACAACTTGCTTCCTTTGCTTGAATCAACGTCGAAATCCCAACCCATTTTTACCTTCCATTGTCCAAAAACAGTCAACAAATGCAACATTATCTGCAAAAAAAGAGAATGTTCAAAAGATCTGCAACACACTATCTTAGAAGATTTTTCGCAGAGCTCTACACTTTGGCAGGGTCTTTTAGAAATAGCTCTGCCAAAGACGTACTAGAGCTCTAGACGCAGTTTAAAAGATGGTGGTTTAGATAACTAGTGTAATGTTTTGAAGTGTTACTTGTGTTCATTCTTCCCGAAAATATGCTCGCCTTCAACCCCTAGAATATCTTTGACCAGCAGATATTGTTAGATGTAAACGAAGATCGTCTTTCCGAAGAATGTACGTACTTTCGTTCAAAATCGAAGTCTGTAAACAATCTTATACTCGGATTTCGCTTCCGTCTCTTTGAAAATATGAAATCTCCCTTTGAGGGTGAAATCGAAATAGTAGATCTAGGTTAAAGGTGGAGAGGTTGAAAAGATTTATAGCAAACTAAAAAAAGTAAAAAGTACTGGCATTCTTGTTATTATTGTGAAAAGAGAGGAGTACTTCAAAATCCGACCGTTTATACAATTTAGTTACGTTGTAAATGTCAAGCCATGCACTACGAACAGTATGCCACAGTCTGTCGAGCAATATCTGCCATATGTCTACAAAAAAGCACACACAACATCTGCCTTAAGTATACAGAAAAAGCACACACAATATCTGCCTTAAGTCTACAGAAAAAGCACACACAATATCTGCCTTAAGGCTACCACAACTGACACACTATATCTGCCTTAAGGCTACACAGTTAGCAGAGGTTAAGAAGAGTCTGTCCAGCCTTAGCCTTAAGGCTACACAATCGACACACTATATCTGCCTTAAGACTACAGAATTAAATATGCATTTCATACTTAACCAACAGAAGTTAATGATTAAAATGATTTATAATTGACAAAATAAACTTAAACTTAATGATTATTGAATACTTAGTTGCGGTTGAAAAACTTGTCTAACTAAGTAATTAGTAATGGATTAGTGTCATAGATATGATCTAGTCTCTTTTAGCGATTCATGTCTTGGAAATGGAGTTTCATTAGTACCCTAGAATTATTAGTTATTCATTAGCTATGATATTTAACTTTTTGCCTTAACCCATGATTTATGCTTTATCATATTTGATCTAATCTTATTGTATTTTTCTCTAGTTGACGTTTGCCTTGACTTTGTAGTATTTTTTCTTAATTTCCCTTTCAAGTTATTGCTTTATTTTTCCTTCACTTTTAAGCCCTTATGTATGTTAAAAAACCAAAAATCCTTCATCAACTTAGCTTAGAGACTATCTTGTATTTGTAGTGTTTAACACTCTCCTTGTGGATCGATACTACTTTGCTGCAACTTTGGGCATGGGGTTTACATCTTTGTTTTTTAAAACTCACATAACCTAGTGTGCAACAGTTTTGTATTATTATTGTAACTTTTCGCTTTGAAAATTTCAAAAATGCTTAAAATTTTTTTCTCTTTGTCGGGACTTTTTGTTTTAGAAAGTTATGTCTCTTGATCATAACTCTTCATTTTACACATTTTCACATATATTCGCTTATCCCAGTTGAATTTTTCTTTTAAGTTTTGCCTATTAATCTTTACCGTGACAATCCAAAAAATGATATAGAAAGTTGTGTCTCGTAATTCTTTGTGTTAGAGAATGCAAATGTTTATTTAAAAAATTTTCTTTGGTAAAGTTGTCTTTTCATCCTATAACTTCATTTCGAACAGTTGTGCCTTTTTGTCACAATTTTTTTGTTTTATAGATGTTCACATTTAACCTCTTATCATAGCTGAATTGTGCTTCTTAAGTTGCATCTCTTAATTTTCATCGTAATAATTGTTGGGGTCAGTTTTCACCCCATCAAGATCAACTGCTGAAAATACTAAGTATGGAGAAAAAGCCTAGGCGACGATCCAAATATCAGAAGACGAGCCAAACTTGGCTCGGCAACAAGGAAAGGAGAAGATGAGCCAAATTTGGCTCGGCGACAAAGGAAAGTAAGCGACGAGCCAAACTTGGCTCGGCAGCAGGAAGAGGTAGTGACTCGGCAGCTAGGCAGTGGAAGGAGCAGGAGACGAGCCAACACCCCTGTTGGCTCGGCAGCAGAGAGAAATGGTGACGAGCCAACATCTTGGCTCGGCAGCAGAAAGAAGCAGTAGCGAGCGAACATTTGGCTAGGTGATGAGCCAATGTTTGGCTAGGCATGAAGAAATGGTGATGAGCCAACACTTGGCTAGGCAGAAGGAAGAAGCAGTGACGAGCCAACTTTTGGCTAGGCATGAAGCAGTGAGGGACGAGCCAACGTTTGGCTAGGTGACGAGCCAACGTTTGGCTAGGCATGAAGCAGTGAGTGACGAGCCAACGTTTGGCTAGGTGACGAGCCAACGTTTGGCTAGGTGATGAGCCAACGTTTGGCTAGGCATGAAGAAGTGAGTGACAAGCCAAAACTTGGCTAGGCGTGAAAATGTGAGTGACGAGCCAAAACTTGGCTAGGCGTCAAGAGGAAGCAGCACTCCTCTGGCTCTGCTTCGAGAAAAGGTAATGACGAGCCAAACACTTGGTGACAAGCCAACCTGTTGGCAAATCAGTAAAACGGTGATGAGCCAACACGTTGGCGAACCAAAACCCTCGCCTCGGCAGCAAAGAGAAGTAAGGGACGAGCCAACACTTGGCTCGACATCGAGGAGAAACAGGTGACGAGCCAGCCCATCGATGACCCATCAAAGCAACAAGCCCAACATCTTAGGTAGAATGAGGCAACGAGTCACAAAACATTGGTGGGCCGAGGCGACGAGGCAAAGAAAGAAGCCCACGAAAACCAGAGAAAGTAAATCCCGAAGATTAAGGAAGTTTTCCTTAATCGTTTAGGAAGAAACTTAGCCGACCTATTTGTGGATAAATAGACGATGTACCTCTTTGAAAAGGGGATCCGAAAATTAACCTAGCAAAACACTTATTTACTTTACAAACAGCTTTCAAAACAGCTTGAATAAAATCTTCATCTTTGGATCTCTGTTCTTGGTTTCTTTACATAGAAGTTTGTCGAATCCCTAAATTCTCCTTACAAGTTTTGGTTGTGCGAGTTTCGACTCCCACAATAATCCCACAATGGTTTGGAGAGTTACGTATATTTATGGGACAGTTGCTGATATGGTGCATTTTTTAACTTTAATGTTAAGCGGGGTACCTTCGTAAGGAAAATTATAGAAATAGTACACTTTTTTTGAAAATGTCTAAAATACCCTTACGCTTAGCAGAGTCTGCGTGAATTGTGTAGCCTTAAGGCTAAGGCTGGACAAACTCTGCTTAAACTCTGCTAATTATGTAGCCTTAAGGCAGATATAGTGTGTGAATTGTGTAGCCTTAAGGCTAAAGCTGGACAGACTCTGGTTAAACTCTGCTAATTCTATAGTCTTAAGGTAGATATAGTGTGTCGATTGTGTAGCCTTAAGGCTAAGGCTGGACAGACTCTTCTTAACCTCTGCTAACTGTGTAGCCTTAAGGCAGATATAATGTGTCAGTTGTGGTAGCCTTAAGGCAGATATTGTGTGTGCTTTTTTGTAGACTTAAGGCAGATGTTGTGTGTGCTTTTTTGTAGACATAAGGCAGATATTGCTCGACAGACAGTAGCATACTGTTCGCAGGGCATGGCTTGACATTTGCAACGTAACTAAATTGTATAAACGGTCGGATTTTGAAGTACTCCTCTCTTTTCACAATAATAACAAGAATGCCATTACTTCTTACGTTTTTTTTAGTTTGCTATAAACCTTTTCAACCTCTCCACCTTTAACCTAGATCTACTATTTCGATTTCACCCTCAAAGGGAGATTTCATATTTTCAAAGAGACGGAAGCGAAATCCGAGTATAAGATTGTTTACAGACTTCGATTTTGAACGAAAGTACGTACATTCTTCGGAAAGACGATCTTCGTTTACACCTAAAGATATTCTAGGGGTTGAAGGCGAGCATATTTTCGGGAAGAACGAACACAGGTAACACTTCAAAACATTACACTAGTTATCTAAACCACCATCTTCTAAACTGCGTCTAGAGCTCTAGTACGTCTTTGGCAGAGCTATTTCTAAAAGACCCTGCCAAAGTGTAGAGCTCTGCGAAAAATCTTCTAAGATAGTGTGTTGCAGATCTTTTGAACATTCTCTTTTTTTTGCAGATAATGTTGCATTTGTTGACTGTTTTTGGACAATGGAAGGTAAAAATGGGTTGGGATTTCAACGTTGATTCAAGCAAAGGAAGCAAGTTATTTGCGGTTGAATACCAAATCAAGTATGAGAAATTTCTCCGCATTGTTTGTGAAGATTACAACTTGGAATGGCAGATGAATGCAGTCGAGATTTCTTATAAGTTGCCTACACATATCATGGAGAAAATGCCTAGCGACACACCTCCTATCTTCTTGAATAACGATAGGCAACTTGCAAACTTTTTCATAATGGTGGACAAAGAGGTTATCCGGCTTTGCGTGTCATGGAAAAGAAACGATGGAATTAAAGCAGAAGCTGCGGGTAAAGATGAAGCTTGTGATGTCAAAGAGGATGGTGGTGTGGATTTTGATGATGTTGGTAATGTTAAAGACGAGCATATGATGCCACCACCGAACAACAGCAGAGACTGCCGACAGTATGCGAAGAAACAGCAGATGCCGCCTTTATTCTGCGGTCGATGAGACGCCTACGAAGCCATTACCAATGAAGAAATCTGGATCCATTAAGGTTGGCAAAATATTTGATGACAAGGAAGCATTAATTATGCAATTACGCAAGATTGTAGTCATCGAGAAGTTTGATTTCAAAATCGCCACGTCGAGGAAGAAACTATTTATCGTGAAATGTTTTGTTTCTAATTGTTCTTGGAGGATTCGTGCATCGACTCTGTCAGTTTCATCTGAGTCTGTAGGTATTCTCGTCAACGACATGCTAATGCAAAATTTATTGGAAAGATGTATGTTGATAGGTTTAGTGGTGGTAATGATTTTAAAAGAATCACGCCTAAGCATGTAATGAACTGTATTAAGTCACTACATTGTCTTGACATAGACTATACGAAGGCGCATAAAGCGTTGGCATATGCACGAGAGCTGCTCAGAGGCACTTTTGATAGGGGTTACCAGGACTTACCTTCCTATCTATACAAAATAGAGCAGGCCAATCCAGGTACGATTACAAAGCTTGAACATGATGCTCAACAAAGGTTTAAGTATTTGTTCATTGCTTTTGGTGCTTCCATCAAAGGATTTGAGTGCTTGAGGAGGGTTGTCGTGGTAGATGGAGCACATCTAACTGGAAAGTACAGAGGTGCTATGCTGGTAGCTGCAGGTCAAGATGCAGATTCGAGTATATTTCCTATAGCTTTTGGGATTGTAGACTCAGAGAATGATGCTTCATGGGAATGGTTTTTTACACATTTGCGTTGTGTGATACTTGATGATAAAAATTTGGCCATTATTTCTGACCGTCATCCATCAATCACAAAGGCCATTGAGAAGGTTTTCCCCGCAACTGATAGGGGAGTATGTTACTATCACCTCAAAAATAACCTCATCTTAAAGTTCAAAAAGAACGCAATGCTCAGTTTGGTGTGTGGTACTGCATATGCATATCACTAGTAGATTTTGGAAAAACTTTTGGTGTGATTCGTCGTCAGAATAGTGAATTAGCAGTTTACTTGGAAGAGGCGGAATTTCGATTATGGGCTTGTGCACATTTTCCAGGAGATAGATTTGGTATAATGACGAGCAACATTGCAGAATCCATTAATGCCGCGCTTAAGGAAGACATATCATTTCCTGTTAAACATTTCGTGGAGGGTATTAGAAAGTTGTTGTCAAGGTGGTTTGTGGAAAGGCGAGACAAAGCTGCCTCATTAAAAACAAATTTCCCCCCAAACGTTGAAAAGTTACTGCATGAAAGACACGGTAGCTTGGAAATTTTAAATGTTCATCATACTGATTCAAATTGTAGCCATGTTACATGTGGAGATTATGATTGTGTGGTTGATCTACAGAAGGTATGTAATTTTTTTTTTGCTATCTATCACTGCCAGTTTCAGGAAACGTATACTGAGCAAGTCTGCCAGTCTCAGGAAATGTTTGCCTTGTTTATCTGCTCTGAGTTCGATTCCTTTTTAAAATTTATGATTGCAAAGACTTTGTACTTGTAAACAATATGATGTCGAGAAGATTTCCTGCGAGCACGCGATTAAAGCAGCATTAAGTCGGAAAACTGATGAAGCTACCCTGGTGGATGATCATTTCACAAAGGGCTACTTGTATTCAACGTACTCATAACCTATAAAATCTGTAGACAAAGATTTGATTCTACCACCACACGTAATTAGTGAACAATGTCTGCCACCAGTCATAAAAGTACCTTCCGGTAGACCGAAGGCAAAGAGATACCTTTCTGCTATTGAAAAGGCTTAGCGGTTCAAGCGTAATCAATGGAAAAAGAAAAAAAAACAGAACCTTCGCAGAGTACTCCATCCACAAAGCAAAAAACAAAGTAGAGGACTCAATCCACAACGAATCAAACGAAGCAGAGGACTCCATCTGTTACGAAGAAAACGAAGCAGAGTACTCCATTCAGCGATAATATTTCACCCACTACTCCATCCCCAAAGGTGAGAAGGAAACGATCTCGTAATTCTCCGACTACTCAAACACCAAATAAGAAAGCTAAACTTTCACAGAGTACACCACCCCATAGATGAAAAAGAATCTTTTCCAGAGTAGCCCAAAATTCATCACAGGTGCTCAAAATGCCATAATGCAGGACACAATCGAAAAAAATGCCCATTTTCTTGACTCTGGCTTCACTCTGGCTCTACTCTGGCTTCAAGTTTATTTAAACAAGGAAACAAATATTGGTTTATAACTTTATTTATTTGTCCTTATTATGGTGCTCCGTTTTTTCCCGAAGTAGAGATTCCCGAAATTTGCCGCAGGCTTCTCTCATGACAAGAAGGGTTGAACGATCTCTTGCTGCTCGACGAATTAGATTTTATCAACGAGTGACGAGATCATGCACTGATCCGAATTCAGAACTACCAAAAAGGAACGGCTAAATACTACAACTCCAACGTTCGGAGCATAAAGTTCAACAAGGTGATTTGGTCCTTCGGAAAGTCTTCCAGAACACAACAGAAAGAAATGACGGAAAACTAGAAGCCAACTGGGAAGGACCTTACAAAGTCACCAAAGTAGTCCGCCCAGGAGTATACGCGCCCACAACATGTCTGACATTTCAGTACCACGATCTTGGAATGCGATGCACCTAAAGAGCTACTATCACTAAGATACTTCACATGAATTACGGGGCAGTTTGATCCCCGAAATGGGTACGTAAGCCACCTATCTTAGGATGGGTTCAGCAGTCCTCCCATCCTCCTTAAAAAGAAGGGGGGGGGGGGAGGGGGGGGAGGAGTGGGTACGTATACTCATATACTCACCTTTTTGTAATGCGATCTTTTCGAAAATTCTAAGTCTTATAAAAAAGAATCTTATAACACAATCATTGTCTCGCAAAACAGCAAGTCTTATCCAAATAGACACTTTGATCGTCATCGTTGTTGCTGGCCACAACAACGAACTACATCCTTTACAGATCTTAACCATTACATCCTTTGCGGATTTAAGCGCGCTATATAAATACTAATGTCTACTATCAGAGCGGATATGTTAGTGGAAAGCATGTACGTAAATCGAAGTACACATCTAAACCCAGCAACCGATCGCTGGTCACAATATCTAACATCTCGAAAACATAATACTAGACGTATATCGTCTAGTATGAGATATCTAAATATGTTTGATCCAAACACAGCAGTCGCGCGTTTCTTAACACGCTACCCCTTAACATCCAGTAACATACCAGATGTATATCATCTTGGTGTGAATTACTTAGCATTTCTTATCAAAGCAAATACGGCAAACAAAGCCAAAAAATATGATCATAATATTCAAAATGGATAAAGCCATCCAGGCACCATGTTTGTAAACTGAAAAGCTAAAGAGATGAAAAGAAAAGGGTATCGCACAAACCGCACCACCAAAACAAAGTCTGATAACAATTATAAACTAAGGAACAATCGCCTAGGCAACTTCCTCTGTACTTGGCTCGGCGGCCTTCTCTGCAAAAAGGCTCGACAACTTTTTATGAAGCAACTTCAGCGGCGTTCTCCACACTTGGCCCGATAGATTCTTTGGAGGTTGGCTCGGCATCTTTCTTTGTAGCAAGATCAGCAACGCCTGGAGTACCCTCATTCGAATCCGAGAAATCATGGACGCAAACCCTTGCCGTGGCACTTTCCACTGTTTCATTGCCAAGAAGATCGTTCACAGAGTCGGACAAATAGGAGAAATCTTCATCTTGTCCCTTAGTCTAGTGGCAATCCTCCGAATTCGTCATCAGCTCCCACAAGCTCAGCTCTCCATTCATTAAGTATTTCCAACTCGGCATCTAGGGTCGGCGGCTCGTCACCTTTAAGGATTTTAATCAGCTGGATATTACCTATAATCTGCGCAAGATCAACCATGTTTTCCTTAGCATCACCGTTCAGCTGTTTGACCTTTTCTTCCGCCTGGGTGATCCTCTCTTGGAACTTTGCAACCAAATCTCGCTTTGCCGTCTTTTGAGCCTTCTTCATGTTTGCCTCGTGCAAAGCCCTTGCCTTACACGCTTCTAGCTTGATAGTCAGTTCGGTAGCCTAATCATGCTTCTCCTTAAGTTTCTTTTGCTCATCTTCGAAAGACTTGATCCGAGCTGAGGCTCTCTCCAGTTCGGCAGCATGCTTGCCTTCCACCTTGTCAAGCTTGGTCTTCAAAGCCATGGCCTCTGTGGGAGTCGAAACTCGCACAACTAAATTTGGTAAGGGAAATTTAGGGATTCGACAAACTTCTATGAAAAAAAACCAAGAACAGAGATCCAAAGATGGTTTTTATTATCTCAGTTGTTTTGAAAGCTGTTGCAAAGAATAACAAGTGGTGTGCTAGGTCAATTTTTGGATCTTCTTTTTCAAGAGGTACATTGCCTATTTATACGCAAATAAGTCGGCTAGGCCTTTTCCTAAAGGAGAAAGAAAAACTTCCTTTTTCTTCGGGATTTCCTTTCACCAATTCGGATGCGGGCTTCTTTCTTTGCCTCCTTGCCTCGGCCCACCAATGTCTTGTGGCTTGTTACCTCGGCCCAACAAGATATTGGGCTCGTCGCTTCGTTGGGTCATCGGCGGGCCGACTTGTTGCTTGTCTCGCCTGTTTGGCTAATTCGGTCCGTCGATGTCGAGCCAAGGTCTTGGATTCGTTGCCTGCTTCTCATTAATGCCGAGCCAGGGAGTTGGCTCGTCATCTGACTTTCCTCAATGCTGAGCCAAGAAATTGATTTGCTCGTCGTCATTGGTTTGCCAACATGTTGGCTCGTCGTTATTGGTTCATTTGCCAACATATTGGCTCGTCACTGTTTGTTGGTTTGCCAACATTTTGGCTAGTCACCATTTGTTGGTTTGCCAACATGTTGGCTCGGCACTTCTTCCTATCGCCGAACCAGGGATGTTGGCTCGCCACTGCTTCCTGTCACCGAGCCAGGGATGTTGGCTCATTACTGCTTCCTGTCACCAAACCAGGGATGTTGGCTCGTCACTCCTTCCTGTCGCCGAGCCAGGGATGTTGACTCGTCGCTGCTTCCTCTTGATGCCGAGCCAAACGTTGGCTCGTCACTCCTTCTTCATGATGCCTAGCCAAACGTTGGCTCGTCACTCCTTCCTGATGCCTAGCCGAACGTTGGCTCGTCACTCCTTCTTCTTGATGTCTAGCCAAACGTTGGCTCGTCACTCCTTGATGCCTAGCCAAACGTTGGCTCATCGCTACTTCTTCTTGATGCCTAGCCAAATGTTGGTTCGTCACTCCAAAGTTGGTTAGTCCCAAGATCTTCTAACCATTTTTGGTGGCCAATCTCGATGGGGTGGAAATCGACCCCAACAGTTAGCCCCCAGCTCGTTAGAGTCAGTGATGATGATGACGAGGTGAAAGTTGGCCATCTCTAAGATTGGCATCCAAGACTTATCTTATTTTACCGAACCACTTTGAGGGGAAGTTTTGGCGAGGCGTTCGTTACTGAGCCAAAACTGGCGTGTTATGCTCTCGAGCCAACTTCCTTTGACATGCTGCCGAGCCAACCTATCACTTGTGTGACCGAGTTGTTTTGGCTCGTGAAACTGATTGAGGCTGTCGCGTTACCGAGCTGTTTTGGCTCGTGATGCCCCTTTCAAGTTGTCATGTTGCCGAACCATCTTTTCTTTGATGTCTTTGGCTCGGTAGTAATGTTGGCTTGAAGTATCTCTCATCGCGACCATTACTTTATTGGGAACTGCAAACGTTTTCGCATGTTCCCGAGGCCACGTGGCGTCATGCGCTGTGCTTCCATGCATCTTTATATTCAGATCCTTGTCTCAGTCCTCATAACTTACTTCTCCACATTTCCGAAAAATAGGTAGCTCTCTTCTCTCTCTTCTTTTCTCTCTTTTTATTGTCAAGTTTTGGCTAGGTTTTTATCGATTCTTATCTTTCGCCGCCGCCACTTTGAATTTTCCGACCCATCTTTAAGCGTGGCTCGGCGACTCCTTGCATTTTCTGATCCATCTTCAAACATCTGCGGCGAGTGTTTGAATTTTCCGATCCATCATCATCTGGGTCACGTTGCCATTTTGATCCTCTCTGCTTCCGAGCCAAAATTCTTCGTATGAAGTGTGTCTCCGAGCCAAGATTTCTCCAATTCCTACTAAGTATCAGTTTGATTCCGAGCCAAAATCCCCAATGTCTCATATCGCCGAGCTGGAAGATTCTGTGGACTCGGCAAATTCTGCCTCGTTGCTTGGACGCAAGATGGTGTTATCTCCGCAGGTTACCGAACCAGTGGAAACCAATTCTCCGCCAGGTCAGTTGCAGATTGTTGTCCCATCTCTGATTGACGAAGCATTTGATGCCGAGGTAGATCCCGAGGCAGATTTGATAAATAGGCTCTCGAAGAATTTAAAGTCGAACCAGAAGAATACATTCTTGACGAGGCGGAAAAGATGCGGTTGGAGAGACTGTTTGCGAGCCACCAAGCTAGCAGATCGACGAGGCGAAAGCCCAAGAGGAAAGCTCCTAATAGACGACCTGACCCACCTGGTTCGACTTTTGTGCACTGCTGAGTCTTTGGAGGCATTGAGGCATCGATTTAATATCTCAAAGATGTAGATCTGGTTGTTCCAGCCTCAACAGACCGAGCTGAATCTCCACTGCTGAGTGTTTCTTTTACCAATGTTCGCTCTGGTTTCCAATTTCTGGCTTCATCATCCGCTTTCTGTCCAAACATGGGTTAGCGCCGAGCCAAATTATGCCTCATGGGATGCATCATTTAGTTGGGATTCTGGTTCGGAGCTACGAGTGTGATGTGACTGTTCGCATCTCCCATTTTCGGCAGTTCCTCGAGTTTCGGAAGATCAAAAATTCCAAAGCCTACTATATCTCTAATAAGAAGCAGAGAAAAATCATCAACGGATTCCGAATCAAAGACAGTGACTAGGGGAACTACTTTTTCTTTGTTCCCATCAATGATGCTACGGTGGAAGCCGAAAGTGTTCATTACATCAAAGCGGAGTGTGGAACTATTGGTGGGCAAGCCGTAGACTTTTTAGGAGATTTACTAAGGTTTTGTTTTGTAGCGAGCTGACCACTGTTTTCTCTTCTTTGTTTTTGCAGTTCGGCAGGTTCTCCCACGTTACCCTGACGATACACTCATGCTTCGGAACACGCTTACCGCTAGAAGGTACCATTGGGAAAACCATTTTTCCCTAAGGAGAGTTGAAAAAGCCCAAACCATCTTCGCCGGTGTTGAAGTATCAGATAGCTCGGAGTCGAATCCCCACCTCAAAACTTTCAAGAAAAAGCTATGGGAAAGAGGCTGACGATCTGCGACAAGCAAGCTTTAAAGGAGAAGAAAGACAAGGAAACTGCCAGCCGAGCCGCTGATGGGGCTGAACCAGTTGCTGAGCCAACTTCTGAAATGGTTGGTGAGATCGAAGCTGGAACAGAGCGTCGAACTCTTCTCGAGCCTCCAACTCTTGAGGATGAGGCCATGGAGGTGGTTTCAGCTCTTGTTCCGGTAGCCAGGCCTTCTAGCTCGGTGATATCTCAACACAGAGTGGGAGAGAAAAAGACTTCTGGTAAACGCTCCGAACCGGACAAGGAGAAAACTAAGGAGAAGTAGGAGAAAAGAAAATGCCATAAGCCCGCCGATCCAACTACAACCGAGCCGGT
Source organism: Pseudoturritis turrita (assembly GCA_900406555.1). Lineage (NCBI taxonomy): Eukaryota > Viridiplantae > Streptophyta > Magnoliopsida > Brassicales > Brassicaceae > Pseudoturritis > Pseudoturritis turrita. The sequence continues at coordinate 52,745 of OVBL01000551.1, forward strand.
GCCGACATCGTTTAGGCACGAGGGATTCGAGCCGGTATGCAATGACGAAGCAGCCTTGGCGACTCTCTTCTCACAAGTACGTTGCTCGGGGGATAGGCTGCCACCTCTCGATGTGCTCTCTTATGGTGATTTATACGCCGACATGTCGCTCCGAGGCACCAAAGTATGGTGAGAATGTGACGGAGATGGTGAGAATGTAGCACGTGACAATGTGGATGATAGTTTTGATGACGGTTTTGATAACGGTTTTGGTAGGGATGAATGTCTTGAGCTTCCATGTGATGAAGAAGAATAACAGTTTGTAGAGGAATGGAAAGATGGTACAGGTATCGAATTAGGGCAAGAATTTGTGGGCAAGGAAATAGTGTAGAGCTTAGTGTTGAGAGCTTCACATAAGGAATGTTTTGAATTCGAAATATTACATTCGGATACTTGGAGATACGTGGTCAAATGTCGTGTAGAAGGGTGTAATTGGTATCTCCGAGTGTCGAGGCCTAAACATTCAAAGCAACAAATTTGGTCGATTAAAGTATACAGGAAGATGTATTTATGCTCTCGCGCAATTGCGAGTACAACGAAGAACAAAAGGAAAAGCAATCCAAAATTAGTTGCAGATGTTTTAGAAGAAGATTATCTTGGTTCATTGGAAACGCCAGCTCTTAAAGCTCTCATGTATGTGGTTCAGGCAAAAGTTGGAGTGAAACCATCATAATCAACTACTTTGAGAGGGAAATACCTAGCTGCAGCTGTTGTGCATGGTAGTCCGGAAGAGAGTTATAAGATGCTGCCTTCGTATTTGTACATATTGGAGAAATTGAATGTTGGGATGAAAATAAGTTTGCTGTTGGATAAAGGAAAAAGGTTCAAGTATTTATTCGTTACTTTGGCAGCTTGCATCGAAGGGTTTAGGGCGATGAGGCAAGTTGTAAGTGTGGATGCAACTTTTCTCAAGTATGGTGGTGTACTTGTAATTGCCACAGCTCAGGATCCAAACCACCACCATTATCCCATTGCATTTGGGGTATTGGATGGTGAGAAAGATGCTAGTTGGAAATGGTTTTTTACTATGCTGTTGACTGTTGTACCGGATGATCCAGAAATGGTTTTTCTTAGTGACAGAAATGCCAGCCTCATCAAGGCAATTGCTGATGTGTAACCAAAGTCTGAACATGGGTTTTGTGTGCATCATTTGTCGCAGAATGTGAGAGGAAAAGCTTCTAGCGGCAAGAAAGATATAGTTGGAAGCAAATTCAGGGAGATAGCGGGGATTTATACACGGGTTAAATTCGACAAGGAGTATGGAGATTTTAGGATACGGTACCCTAAAGTAGCCGAGTATTTGGATAACAGTGTGGACGTTTCTAAATGGGCAAGGTGTTATTTCAAAGTAGCAAAGTACAACATGGACACTGCAAATAGTGCAGAATCTTTGAATAATGTTTTCAAGAAAGCAAAAATGTACGCTTTAGTACCTATGATTGATGCGATAGTTGGAAAAATCGCAGAGTGGTTCAACAAACATAGGAAGGAAGTCGCTAGTGGACCGAGCACCCACAAAATGGTACCCTTTGTGGAGAATGAATTGCGCTATAGATGTAAGGTATGGAGCAAATGAAAGGTGCATGTGTTGAACTACTTTGAGCTTGAGTTTAGTGTCATTGGCCGCGATGGGAAGAACTACTTGGTGGATTTGAGGAAAAAAAGTTGTACTTGCAAATGTTTTTATGTAGACATGTATCCATGTGTACATGCAGTTGTCGCTGTCCTTTACTACGGAAGATGGAAGATAGACCAATTGCATCCATGTATATGATTTGTGCTCGAGATATTATCTCTTGGAGCAGTGCGCGTTGGCGTATGTCAGGACGATTTATCCAGTACCACATACGTCTCAGTGGAAGATTCCGAATGATATACAAACAATGTATGCCTTACCTCCAAATTACCCGAAAAGGAAGGGCAGATATCAAGAAAACAGGTATCCGTCGGTTGGAGAATGTCGTAAGAAGAGGAAAAAGACGAGTAACAGGTCGGTGGCAGAGCAAAACTATGGCAAATGGTTTGGGATCTCTGGGCGAGGTGAAAATTGATTTTCTCTCTGCCTCGAACAACTAGGTCCAACTAGTTCGACTAAGATGTAATTTTTGTTTCATACTTTCTATTTGTATAACTACGTCTTTCTGGTAAAACTATGAACGTTTGTGGTTTGATTTTTAAAACTCCAAGTTGAATTTTCACAAAATCTTGATACGTATCAATCTCAATTAATAAACATAAAAGACATGCTATATACAACTTCAATTTTTTTAATTTGTGTCAACTACCATGTGATACATTTAACATATAACACATTATACTTTTATGATGACATTGAATGTACTAACCACATTATGATGCGAAAGATATGTACAATGTGTTTCTACACATATTATTGCATGAAAACTTTGGAAATGGAGAAGAATTACCAAATGATCGTTGTACAACCAAAAAAATTAATTTGACAATGGTATAACTACTAGAAAGTTAAAAATCCGAAAAGTACAACTGTTTGATTTTATGCACAACCAGAAAACTAGGGACAACTATTTGATAAATTCTGATTAAAAACATGTTTTCCACGTTTTTTCAAAATTTGAATTGTTTTTTTAAATTTTTAAAATTTCCGCCTAAAAACAAAATTTTCAGATTCCCAATAAAACAATTATTTCTCATTTTCGGATTAACTCCATTTCTCATTTTTTCTTCATTTCTAGGAGTTTCAGAGAAGAGAGAGGTGAAACTTTATGAATCAATTCGACAAAGGTAAGCTCTCGGTTATAGGGTTTTCAATTGCGAGTTTAGGGGTTTCGATTTCAATTTTAGGGGTTTTTGATTGCGAGTTTAGGGGTTTCGATTTTGGTTTTAGGGGTTTTCGATTGCGATTTATCATCTAACTTGGTTGAATGCATTGCCACAGCAACATGCCCCGTCACAGAAGTTCCGAGTTTGATTACGGCGAGAAGAACAGCAACACCACATCTTCGGGATCTAGCATTCGGCCCTTCACAGAAGATGAATCTGCCATTCCGAGCCGATGCTATTGTGGTGCTAAACCTGTGATTAAGACCACAACATGTGGTTTGAATTTTGGGAGAAGATATTATAGTTGTGATTATAGTGATGTAATGATTTCACAGCAAAGTTTATATATTTATGGTAAAAGTTTGCATCGAATTGGCCCGATTGATTATTGATTAGGATGGAGATTGCCACATTTGAAAATTGTGGGACGACGCGAATTATGGAGGAGTTACGTGATATCAAGGCCTGCAAGTTGGTTAAGAGTTGGTTCAGAGATGTGAGGAAGAAAATGAGAAGGTTAAGGAAATGGTCTCGACTCTTGAAAGATCTGACAATGATATTAAGGATATGGTTGTCAAACTTCAGACTATGGTGTTTAGAGAGAAAGAGATGAAGCTTGAGTTTGGCGTGCTGGTTGGTGTTATTTCGGTTATCCTCTTCTACATGTTATTTTTCTTTTAAATATGTCATTTTATCCAAAAAACCAACAATCATACATTTTAATATAAATTACTGGAATAATTACAGGATTTATAATATATTTCGAATGTTTTAGAAATTCAAATTACATGCAAAATATACATGAATCATCACAAATATCAAATGCTATAGTCAAATTATAAAAATACTATGAATAAATTAATACATAACAATAATGAATTGGTATTGTATTTAAATATTATTGCATAAAAAGTGCTATATTAAATGACGTTACGATAGCAGGACCGAAAAAATGCTATCAAAAGTCACGGACCTATTGTCGCGGGCGTAGACAGAGCACTTCTAAAACAACTACGATAGCTTTTTTTGGACGCTAAGAATACTCATTTTTCTTGTAATGAGTAGATACTACAGACCCCAAAAGCACATCAAGTCAGAGTGCTAAGGCTGTGAATGAATCCTCTACTAGAGAACCGGCCACCAACAAGGCTGAGCCAAATCCTCTTAAACCCTTACTAGATAGTCCTCAGTCTAATACCATCCCCCATGGCTTAACCCCCTGCAATGAGACACAAAGTATCACCAGCAACGCATTCATTGCAGGCCTGAATGAGAACCTACCTAAAACTCCTCAAATTGATACTCCCTTGCCGCCACCGGTAAGTGGTATAGCTCCGGAAACCAATAACTCTTACGCTGCTCGCCTCAGAACTTCTACTAATAAAACCTTAAAAGGTTAGCTCCAACCACTTACTCTCCAGAATAAGTCCCTAGAGTGGTGGTCCCAGATGCAATATTTGTTGGGGTCAGATTCCATCTATTGAGAATCAAAGATTGAAAAATGGCAAAGTATGAAAAAGCACTAGCTGATGAACCCCTAACTGTGATGGAGTTGGATCGGGATCCCTAGCCATGACGAAGCAGGTGGATCGGGTCCTCCTAACCATGAAGCGGGTGGATCGGGTCCCCGTAACCGTGAAGAGTGTACCCCGATCCGTGACAAAGCAAGGGATTGGGTACCCCGATCCGTGACAAAGCAAGGGATTGGGTACCCCGATCTGTGAGAGAAAGGTTGGGTCATGTACCCCGATCCGTGACGAAGCAGGTGGATCGGGTCCCCCCAACCATGAAGATTGGGTCATGTACCCCGATCCGTGACGAAGCGGGTAGATCGGGACCCCCTAACCATGAAGCAGGTGGATCGGGGCTCCTTAGCCATGAAGCAGGTGGATCGGGTCCCCCTAACCATGAAGTAGGTGGATCGGGTCTCCCTAGCCATGAAGCAGGTGGATTGGGCCCCCCTAACCGTGAAAGGTGTACCCCGATCCGTGACAAAGTAAGGGATCGGGTACCCCGATTCGTGAGAGGAAGGTTGGGTCATGTACCCCGATCCGTGACCAAACAGGTGGATCGGGTCCCCCTAACCATGAAGCGGGTTGATCGGGGCTCCCTAGCTATGAAGCAGGTGGATCGGATCCCCCTAACCGTGAAGCAGGTGGATCGGGTCTCCCTAGCCATGAAGCAGGTGGATCGGGTCCCCCTAACAGTGAAAGGTGTACCCCGATCCGTGACAAAGCAAGGGATCGGGTACCCCGATCCGTGAAAGGAAGGTTGGGTCATGTACCCCGAACCACGACAAGGTGAGTTGGGTCGTGTACCCCGATCCATGACGCAACAGACGGATCGAGGGTCACGACCCACGGCGAAGAAGCTGGGACGAGTACCCCAATCCATGGTACGACAGACGGATCGGGGGTTACGACCAATAGTATGTCACCCGAGCCATCAACCATGGTGTCACCCGAGCCATGAACCATGGTGTTACCCGAGCCGTGAACCATGGTGTCACCCGAGCCGTGAACCATGGTGTCACCCGAGCTGTGAATCATGGTGTCACCCGAACCGTGAACCACGGTTTCACCTGAGCCGTGAACCATGGTGTCACCCGAGCCGTGAACCATTGTGTCATCCGATCTGTGAACCATGGTGTCACCCGAGCCAAAGAAAATGGTTTCAACGAAACCAAGCCTGGCCTAAGACTACAAAGAATTCACAACAAGTCCACAAACGGGAGTGGGCCGAACCTGGACAAGAAGCCCAGCAGGCCGAGCCGACTTAAGAAAGGAAAACACCCGAAAAAAACAGGAAATCTTCCTTATCTCTTTGGAATAGGTTTGGCCGACTCTGGCTTGTATATATACTCTTGTACACCCTCAGAAAAGGGGATCCGCAATTTACCTAGCAAAACTCTTGTACTTTTGCTTTGACACAAAAAGCTTTCTAAGCAGCTTAATAAAACATCAACTTTGGATCTCTGTTTGTGTTTTTTGGTGGTTTTTACTCAGAAGTTTCGGATCTCTCTAAAAGACGTAACAAATTCAATTGGCGTGGATTTACACTCCCATAATTTGGCGAGGAGGGGGAATTGAAATTTTCTTACACCGAAGAACCACCACAAAACCGATCTGAAGACGATGACCAACGACGGAGACGATAGCGCTGCTGACACCAGAAATGCCGGCGTGGCGGATAAGACGAACCAATCCAAAGATGCTGGGGAGACTTCGACAGTGCTCACGGAGATGAAAGCCATGCTGGAGACACTGCTCAAAAAGGCGGAGGAACAAGACAAGCTGAACAACACGATGACTGGCGAGCTGAAGGCCCTGACAACGGCGAGTCGAACCCGAGGCATGGGATCAGGTCTGGATCCAGCAAGACGAGTCGGGAGGTGCCTCAACCCAACGGCCCTGGACTTCACAACTCCGCTCAACCCACCGAGGACCCGAGGAAGATTGCCACTACTCCATCAAAGTTCAGCAAACCTAGCCTCAGGAGTCCAAGGAGCAGACGACACGCCAATTGAAGAGGAGCCTGCACCAATCATCAATCTAGAGGAGGAGAACCGAATGGAGCAAAACATGGAGAGCCATGACAATCCTGAACACCTAGCAACTGGTCAAACCCGAACCGAAAGACGCGAGGCCATCCCTGAAGGAGATCAAGAGCTGACCGAGGAGGAGGAGAACATACTCTGGGCTGAGGAAGCACGGATGAACGAAGAGCGCCGAGTAGGAGTCAGAGCCCAGAAAAAAGAGATGGCTATGATGCGAGCATATATGGATCGAGAAGCTGCCGACATAAAAGCTGTCCAATCCATGATGTACAAAGCAACTAGCAAGGTGCCAGAGATAGATCGTGTACTGGAGGAAGCACAGAACACCCCGTTCACAGCACCGTTAACTAGCACGAGAATTCCAGACCCTGGAAAGATGAAAGTCCCTATCTATGAAGGAAAGACCGATCCGAAGGAGCAACTGACGGCCTTCGCTATAGCCATGGGACGCTCGAATTTCAAGGAAAACGAGAGAGACGCCGGACAATGCCTTCTCTTCGTGGAGCATCTTAAGGGACCGGCGCTCCAGTGGTTCTCAAGACTCGAGCGGAATTCCATCAACAGCTATAACCAACTATCTGCGGCATTCTTAAAACATTATTCCATCTTCATGGATCCCGAAATGTCTGATGCCGACCTGTGGACCCTAGCTCAAGGGCAGAACAAAACACTCCGGAGTTTCATTGGAAGATTCAAAGCTGTTATATCAAAAGTGGAAGGCCTGAGCGACAAAGCAGCCCTACTAGCCCTGAAGCGAGCCCTCTGGTTTAATTCTGATTTTCGCAAAGAAATCGCGCTGAACACCCCCACGACGATACAGGACGCTATGCATCGAGCCGCAGACTTCATCACCGAAGAAGAAGAGATGAAAATCCTAACCGAGAAGTACAGAAAGGCCAAGACACCGAACCATTCTCCCCAAGTTTCTGCCCCTTCCAACACTAGGAAGAACAACCAAGGCTTCGGCTATATCCAGCACGAGGGAGGCTTTCGAGGAGCTCATAACTATCAAATTGACACTCCTGGATTAGGTCGAGGAAAAGGCCGAGGCCGTGGAAGAAGATCATGGAGCACATGAACCAAAAGCGACAGTTCCTATGACGAGACAGCCTACTACGAACACCACCACATCTACGGACATTCTATCGCAAACTGCCGAATTCTAGGCTTGAAGCTTGCTAAAACATTAGCAGCCGGTGAGCTTGGAGGAAACGTCAGCCTTAAGGATTTCGAGATGGACGTAAACACATACAAACCCGAACTGACAAAAGAAGATCACACCAAGCGCGATAGAAGGGATGACGAAGCGCCACTCTCTGGATCAAGAAGAAGGATAAGCATGATAATGGGAAGATCCCACTATTGCTCAGATACCGTCTCGTCAATCAAAGCATTCCAGCGAAGGGCAGACGTCAGCATCAACTGGTCTAAACCATCTAAGTTTCCAAACGATGTGATATCATTCGAAGAAAGAGAAACGATCGGAATCGACAGACCACATGATGACCCTCTCATGATCGAGTTAATCATCAACGACTGCGACGTAGCACGCGTATTGGTAGACACTGGGAGCACCGTGGACGTAATCTTCCTCGAAACTATCAGAAGAATGAATGTGGACCTGTCCGAAGTGATATCTACTCCCAAACCCTTGACAGGATTCTCTGGAGAAACCACCATGACTACTGGGACAATCAAACTGCCTGTCCAAGCTGGCGAGGTTACGAAGATCGTCGAATTCTCTGTAGCTGATCACCCGGCCATCTACAACGTCATCATGGGGACCCCCTGGTTAAATTCAATGCGCGTAGCCGTTTCAACCTATCATCTCTGCCTCAAGTTCCCTACACCAAACGGCGTGAAAACGATTCGAGAAAATCAAAAAGAATCTCGTGTCTGCTTTCTCGCCGCACATAAGCTCAGAAACCCGGTAACCGATCCAACGGCAAGTTCAAAGCGAAAGAAGATAAAGACTGACTGAGAACCGGTGAAAGAACTTTCGAAACTATTATAGCAGTTACAGATCGCGGTGGATCGCGAAGAAGAAGTGTCTAAACCAACTTGCGATCCCGTGGTATCAGTTTGCATCGACAACAAACATCCAGAGCGATGTGTAGAAATCGGAGCTATGTTGGATGAAAAGATCAAAGAAGAACTCATTGCATTCTTGAAGAAAAATATCAACACTTTCGCATGGGAAGCAGAAGATATGCCTGGCATCGATATCAGCATAACAAGCCACGAGCTGAACGTTGACCCAACATTCAAACCAGCAAAGCAGAAAAGAAGAAAACTTGGGCCAGACAGGGCTAAAGCGGTCAATGACAAGGTGGAGAGACTATTGCGCGTCGGATCGATAACTGAGGTGAAGTACACGGATTGGCTAGCTAACCCAGTGGTGGTCAAGAAGAAGAACGGCAAATGGCGTGTATGCGTGGACTTCACCGATCTGAACAAAGCCTGTCCAAAAGACAGCTTCCCCCTTCCACACATCGATCGCTTAGTCGAAGCGACGGCAGGGAACGCGCTCCTATCTTTCATGGATTTCTTCTCAGGTTACAACCAGATCTTGATGAACCCCGACGATTGCGAGAAGACCGCTTTCATAATGGATCGTGGAATTTACTACTACAAGGTGATGCCATTCGGCCTGAAAAACGCCGGAGCAACGTACCTGTGTCTGGTAAACAAGATGTTCGCCGATCAACTCGGAAAGACAATGGAGGTTTACATAAATGACATGCTGGTGAAATCACTAAAAGAGCAGGATCACGTTACTCATCTCAAGGAATGCTTCTCACAGCTGAACTATCACAATATGAAGCTAAATCCGACTAAGTGCAGATTCGTAGTCACCTCGGGAGAATTCCTTGGTTACCTAGTAACTCATCGCGGCATTGAAGCTAACCCAAAGCAAATCGATGCGCTCATCCATATGAATTCACCAAAGACAAAAAGGGAAGTGCAAAGACTTACCGGGAGGATAGCTGCACTTACAGATTCATCTCGCGATCCATCGACAAATACTTGGCTTTCTAAGATACGTTGCGTGGAAACAAGAAGTTCAAATGGACAGATAAATGCGAGGAAGCTTTTCAACAACTGAAGATTTACCTTGCCAAACCTCCAGTCCTCACAAAGCCGGAAGCAGGAGAGCCGCTTTTTCTGTACACCGCAGTCTCCGCCACAGCAGTAAGCGGCGTGCTGATTCGAGAAGAGCGTGGAGAACAGAAGCCAATATTTTACGTGAGTAAAACCCTTATAGACGCCGAGACAAGGTACTCGCAAATGAAGAAATTGGCACTATCCATAGTTATGTCGGCAAGAAAGCTAAGGCCATACTTCCAATTTCACTCGATCGTCGTCTTGAGCACCTTCCCAATAAGGTCCGTTCTGCACAGCCCAAGTCAATCAGGAAGGCTAGCAAACTGGGCAATAGAACTGAGCGAATATGACATCGAGTATCGCGGACGCACATGCGCAAAATCATAAGTTCTGGCAGATTTTCTTATCGAACTGCCTGACGAGGGCATTGACGGCGAGATGCAGAGCCAGCTCATCTTCCAAAAATGGTTCGGGAGTCGGGATACGGCTAGCTTCTCCAACTGGCGAACTACTGGAACAATCATTCCGCCTTGGTTTTCATGCATCCAACAACGAAGCAGAATACGAAGCCTTGATTGCCGGGATGAAACTTGCTAATGGCCTAAAGATCGAGCAACTCCATGAATTTTGCGATTCCCAACTAGTCGCGAATCAGTTCAGCGGTGAATATGCAGCAAAGGATGATCGAATGGAAGCTTACTTGAAGATCATCAAAGAATTGGCTGCACAGTTTAAATAATTCATCCTAACACGCATTCCACGAGGGGAGAACACCCCAGCCGACGCACTTGCAGCCCTTGCATCTACTTCCGATCCAGATCTAAAGAGAGTAATCCTGGTGGAATTCATCCAGCACCCGAGCATTAGTCTTGGCAATTCTGTGAATGCCATAACTCGTTCACAAGCGGCCAGACAACCAACAGATATCACAACCAGGCGAGAGGTGGTGGACGAAATGCAAGAAGAATTGGCCAGCCAATCACCCGCGGAGCCATATATTGCCCCAATGGAAGAAGACAATTCTGAAGAGTCACCAAACATGAAAAGCAGCAACGACCCGGTCGTCGAACCCAACGAAGAAGTAAACGAGATCAAGAACGATGCCGAATATGGCTGCGACAAGGAATGGCTCGGCGCAATCAGAGGATACATATACAACGGCATCCTACCAACCGAAAAAATGGGCAGCCCGCAAGCTTCGAGCCCAGGCAGCACGTTACGTGTTACTTGATGGAAATGTCTTCAAGTGGAGATTCTCAGGACCGTTGCTAAACTGCGTGGAAGGAAAGGCCGCCAGGAAGATTATGGAGGAAATTCACAACGGTTCATGTGGAAATCACTCTGGAGGGAGGGCACTAGCCATAAAAGTGAAACGTCATGGCTACTATTGGCCAACAATGATTAAAGATTGCAAGGTGTTCTCGGCCAAATGCGAGAAATGTCAACGCCACGCTCCAATGATTCACCAACCAACGGAAATGCTCTCATCCATCTCATCACCATATCCATTCATGCGATGGTCTATGGACATCGTCGGGCCGTTGCATCCCTCAAAACAGAAACGTTTCCTGCTGGTTTTAACAGATTATTTTTTAAAATGGGTCGAAGCCGACTCATATGTCAACATTAAAGATGCACAAGTGGAAGCCTTCGTTTGGAAGAACATCATCTGTCGCCATGGAGTACCATACGAGATCGTGACAGATAATGGCTCGCAGTTCATCTCCAATCGTTTCGAAGCTTTTTGCGACAAATGGAAAATCAGACTCAGCAAGTCTACTCCAAGATATTTACAAGGGAACGGACAGGCCGAAGCAATCAATAAAACGATCCTCGATGGTCTGAAGAAGCGCCTTGACGAGAAAAAGGGACGTTGGGCTAAAGAACTGGAGGGAGTACTTTGGTCCCACAGTACCACCCCAAGACGAGCAACGGGGGAAACCCCATTCGCCCTCGTATACGGAACAGAGTGTGTCATTCCACCGGAGATACATTTCCCAGGAATTCGCCGTAGACTACTACCAGAACAAGAAGGGCTCAATCACCTTTTGATGCTTGACGAATTGGACTTGATCAACGAAAGAAGGGACCGAGCCTTGATCAGGATCCAGAACTATCAGAATGCGGCAGCAAAGTATTACAACTCCAATGTTCAAGAACGACGATTCTACAAAGGCGATTTAGTTTTACGAAAGGTCTTCCAGAACACCGCAGAGACGAATGCCGGAAAATTGGGAGCACATTGGGAAGGACCTTACAGAATCACGGAAGTAGTCAAACCTGGAGTTTACAAACTTGCTAACCTGACAGACGTTCCAGTACCGCGATCATGGAACGGAATGCATCTCAAAAAGTACTATCACTAAGCTACTTTACATAAACTACAGGGCGACTTGATCCCTGCAAAGGGTACGTAGGCAGCTCGTCTTCGGATGGGTTCAGTTGCCCCCTCCTTTCAAAAGGGGGGGGGAGTGGGTACGTATACGCATATTCGTATACTCCCATATTTTTAAAAGATTCTACGATCTATCAAAACTTTGCTTTTAAACACAGTTTTCATCTAAACATCTGTCAAGGATCACTGAGTCTTAACAAAACAGACATATTCGAGCAAATCAAGCTACAATGGGCATTACGCCACATCCCCATTACTGCTGGCCACAGTAATGAAATCTTATATCCATTTCGGATTTACACTATCACATCTGTCTCAGGATTAAAAGCGCGCTATACAAATACTTTATTCATTATCGGAGCGGATATGTTTACGGTAACGTATCCGTAAACCAAAATGTTCATCCAAAACAATACAGGCATATGATCATTGTCGGAGTGAATACATTTATGGTAACGTATCCGTAAACCGAAATGTTCAAAAACTAATACATGCAAACTTATGATCAATTTCGGAGCAGGGAAGTTTGTAGCAACATATCTGTGAGCCGAGTTGTTCATCTCGAACATAACGACTATGCAAATTCATACTTGGAACCATTCATTTGAAACAGCTACTTCTTATCAAGCAAAGCATTCAGACTTGTCGTCAAACGGAAGGAACATACTTAATGTTTCCTTGCAAACATGTTTACCTAAACACAAGGATCTCTCTTATAAACCGGATGATAAAAAGAAGAAATTAAGTTCACGCGACTACTTGGATAAAGCCGTCCAGGCATTAACAAAAAATGAAAAAAGAGTTTTAAAACTAGACAAAGAATAGAGGATCGTAATCCTCCACTATCTCAGGAGTCATAACCGCCTTCTGCTCCGACTCCACCATCCGCTCAGCTAATTCACCTTCGGGGGCTTTGTCCTCCTCAAGGAGCGCCTCTAGGGCAAGATCGAGAGATTTTGTAGGAATGGGTTCGGGGACTGTATCTTTAGCAAACTCCACCGGACTAAGATCAGCCAAGCCAGGCGTTCCCTTGTTAGAACCAAAAAATTCCTCGATCCCGACGCTTGCAGCAGCAGTCTCTATGGGCTCACCGTCATTGAGCTCCTTGAGAATGTCAGATCGGACTGGAGACAATCGCAGGATTCCTCTCATTTCCGCCACAAGCTGAGCAAATGCCTCATGAGATCCCGTCAAGCCCTCCTTTTGCTCAGCTAAACTCTTCACCTCGGCATCGAGAGATGGCGGCTCATCGCTTTGGAGAAGCCCAATGAATTGAAGATTGCCTTCAATCTGGGCAAGGTCAAGCATGTTCTCCTTTGGCTCACCGTCAATCTGGCCAAGAAGCTTCGTGGCTCGGGAAACTTTGCCTTCGAACGTCATCATGGTCTCGCGTCTGGCCTCTAGAACAGCTTGCTCGACCTTGCTCTCAAGAAGGTCATTCGCAGCCTCTAGCTACCTTGTCAAGCTAGCTATATGAGCATCCCGCCTCACTTTGCCTGACTCCAACCGCATTATCCGCTCGTCAGCTTCTTTGATGTGCTTTCTACTCCCTTCAGTATCCTCTTGACGGCTCTTTTCTGTTCAGCAGCCTGATTTGCCTCGGCTTCTTTGAGCTTCCCATCCAACTCAATGGCTTTTCGCCTAGCGTCTTCGACCTTCTCGCGATCCCTACGGGCATCAGATTCGTATCCCATCACCATCCTATTAAGATGGGATATGAACTTCACAACAACGAGAAACACTGTTTAAAAAAAAGCTGGAATGGATCGGGTAACGAAAACAAAACAAGTAAACGTCACATACCTTGATGCCCCGAAGCGACATTTCGCTATAGGCCTTATCCCTAAGCAGAGTATCGAAAAATGATCACCTGGACAGGTGATCCTTCAGAAGATAGCCGCAGAAGCTGAGGCATCATTGTAAGCCCCTTTAGCGTTTACCGGAGCGGCAGAGAGAGGTATTGCTTCGGGGATGGCTCGAGGCAATTCAGTACGTCGCAATCGCTTTGAGGCTTCTCCCTTGTCGTCTACTGGCTGGCATTTTTTGCTCGTGGATTTCTTCTCCTTAGCCTTCCCTTTGCCTTTGTCCTTATGTGGTATAATTTGAGAGTCAGCTGGACGAAGCCCCAAGATGACTCCTTTAGGAGCCGGTTCGTGAGGGTTATCAGCAAAAGTTGGCTCGGGGACGATGGTGACCACAGTTTGAGAGCTCGGGGGGCGAGATTGACTCAACGCTTTTGCCTGCTTCGCTCTCTCCTTGGCTTCCGCCTCCGCTTTGGCTTTCGCGGCAGCCCGATCTCTAAAAGTAGGTCTTCCCATCGTATCTCTTGAAGAGTGAGAAGAGGATGATTGCTCGACTGATTGTCCTTCCGAAAGGGCTCGGGCTCTCTCAACTCGGTGAAGATTGAAATCTCTAGACCAATTACACTTGCGAGCTGAAAGCTCTTCGTGAACCTCGGACAGATCGGGAGGCAATGAAAGACAAAGATGACGAACTGCAAAACAATAACATTTATGCAAGGTCAGAAATACCTAAAAAAGAAAAAGGGAAAACTAAACCCGAGCCGTGGCCCAAGTCGAGCAATGGATCGGCTACCAATTTCTCCCCAGCCAGACTTGACAAACTGAAGGCACCTCTGACCCACCGACGCTTCGGAGATAGGGAAGAAAAAGAAGTAGTCTTCCCAATTATCGTCTTTCGATGGGAAATCTCTTATGATATTTCTCCTAGCTTTGCCCGATACATAGTACTTCAGCTCTCTCTTATTATGACGCCTAAACTCCAGCAAGTGTGTCAGGTGTTCGACGCCAACTTCTACATCGCACTCATAACTCCTGATCAAAATACCAACCATATGCCTGATTCCCCGCACATTGATTTGAGAAATAGCCAAGTTGTATTTCCAAAGAAACTGTAGGATAACTTTAGGGATCGGGAACCATAACAGGCAGCGGTAGAAGAAGCTTTCGTAGAGAGTAAAGTGGTTAGGGGGAGGATTGCTAGTTCGGTCTGATGGCGAAGGAAGAACAAGCTCGACTTCCTCAGAAATGCAAAACCTATGCCTAAGGGCAGATAACGAATCCAGGGTTGAAAGGGTTGAACCAGGTGGATCAGGTCGCTTCCTTGTTTTCTTCTTCCTTGGAGTTTGACGGTTGAGACCCATCAAACGTTTCTACTCCTGTCTGGCCACAACTGGATCGAAGAACCAATCTTCTGGTTCAACTTTTGGCAGATCGGGATCAACTACATCAACAAAGGGGTTTACCGCCTCGTCAAAAGGGGAATCGTGAAGTTGAGGCACTTCAAATCTCGGAGGATTCTCGGAATTGCTGCCAACTCTCGAGGATTCAGAGAGCACCATTTTTCTGCCAAGGAGGGAAGGTCCAACCCCCGAACCACTTGGATCATCCAGGTTTTCTGAAACATGTGCACCAGAAGAATCTTCCCGACTACAGCTTCGGGTGAGAAACGGATCAGGAGAGAAAGATGGTTCAGGAAGCGAAGACTGTCCTGAAATACCAAACAAGCGGGTATATGGATCGGGAGACGCAGAAACAGATGACTGAGAATTTCGTTGAATTCGAAGACGGATCGGGGTCCTTAGAAGATATGAACAGATCGGGATCCCTGACAACTCGCGAAAGAGAATCTAGAGTTTCTAAGATTCAAAAGACGGATCGGGGCTCTCAGCAGCTTATCAAAATAGATCAAAACTTTTAAAAAGATGAAGAACAAGTTGAATATCCTTTAAGAATAGCGAGTCAATCTAGATCTTCAAAGCAAACTGCCGGAAAACTTGAAGACGGCGACAGACGACGACGGAGCTAGTTGAAGATAGATCGGGAAATTCAAACGGATCGGCGGTGAAGGAAGAACAACGGAGTTTCGACTAAAAAATAACTTAAGCAAAAAATCTAGAGAGAGAAAGAAGAGAGAGGTTACCTGCTTAGAAGAAATTTTCGGAGAAATGAAGTGGAGAACAAATGAGAAGTAACACGGATTATATAGGCAAATGGTGACGTCATTCACCTCGGAAACCAGCAAAATGCTTGCACTCCCCGATAAAGGTATCGAGGCAACAAAACCTCGAACTGAGTTTACATAGGAAGCCATACCCTAACTGAATCAGCAATGCTACAAAGAGATGGTTCGGGGTTATCCACGAATCACGGTTTGGGAGAGTCATAAAAAAAACAGTTCAGGGCGACCACGAGAATCGTTGATCTCACTCGATTACTTACAGCTCGGCATTAACATTACTGACAGTGCCAAGCTGGGGGCTAACTGTTGGGGTCAGATTCCACCTATTGAGAATCAACGATTGAAAAATGGCTAAGTATGAAAAAGTACTAGCAGCTGAACCCCTAACTGTGATGGAGTTGGATCGGGATCCCTAGCCATGACAAAGCAGGTGGATCGGGTCCTCCTAACCACGAAGCAGGTGGATCAGGTCCCCCTAACCGTGAAGGGTGTACCCCGATCCGTGACAAAGCAAGGGATTGGGTACCCCGATCTGTGAGGGGAAGGTTGGGTCATGTACCCCGATCTGTGACGAAGCAGGTGGATCGGGTCCCCCCAACCATGAAGGTTGGGTCATGTACCCCGATCCGTGATGAAGCGGGTAGATCGGGTCCCCCTAACCATGAAGCAGGTGGATCGGGGCTCTTTAGCCATGAAGCAGGTAGATCGGGTCCCCCTAACCATGAAGCAGGTGGATCGAGTCTCCCTAGCCATGAAGCAGGTGGATCGGGTCCCCCTAACCGTGAAAGGTGTACCTCTATCCGTGACAAAGTAAGGGATCGGGTACCCCGATCCATGAGAGGAAGGTTGGGTCATGTACCCCGATCCGTGACCAAGCGGGTGGATCGGGTCCCCCTAACCATGAAGAGGGTGGATCGGGGCTCCCTAGCCATGAAGCAGGTGGATCGGGTCCCCCTAACCGTGAAGCAGGTCGATCGAGTCTCCCTAGCCATGAAACAGGTGGATCGGATCCCCCTAACCGTGAAAGGTGTACCCCGATCCGTGACAAAGCAAGGGATCGGGTACCCCGATCTGTGAAAGGAAGATTGGGTCATGTTCCCCGAACCATGACAAGGTGAGTTGGGTCGTGTACCCCGATCCATGATGCAACAGACGGATCGAGGGTCATGACCCACGGCGAAGAAGCTGGGACGAGTACCCCAATCCATGGTACGACAGACGGATCGGGGGTTATGACCAATAGTATGTCACCCGAGCCGTGAACCATGGTGTCACCCGAGCCGTGAACCATGGTGTCACCCGAGCCGTGAACCATGGTGTCACCCGAGCCGTGAACCATGGTGTCACCCGAGCCGTGAACCATGGTGTCACCCGAGCCGTGAACCATGGTGTCACCCGAGCCGTGAACCATGGTGTCACCCGAGCCGTGAACCATGGTGTCATCCGATCTGTGAACCATGGTGTCAGCCGAGCCAAAGGAAATGGTTTCAACGAAACCAAGCCTGGCCCAAGACAACAAAGAATTCACAATAAGTCCACAAACAGGAGTGGGCCGAACCTGGACAAGAAGCCCAGTAGGCCGAGCCGACTTAAGAAAGGAAAACACTCGAATAAACAGGAAATCTTCCTTATCTCTTAGGAATAGGTTTGGCCGACTCTGGCTTGTATATATACTCTTGTACACCCTCAGAAAAGGGGATCCACAATTTACCTAGCAAAACTCTTGTACTTTTGCTCTGACACAAAAAGCTTTCTAAGCAGCTTAATAAAACATCAACTTTGGATCTCTGTTTGTGTTTTTTGGTGGTTTTTACTCAGAAGTTTCGGATCTCTCTAAAAGACGTAACAAATTCAATTGGCGTGGATTTACACTTCCAAAGTGTTTAATAGAGGAGATGAAGTTCATAAAGACTTCGTCTTAGGAGTGTTTACTGAGAAATCTCCTTCATTTAGTCATATCCAATCAGTGCTTTCTTCTATCTGGGGAAGAGGCAAAAAGATGAAAATTCATTTGAGAATTGGATCACATACCATGCTTGTCAAAATTCCAAATGAAATCTTACGGAAAAAGATAGTGGAACAAAAATTTTGGCACATTGGTTCCTCCATGTTCTATGTTGCTAAATGGTTAGCCAATCTAGATATGAAACACCCTTCAATGAACTCCATACCTATGTGGGCTCATGTCAGAGAACTCCATACCTTTGATCTTTACACCCAGGAAGGTCTCAGCCTAGTGGCATGTCTCATTGGAGATCCTGGGCATTAGATGATTATACTATTAGGATGACTAACCTGAATATTGCTCATCTCAAGATCAGAGCAAACTGTAATAAACCCTTACCTACCTGCTGAGGGAGAATGGTGAGATTCTGCCAGTTTCAGTTGAATACCCTTGGGTGCCTCCAACCTGTCCTTGTTGCAAACGGCTTGGTCACCTCCAAACAAGATGTCCAAATGCCCAGTGGTTACCAAAGAAAAACCCTGAAGAAAGTACCACTGAAACTTAAAACACTGTTCAAGATGACTTTGTTCCTACTTCCCCTAGCCCTCCCAGTGTTTTCCCCATAGTTATTACTGAACACAATCAACCTTTAGTCACTCACCCATCTTCACCCATACCTAGAGCTACTCCCTTTGATAACCAACTCTCTTCAGAACTCTCTCCCCAATCTTCAGAACCTGGTTCAGAAATGACCATCTACCAGTCAGGGCTAGACTTACAACTTGGACCACCTGAAAACATAACTCAGGTAGTTGGGCATCGAGCTGAAAGAAGGCCTCCATCCCAGTATTACCTACAAAAAACCCAAACCTCCCATTCCTAGATAGAACATCAGAGAGCCTGTTTCTGTGATGGATTCCCTCCCAACTCCAACTAAAAACTCCTTCTCTGCCTAGCCACAATTAATTCAGACTCTCTTGGTCATGTATCCACTTCTCACTCACCCACTCTTCGACAAACAGCCATTTCCCCTCCTGGACCCATGGAGTTAGATAATCCCTTTAACCTTCTTCATACCACTCCTTTTAAACCAATACCCTCCCAACAAACTTTCACCTCTTATCCTACCACAATCTCAAATACAACTTTACCCTCAGACCCAACCCATATTTTTGCTAGTCCCCTTGATATAACATCTGCCTCTACTACCCTTCTCATGGGTTCTTCCCTTCCTAAAGGGGAGACCTCAACCTAAAGCTTTTATGTCGATAAAACTACTATTTAGAATGTAAGAGGCATTAATGATGATGATAAGCATCATGCTCTTTCGAACTGGCTAAATGTAAATAAGGTAGGATTTAGAGCTATTTTTGAAACCCACATCAAAGAAACTAACCTGAACCAAGTTATGAAGAGCTTGTGTCCTCAGTGGTCCTACCTCTCTAATCATTTTGAAGATGATTTTTGGCGCATCATTCTAATCTGGAAGTCCCCATTGGTTGTGTCCATCCTCCATAAGACTAAGCAGATGATCACCTGCAAAGTTTCAAGCCCATGGATCACACCCTTTCTGTCAACTGCAGTTTATGCATCTAACTTGCTGTTGAAAGAGAGAGGTTATGGACTGACCCGATTCTAGTCAACCAAATGTTTCATACTAACTCTTCTCCTTGGATCATTGCTGGTGATTTCAATGAAATAATCCACTTTGATGAGCACTCATCTCCAACCGTCAATCACCTATCCAGTCAGATGGTAACCTTCAAAACCTGTCTGAATGACATTGAAGTTAGAGACCTAAGGTTTCAAGGGCTCCTGTTTACTTGGTCTAACAAGCAGCCTGTCAATCCTACTGCAAAAAGTTAGATAGAGCTCTAATAAATGAAGAATGTCTGCTCACCTTTCCACAGAGCTGTGCACACTTTCATCTTCCTAGGAGACTCTCTGACCATGCTTCTTGCCTTATTGACCTTGCATGTCCAATCAAACCTGCTGGAACCAAACCATTCAAATTTTTCAACTACCTAACCACCCACCCTGAGTTCCTCCTAACCGTAGCCAATCCCTGGATTTGATCTGAAACAGAAGATAGTTCTCTCAGTTCATTGAGCTCATAATAGAAAGAGATTAAGAGAGCCTTAAAGAGACTAAAAAAAACACAATTTCTCAGAAATTCAAAAAAGGATTTGTGAGGCTAACAGTTTGCTAAAGCTTGTGCAGGTAACAGCTTTACAACATCCCACAGAAGCAAATTTCTTGGAGGAAAGGCTAGCCCTACAAAAGATAACTATATTTAAAGGGATTAAAGAAGCTTATTTCCATAAGAAATCAAGGATAAACTAGCTTAAGGTTGGGGATCAGAACACAAGCTACTTTCATAGGGTCGCAAAGGCCAGAAAAATTTCTACAATTCTATCTTATCCCTTACTGACCGTAATGGAGTGATTGCCATTACTCCTTCTGCTGTCGGAACAATGGCTGTCAGTCATTTTCAATTAGTCTTGGGACCTGCACCTTGCTCAAGGATCCCAAATCTTGATGTGAAAATTGCCAAGCACAATGATTACACCTCACCTGAAGAATCAACAGCTCTTGTCAGGTTACCAACTGCTGAAGAAATTCAGAAAATTATGTTAAAGCTAAACCCTAACAAAAGCCCAGGTCCGGATGGCCTAACTTTTGGTTTCTACAAGGCAGCTTCGTCTGTTCTAGGCGCAGAGGTCACTAAAGCAATAACTAAGTTCTTTACTTGCTCTTTCATGCCATCTACAACAAATTCAACAATCTTGACACTACTACCAAAATTCTTAGGAGCTACAATTATCAAAGATTTCAGGCCAATCTCATGCTGCAACACTCTCTACAAAGTTATTTCAAAGATTCTTGTGAACAAGATTAAGCCTCTACTTACTAAGATTATCCTTCCTAACCAATCTTCTTTCATTAAAGGGAGATTGCTTCTGGAAAACTGTTTGCTAGCCTCTAAACTAGTAAGTTGTTATCATATCAATAGAGGGCCCAAATGGGTTACCTTAAAGGTGGATATATCAAAGGCATTTGACACGCTGAAATGGGACTTTGTGATCAGCTGTTTGTCTGATTTGGGGCTCCCTACTCAATATATCAGTTGGATATCTTAAATGCCTTATAACCCCCACATATTCTCTTGGAATCAACGGATCCATTCATGGTTACTTCAAGGGAACTAGGGGAATCAGGCAAGGAGACTGTTGGGGTCAGTTTCACCCCATCGAGATCAACTACCAGAAATGCTAAGTGTAGATGTGGGACTAGCCAAATGGGAAGCCTAGCCAAAGAAGCACATGTTTTTGGTTAGGTGACAAGCAATAACCTTGGCTCGGCATTGGGAGAAGCAGACGACGAGCCAACACTTGGCTAGGCATTGGGAGAAGCAGGCGACGAGCCAATACTTGGCTAGGCATCAAGAAGAAGTGAGTGACGAGCCAACGTTTGGCTAGGGGACGAGCCAACGTTTAACTAGGGGACGAGCCAACGTTTGGCTAGGGGACGAGCCAACGTTTGGCTAGGGGACGAGCCAACGTTTGGCTAGGGGATGAGCCAACGTTTGGCTAGGCATGAAGAAGTAAGCGACGAGCCAACGTTTGGCTCGGTGTCAAGAAAAAGTAAGCGACGAGCCAACGTTTGGCTAGGCATCAGGAAGAAGTGATGAGCCAACGTTTGGCTAGGCATTGGGAGAAGCAGGCGATGAGCCAACACTTGGCTAGGCATCAGGAAGAAGTGAGTGATGAGCCAACGTTTGGCTAGGTGACGAGCCAACGTTTGGCTAGGTGACGAGCCAACGTTTGGCTAGGCATGAAGAAGTGAGTGACGAGCCAAAGTTTGGCTAGGCATTAAGAAGAAGGAGTGGCGAGCTAACACTTGGCTAGGCATCAGATAGAAGCAGGCGACGAGCCAACACTTGGCTAGGCATTGGGAGAAGCAGGCGACAAGCCAACACTTGGCTAGGCATTGGGAGAAGCAGACGACGAGCCAACACTTGGCTAGGCATCAGATAGAAGCATGCGACGAGCCAACACTTGGCTAGGCATTGGGAGAAGCAGACGACGAGTCAACACTTGGCTAGGCATCAGATAGAAGCAGGCGATGAGCCAACATTTGGCTAGGCATCAGGAAGAAGTGACGAGCCAATGTTTGGCTATGTATCAGGAAGAAGTGATGAGCCAACGTTTGGCTAGGTATCAAGGAAGTAGCGATGAGCCACACATGGGTCGGCGTCATGAAGAAGTAAGCGACGAGCCAACATTTGGCTAGGCATCACGGAGGAGCGGCGACGAGCCAAACTCTCTGGCTCGACATCAACCAACGAGCCAACATGTTGGCGAACCAACAAACGGTGATGAGCCAACATGTTGGCGAACCAACAAACGGTGACATGCGAACGTGTTTGGTGGCTCGCCAAAAGAGATGAAGAGCTGGATCCTCAGCGACCCAGCAAAGCAGCAAGCCCAATATCTTGTTTGGCCGAGGAGGCAAGCCACAAAAGGCTGGTTGGCTGAGTTAGCAAGTCAAAGTAAGAAGCCCACATCTAAACAGACTTAGACAAGCCAGAGAGGGAAGGAAAATCCCGAAGAATAAGGAAGTTTTCCTTTCTCGTTTAGTAAAAGTTCTAGCCGACTTATTCTTGTATAAATAGACAATGTACCTCTTTGAAAAGGGGATCCGAAAATTGACCTAGTTAAACACTTGTTATTCTTTGCAACAGCTTTCAAAACAGCTAAAGATAATAAAATCATCTTTGGATCTCTGTTCTTGGTTTCTTTTCATAGAAGTTTGTCGAATCCCTAAATTTTCCTTACCAAATTTAGTTGTGCGAGTTTCGACTCCCACAATTTGGCGCCGTCTGAGCGGACTCTCAAACTTTCTGACACCTATGAACCACCGAATACGAGATCTCAAGCAATGACTACCGATGGAGATCGAAGCGGCAACGATGCAAGCAACACTGGCGTCGATCTTCCTGGAATGAGAACCAACCCACCTCCGGCAAACATGAAAGGCGCTTCAGAAACGCTAACAGAATTGAAGAACATGATGACCACGTTGCTGAAGAAGGCAGAGGAGCAAGAAAAACTGAACAGCTCGCTTATGGAGAAAATTGAGGCTTTGGCAACACAGAGCCGAGCCAGAAACACACGACTCAGAGGCACAGGCTCGACATTGAATCCACCCGTCAGCGGAGTTACTAGACGACTTGGCTTAAACCCAACATCCATGGATTTCTCAACACCACGGGACGCACCGAGGACTCTGGGAGGACTGCCACCACCACATCCAACTAAAGGGCAAACACCCGCGGTGACAAGATCGAATATCACCGAGCCACCTCGCATGATCCGAGGAGCAAGAGGAACCAGTGATGGATATGACCTACGCACCAACATTGGATCGGCTGCAGCAATCGTTCTTGACGAAGAAGGAAACCACAACGCAGAAAATCTTGCTGACGAGGGATTCACACGAGCAATAACGGGAGCCCGAGCCAGCGAAGGTGATACTAACTTAAACCGAGCCAGGAATTTGGCAGAGGAAAAAGAAAATCTCTTCTGGGTCCAACAAGTGCAGTACGCTGACGAACCAAGAACGACGAGCCGAGCCCAGAGAGAAGAGCTGGACGAAATCCGAGCCTCTTTGGATCGTGCCGCTGTTGAGATGAAAGCTGTCCGATCCCAGGTTCACAAGGCAACGAGTAAAGTCCCGGAGATTGATCGCGTACTAGAAGAAGCATACAACACTCCGTTTACAGCTAGGATTACCAAGGCAAGGATTTCCAACCGAGGAAAGATCAAAGCTCCAGTTTACGAAGGGACTACCGACCCAAAGGAGCACATAATGGCGTTCATCATAGCAATGGGACGAGCCAACTTTAGGGAAAAGGAAAGCGACGCCGGTTTCTGTCTTCTATTTGTGGAGCATCTAAAAGGCGCAGCCCTCCAATAGTTTTCTAGACTTGAGCGAAACTCCATTGATGATTTCCAGCAGCTATCCGCCGCCTTCCTGAAACATTACTCCATGTTTATGGATCGAGGAACCTCTGATGCCGATCTCTGGACATTAACTCAAGGGCCTACAGAGACACTACGCAGTTTCATGGGAAGATTCAAAGCAGTGATATCAAAGGTCGAGGGCGTAAGCGACAAGACCGCCGTGCTCGCATTGAAAAGGTCTTTGTGGTACGAATCAGAGTTCCAAAAAGAGATCGCTCTGAATGCGCCACTATCAATCCAAGACGCGCTGCACCGATCCTCAGATTTCATAGTCAACGAAGAAGAGATGAAGGTGTTGTCTCTGAAATACGGAGTAGCTAAAACGATGAGCCGCTCCTCTCAAGCTCTGAACCCGCCACATTACAGGAAAAATAATCAAGGAACCGGATACGAACATCACGAAGAACCCAGTTTTGGAGGCACCCATAACTATCAAGTAGGTGCCGGTCGTGGGACAGTCCCTTGGAACACATGGGAAAGAAACTCTAACACTTATGACGAGAAGGCCTACTGCGAATACCATCGTTACTATGGACACTCAACCACTAATTGTCGAAGTCTTGGTGCAAAACTTGTGGCAAAACTAACAGCAGGAGAGCTTGGCGACACTATCAGCCTTAACGATTTTGAATGAGAAGACGAAAAAGACTAGCCTGATCAGACCATCCGAACTGGAGATGCGGCTAAGAGAGGGAGGCAAACCGACGAGGAAGCACATCAGGATTCCCGAAGAAGAATTAACATGATAATGGGAGGATCCCAATACTGCATGGATACGGTGTCCGCAATCAAGGCTTTTCAGCGCAAGGCGGATGTTAGCACCAACTAGTCGGCACCCACCAATTTACCAAATGACGTGATTTCATTCGAGCAAAATGAAACTGTTGGCATTGACCACCCTCATAACGATCCACTCGTTATCGAGTTAATCATAGGAGACCACGACGTTGCCAGAGTGCTGATAGATACATGAAGTTCTGTTGATGTTATTTTTCGAGAAACGTTAAGCCGTATGGAGATCAGTCTATCCGAAGTTACATCAACGCCAAAGCCACTAACCGGATTTTCAGGAGAAACAACAATGACCCTCAGAATGATCAGACTACCCGTCCGAGCCGGAGGAGTAACAAAAATCTTAGAATTTTCGGTGGCAGACCATCCCGCGATATACAACATAATCATGGGAATCCCTTGGATAAATTCTATTAGAGCTGTCCCATCAACATACCACCTATCCATAAAGTTCCCGACGCCGAATGGAATCAAAACCATTCGTGGAAATAAGAAGGAGTCCCGAATTTGTATTATGGCCGACCATAAGCTTAGGAATCCCGTAGTATAACTTAACACGGAGACGAAGCAGAAGAAAGTCAAGGTGAATCGAGAACCTGAGAACGAACTAGCCAACTTTAATTCACCCGCGAGTGAACGAGCTCGCTAACCTGGCCAGTATTCCAGTACCAAGATCTTGGAACGCAATTCACTTGAAGAAATACTATCACTGAGATACTTCACATGAACTACGGGACGGCTTGATCCCTGAAAAGGGTACATAGGCAGCTCATCTTCGGATGGGTTCAGCTGTCCCCTCCTTTTAAAAAGGGGGGGAGAGGGTACATATACATCTATACTCCCATGTCTCGAAAAAGCGATCTTTCGCATTACACGTTTCAAAGACAACGATTTCAAACTCGTGTCACTCGACCTACGCAAGTCAAAACTTTACATCCTTCATGGATATTATACCACCTCGTCTGTTGCTGGCCACAATAGACGAACTACGGCATCCTTTATGGATTTTAACCACTATTTCTATACGGAATAGGGTTCTCAACACCCTCTCACGGGTATAAAAGCGCGCTATATAAATTCAGACTGGGTGTATCCTGTTCTAATATCCGAAAGGTATATCCTGAACGATATTCTTATAAGTTTACCTTCGAGAGAGACCCGTAAGTCGAAAACTCGCAAGTCTTAAAACTCGAAGTAAACTCTTAAACCCAGTAAACACCTCTTGGTACACTGGTCATCGACATCTCAGAAGCATAATACTAAACCCACCAGTTAGTATGGGATTTTAAACATGTTTCATCGTAAAAAACGGGAATGTAAGTCGGAACACCGCAACATCTCAAAAACATAGTACTAGACGAATATCGTCTAGTTTGAGATACATAAATAAATTTGGTCTAAACCCAGCAATCATACGTTTCTTAACACGCTGGTCTTCAATATCTCAAAACATAGTACTAAACGTATATCGTTCGCTCCCTAGCACGATAGTCTTTACCATCTTAAAACCTAGTATACAACGCTTCATAGCACACTGGTATTTGGACACATAGCAACAAGACAATTTTGGTGCGCGTCGCCTCATCATGATAATCTCGGCACAACATCTTGCCAAACAACACGATAGCACGACATGCCAATTTGGCTCGGCAACACGACACGCCAATTCAGCTCGGCAACACGACATGCCAATCTGGCTCGGCAGCATGGCAGCTTGAACTACTCACTGATACGACGAGCCAAAATAGCCCTGTAACACAAACGAGAAGATGGCTCGGCACCATGTCAAAATAAGTTGGCCCGACGACATGACACGCCAGTGTTGGCTCGGCGACATCACAGCTCGGCAGCATATCGCAGAAAGGATGGCTCGGCAACATGACAGCCTGAAGTGACATCAGCCAAAACAGCTCGGCCGCATATCGCAGAAAAGATGGCTCGGAGACATGACATGCTAGTATGGCTCGGTAACGCTATCAGTTTGGCTCGGTAACCCAAAGAATGTTGATCTCGATCTTGACTCCTCACCTTGTCACTATTATCAATAATACTGCCGCGCTGGGGGGCTAACTGTTGGGGTCAGTTTCACCCCATCGAGATCAACTGCCAGAAATGCTAAGTGTAGATGTGGGAATAGCCAAATGGGAAGCCTAGCCAAAGAAGCACATGTTTCTGGTTAGGTGACAAGCCATAACCTTGGCTCGGCATTGGGAGAAGCAGACGACGAACCAACACTTGGCTAGGCATTGGGAGAAGCAGGCGACGAGCCAACACTTAGCTAGGCATCAGGAAGAAGTGAGTGACGAGCCAACGTTTGGCTAGGCGACGAGCCAACGTTTGGCTAGGCATGAAGAAGTAAGTGACGAGCCAACGTTTGGCTCGGTGTCAGGAAGAAGTAAGCGACGAGCCAACGTTTGGCTAGGCATCAGGAAGAAGTGATGAGCCAACGTTTCGCTAGGCATTGGGAGAAGCAGGTGACGAGCCAACACTTGGCTAGGCATCAGGAAGAAGTAAGTGACGAGCCAACGTTTGGCTAGGCAACGAGCCAATGTTTGGCTAGGCATGAAGAAGTAAGCGACGAGCCAATGTTTGGCTCGACGTCAGGAAGAAGTAAGCGACGAGCCAACATTTGGCTAGGCAACGAGCCAACGTTTGGCTAGGCATGAAGAAGTGAGTGACGAGCCAACGTTTGGCTAGGCGACGAGCCAACATTTGGCTAGGCATGAAGAAGTGAGTGACGAGCCAAAGTTTGGCTAGGCATTAAGAAGAAGGAGTGGCGAGCTAACACTTGGCTATGCATCAGGTAGAAGCAGGCGACGAGCCAACACATGGCTAGGCATTGGGAGAAGCAGACGATGAGCCAACACTTGGCTAGGCATCAGATAGAAGCAAGCGACGAGCCAACACTTTGCTAGGCATTGGGAGAAGCAGACGACGCGCCAACACTTGGCTAGGCATGAGATAGAAGCAGGCGACAAGCCAACATTTGGCTAGGCATCAGGAAGAAGTGACGAGCCAACGTTTGGCTAGGCATCAGGAAGAAGTGATGAGCCAACGTTTGGCTAGGCATCAGGGAAGTAGCGACAAGCCACACATGGCTCGGCTTCATGAAGAAGTAAGCGACGAGCCAACATTTGGCTAGGCATCAAGGAGGAGCGGCGACGAGCCAAACTCTCTGGCTCGACATCAACCAACGAGCCAACATGTTGGCGAACCAACAAACGGTGACGAGCCAACATGTTGGTGAACCAACAAACGGTGACATGCGAACGTGTTTGGTGGCTCGCCAAAAGAGATGACGAGCTGGATCCTCAGCGACCCAGCAAAGCAGCAAGCCCAATATCTTGTTTGGCCAAGGAGGCAAGCCACAAAAGGCTGGTGGGCTGAGTTAGCAAGTCAAAGTAAGAAGCCCACATCTAAACAGACTTAGACAAGCCAGAGAGGGAAGGAAAATCCCGAAGAATAAGGAAGTTTTCCTTTCTCGTTTAGTAAAAGGTCTAGCTGACTTATTCTTGTATAAATAGACAATGTACCTCTTTGAAAAGGGGATCCGAAAATCGACCTAGCTAAACACTTGTTATTCTTTGCAACAGCTTTCAAAATAGCTAAAGATAATAAAAACCATCTTTGGATCTTTGTTCTTGGTTTTTATTCATAGAAGTTTGTCGAATCCCTAAATTTCCCTTACCAAATTTAGTTGTGCGAGTTTCGACTCCCACAGAGACCCTTTCAGCCCGTACCTCTTTGGCATTGCTATGAATGTCCTCTCCATGAAGCTTAACAAGGGCTGCAAAAGAAAACAAAATTGGTTATCATTCAGGTTGTGAACTGTCAAAACTAACTCATCTATGTTTTGCTGACGACGTACGCATATTTTCAGACGGATCACCTACTTATATCCAAGGAATCATCACAGTTTTAAGGGATTTTCAGGTTCTATCAGGCTTGTCAATCATAGTTGCTAAATCATGCTTCTTTCCAGCAAGACTCTCCCCTTCTGATCTATCAGCCATCACTCAGAGCTCTGGTATTCCCCAAGGCCAGCTTCCCATCTGGTACCTAGGACTCCCACTCTGCATAAAAAGCTTTCAATTCTCAACTGTGAACCTCTGCTGCAAAAAATAAAAGCAAAAATCAACACTTGGACACCTAAATACCTCTCTCTAGTAGGAAGATTACAACTGTTGAATTCAATTATCTCAGGCATCATAAACTTCTGGACTTTGGCTTTCATCCCACGAAGACGAAGCGGAAGAAAGTCAAGGTGAATCGGGAACCTGAAAACGAACTAGCTAACTTCAATTCACCCGAGAGTGTACGAGCTCGCTAACATGGCCAGCATTCCAGTACCAATGAACTACGGGGCGGCTTGATCCCCAAAATGGGTACGTAGGCAACCCATCTCTGGATGGGTTCAGCTGCCCCATCCTGAAAAGGGGGGGAGGGAGTGGGTGCGTATACACGTATACTCCCATTTCTTGTAACGCAATCTTTCACAAACTTTAAGTCTTATCAAAACAAGACACTTTGACATACTCATTGTCCCGCAAAAACCAAGTCTTATCAAAACAGACACTTTGACATGCTCATCATCCCCGTTGTTGTGTTGTTGTTGGCCACAACAACAAACTACTACATCCTTTACGGATTTTAACTACTACATCCATCACGGATTTTAACTACTACACCATCTGTGGATTTAAGCGCGCTATATAAATAAAGATCGAGTACTCATGTTTACTATCAGAGCGTGCACGTTAGTGGAAAACATGCACGTAAATCGAAGTAAATATTTGAAACCAAGCAGCAGAATACTAGTCACGACATCTCGGAAACATAACACTAAGCGTATATCGTTAGTGTGAGATAATTAAACATGTTTCGTCTAAACCCACCAACCAATCGTTGGTCACAATATCTCAAAAACATAAGGCTAAACGTATATCGTTAGTGTGAGATACCTAAACATGATTTATCTAAACCCATCAATCACATGTTTCTTAATACCCTGGTCTTCAATATCTCAGAAACATAGTATTAAACGTATATCGTTTAGTATGAGATACTTAAACATATTTTATCAAAACGGACATGTAAGTCGAGAATACATCGCAGCCCTAAAATCGAAGTAACTAGTCAAAACTCTGCAATCACTCGCTCCTTAGCACGCTGGTCTTTAGCGTTTTAAAACCCAGTATAAAGTTCTCGGCATAGCATTTCGTCATGTTTTCGCCGGTGAAACACTTCGCCTACAGAACACCTCCTCGGCAGAACACCTCTTCGGCAGAATGCCTCCTCAGCAGAACACCTCCGCGGTAGAACGCCTCCTCAGCATAACACCTCCACGGTAGAATGCCTCCTCAGTAGAACTCCTCCACGGCAGAATGCCTACTCGGCAGAACGCCTCGTCAGTATAACGCCTCGTCGGTAAAACTCTTTGCCTACAGAACGCCTCCTAGGCAGAATACCTCTTCGGCATAACACATGTTCAACAGCTCCTAGGCAAAATTCCTCGTCATGCTCTTCTTAACTTTTCACCTCGTCATTTCTCTTCCCGCCATTGCACCGATGTTGCTTTGTCGCTTCATCCCATCTTTAAAGACGAGGGTACCAAAGAAGCGAGCCATCGTCGTTTCATCTTATTTCGTAGGCACTCCTTGAATTATTCCAACCCATCTTTATTAAATCTCGACAGTGCGCTCAAAATCTATAAACATCTTGCTTGGCTCGGCGCTACTCAACAGAACCGAGCTGTTTCTACCCGAAGCTCAGCGGTCCCTTTGATTTTGCCAAGCCATCTTTATTCGAGATCGGTGGCCCTCTCTTAGATCTTGCCAAGCCATTTTCTTTGAGATCGCCAATCCGAGCCATCTCCGAGCCATCTTATTCTCTGAATCGTCGCCGAACCACCTTCTAATGTCATCAACGCTTGAGCTGCAAGATTACGCCGTCTTGGATTCTTAACTCATCGCCTTGTCATAAAAATGTTATGGCCCCATCGAATTGTTACCCATAACCTCATCCTTATTTTGGCTTGGCACGTTGATCTTGGTAACAACTTGTCAGCTCGTCACAATTGCTCTACAAGTCTAACGAGGTGGGGGGGCTAACAGTTGGGGTCAAAATTTATCCAACCAAGATCAACAGTAAAAATGGCTAAGTGTGAGTTTTGAGCCTAGCAGACTCTTGGTGAGCCAAGCTTACTCTTGGTGAGCCGACCCAAACATTTTGTACCTAGCCGAACATTCTGTGCTTAGCCGAATATTTTGTGCCTATCCAAATATTTTGTGAATATTTTGGGCCTAGCCAAATATTTTGGACATAGCCAAATATTTTGGACATAGCCAGATATTTTGTACCTAGACAAATAGTTTGTGCTTTGTGCCTAGCCAAATATTTTGTGCCTAGCCAAATATTTTGTGCATATCCAAATATTTTGGACCGAGCCAAATATTTTGTGCCTAGCCAAATATTTTGTGTCTAGCAAAATATTTTGTGCCTAGCCAAATATTTTGTGCCTAGCCAAATATTTTGGGCCGAGCCGACAAGTTTGGACCGAGATTGGCTCTCCTTCGCGTCATGGGCTGAGGCGAGCTCCTTTGCAATGATGGGCCAAAGCGACGAGCCAAACCGACGATGGATCGAGGCAAGCTCCTTTGCAAAGACCTCTTGGGCCCAAGTGGAGAGCCGAAGACTTCTTGGGCCAAAGAGGAGAGCTGAACACATTTTGTGTCGAAGTGAAGAGCTAAAGATGAAGCAGGCCGAGGCGATGAGGCGACGAGCCAAAGAGGCGGTGACCCGACGAGGTGACGAGCCCAATCCTTCGGTACAACGAGCCCAAATTCCTTGTTGGGCCGAAGCAACGAGCCCAATGCCTTATTGGGCCGAGGCAACGAGCCACAAGATTTTGATGGGCCGAGGCGATGAGCCAAATCAAGAAGCCCACGACTTTCTGCTGACTTAGAAGAATCCATTGAAGAATAGGAAAACTTCCTTTGGCTAGGTACAAACTTTATTCTTGTATAAATAGACATGTACTCCTTTAGAAAAGGGATCCACAATTTTACCTAGCAAAACACTTGTCATCTACTTCACACTTTTCTAATATCAAAAGCTTTCCGAAACAGCTTAATAAAAACACCATCTTTGGATCTCTGTTCTTGTGGTTTTGTTCTTAGAAATTTCGGCTTCCTAAATTTTCCTTGCTAAATTTAGTTGTGTGAGTTTCGACTCCCACATTTCTCACAACAATTTGAAGGTTTCGCTAGGGAATAGTTTGAGTATGAAGGGCATGAAATTTTGTAAGGCAGTGTATTTTTTAGTTACCCAATGTTGCTTTCATAGCTGATTTTATATCATTGGAGTTGGGTAGTGTGGATGTGAACTTAGGGATTCAATGGTTAGAGACTTTGGGAAAATGTCAAGTTGATTGGAAATCACAAGAGTTGATTGGAAATCACAAGAGTTGCTTTCATATAACATGGAGTTCCGGTCACATTTGTTGGAGATCTGCTGCTACATTCAAAGAAAATGTCCCTTTAGTATTTGACTCACAACTATCCAGTGAATTCTAAAGGACTAGAAGTGAAATTCAGTAGTAGCCAAGTGATCAATGATTCAAGAGTTAAGATACCTCCTGAAATTATTGAAATTTTGAATCAGTTTGAGTAAGTGTTTACAGAGTTTTCAAGCTTACCTCCTTTACATGGACATTAACACAATATCACTCTTGTGTCTGGAGCTGGACCTAAAATTGTCAAACCCTACATGTATCCACATGCACACAAAGAAGTCATGACGAAGATGGTCGGTGATATGTTGCAGTCTGGTATTATAAAGCCTATAATAATCCTTACTCCAGTCATGTGTTGTTGGTTAAAAGAAGGATATTAGTTGGAGATTTTGTATTGACTATAGAGCTATCAATAGAGTAGATGTGCTAGACAAGTTTCCGATTCCCATGATTAATCAACTCTTAGATGAGTTACATGAGGCTGTGATCTTTTCAAAATTAAATTTCCACTATAGATATCATCATATCCGTTTGCAAGAACAAGATGTGGAGAAGAAATCATTTCATACACTCGATGGACATTATGAGTTTCTTGTTATGCCGTTTGGCCTCAGTAATGTCCCATCAACATTTCAGTCTTTGATGAACGACCTATTCAGGCCCTATTTCAGGAAGTTTTTCCTTGTATTTTTGGATGACATATTGATCTATAATCACACTGTTCTTGAACATCTATAACCACACTATTTTTTGACGACATATTGAAATTCTCAAGCTACATTACGATTTGTCTTGAGAATTTCTGCAGAACAACAACACTATGCCAACAAAAAGAAATGTTTGTTTGCTCAAAAGAAGATGGATACTTTAGGACATATCATTTTGAGAGTGTTGTAGCTACAGATTCAAGAAAAATTGAAGCAATGTTGAAGTGGCGTACTCTAAAATCAGTTGAGGAGCTAAGAGAGCTCCTTATATTGGCCAGACATTTAATAGATCTACTGAAGAAATATCAGTTTTTTATAGAATCCACACACCCAACCAGCCTTTGATGTGTTAAAACATGCAATGGTTACAACTCATGTTTTAGCTTTACCTAATTTTGATGAAGTGTTTGTGGTCAAAATGGATGCTTTTGGATTTAGTTTGGGAGTCGTACTCATGCACCAAGACAAACCCATTACTTATTTTAGTTGTGGATTGATTGCGAGAGAACAACTTAAACCAGTGTATAAAAGGGAATTAATGGCCATAGTGTTTGCTATACATAAGTGGAAGCACTGTCTGTTGGATGGTAAGTTTGTGGTTAATATAGATCAAAAGAGTTTGAAATATCTATTGGAGAAGAAATAAGTGACTTTTTGGACTATGAAAAGTGGTTAATCTGTTTGTTAGGATACAACTTTGAGATAGTTTACAAGCCTGGAAGGGAAAATAAAGCATCATATGGATTATCTTGAATGATTCAGTCTTCAGAGGAGACTCTAGTGTTTGTTTGCTAAATGTGACAGCTCCATCAATGTTAAAACTTTAGGATTTATACAAAGAAATCGAAGAAGATACAACCATCCAAATTATTATTCAACATATCAGAGACAAAGAGACTATGAAAGGATGTTATTCTTTGATGGAAGGCAAATTATGGTACAAAAGAACATTGGTAATTATTCAAAACTCCAGATTCATTCCACTGATACTCTCTGAATATGATGATATGGATATATTGGGGGACATTCTAGAGTGCTTAAAACATTAAACCGGATACAACAAACTTTTCAATGGGATGGGATAAGAAAGAAGGTTCAACGATATGTCTCTGAGTGTTTGGTGTATCTGACACACAAGTGCTCTACTTTGGCACATGCTGGTATGTTAAAACCATTGCTAGTTCCAGCTAATGTTTGGGAGGATATCAACATGGACTTTATTGAAGTTCTCCATGTTTCTAGTGGTATCAATGTAATCTTGGTGGTGGTGGACCGTTCCAGAAAATTTGGTCACTTCATTGGCCTTAAACACCTTTTTACTGAATAGGTTTGTCAAGGAAATAATCATATTGTATGGCTTTCATTCATCCATTCACTCAGATCGAGACATGATATTTCTGAGCAACTTCTGAAAAGAGTGTTTTAAACAAGCAGGAACTAAGTTGAAATATAGTACAACTTTTCACCCATAGACGGACGACCCAAACCGAAGTGCTCAACCGTTGTTTAGAGGCATATTTTCGGTGTTTTGACATCGTCATATTCACGTACATGGTATAAGTATTTGACTTGGGGCGAACTGTGGTATAACACAAAGTTTCATATAACCCTATAGACTTCCTCTTTTAAGGTGCGATTTTGATGCAGCGCATAATTGGAATTATTATTATGATTAATATGTATTATTTCTAGTTTATGTATTTTGTTATATTCCTATTTTAATTAGGATTAGGGTTTTCTAGGCTTTTGGGTTTTCTTATATATAGCCTCTTAGGCTTATTGTATTATGAAGTTGTTGAATTTATAAAAGAATAGCTTTTGCTTTTGAGGGAGATTATTCTCTATCCCTTGTTTTCGGTAGATCTTAAGAGATCTCAACGAGTTCAAGAAGTAGGTCCCAATCGAGGATTCTATCGAATCCCTTGGTTGAGCTGGCAGGTCTCAATCGATTTCTTTGAATCCATTGATTGAGCTGTTTATCGTTGCTTCCACTCTATCAGTTGGTATCAGAGCTGCGTCTCTTTGATTTCTTAATCAGAGACCGATTCTGGATGTCATGTTGAGTGGCAACATCTATCCTTTTGAGGACGAAAGTCCTTTTGTCGAGAGAGCATACCATGAGATCTACAGAGAGATCTATGGGAATC
This sequence comes from Pseudoturritis turrita, assembly GCA_900406555.1. Taxonomy (NCBI): domain Eukaryota; kingdom Viridiplantae; phylum Streptophyta; class Magnoliopsida; order Brassicales; family Brassicaceae; genus Pseudoturritis; species Pseudoturritis turrita. The sequence goes on from OVBL01000551.1 coordinate 87,753, forward strand.
CAATCTACGACAAATATGAAGATGATATCATGGTTATTGAGTTCATCTTCGAAGATGATGCTTTTGAGAATCTGGTTCGTGCAAACGCCGGGCGGAATCAGATATGTGCAAACACCGGGCGAAATCAGATCTGTACAAAATCCGGGTGGAATCAGATTCGTGCAGAAGGCGTGCGAAATTCGATTCGAGCAAAATCCGGTTCATGCAAATTTTGGGTATCACCAGATTTCTGCAAATTCTGTGAAGAACGAAATTTGTGCAAATCTCGTGCAGTATCTGTTTTGTGCAAATTTCGTGCAATATCTAAAGTTTCTAGATCTACATCTTATTCTCTTGAAGAAGCGATGTAAAGATCAGTCTAAGAAGATCTATTTGCTCCCAAGAAAGCGATTGAAGATTCGATGACGAATCTTTCTTGGCCGGCCAGACCTGATGCAACGCATAATTGGAATTATTATTATGATTAATATGTATTATTTCTATTTTATGTATTTTGTTATATTTTCTATTTTAATTAGGAATAGGGTTTTGTAGGCTTTTGGGTTTTCTTATATATAGCCTTTGCTTATTGTATTATGAAGTTGTTGAATTTATAAAAAAGAGTTTTTGCTTTTGAGGGAGATTATTCTAGATCTTAAGAGATCTCAACGAGTTCAAGAAGCAGGTCCCAAGCATGGATTCTATCGAATCTCTTGGTTGAGTTGGCAGGTTCCAATCGATTCCTTTGAATCTATTGGTTGAACTGTTTATCGTTGCTTCCCCTCTATCAGATTTGAACCAAGTTCTACTAATAACTCTGATCTAGAGACGATGCTAAAGAAAAGGGATTTGATGTTGGAGCAGATACAAGCATATTTGAGCATAGCTCAACAGTTGATGAATACTAAGACTGATAAGCATTGCAGAGATGTAGTGTTTGAGCTCGGCAGTTGGGTTTTTCTTAAGCTTTGTTTGTATAGGCAAACTTCCATATCCAGAGGACCTTGTCTGGCGGCTAAGTTTAATGGAACATATGAGGTGATGGAAAGGACTCGGAAGGTGGGTTATCGTCTGCAGTTACCAGAGGACACAAAGATTCAACATGTTTTTCATGTGTCACAACTTAAGGTTGTTATGGGCCAGCATCATCAAGTAATGCCACTTCCCAATTTGCTCACCCTTACCGATGAATTGGGGATTGCTCCAGAAGATGTGTTAGACACGCGTTACAATGATGCGGGATACTTGAATATACTGATCAAGTGAACAAGTCTTCCTTTACATAGTCGATAGTACATGGGCTGTAGCACAAGATTTCAAGACTCAATTTCCCACACATTTGTGATTGAGGACAAAATGCGTTTCAGAGGCACATGGAGTTGGCGCGTGAAAAGAATCATTTAGTAATTTTGCTTATAAATAAGAGACTTTTGTTGAGAGAGATGATTATGCTTTTATTCTGGTTGTTGTTTCCAAGCGAGATGAGCTTGTGAAATCAGTTATGATCGTTATAAAATCATGATTGAGTACTGGAGATTGTGAGAAGTGATCTAATATGTTTAGAGACTATAAACGAATATAATGTAAAATAAACAATCTTAATTTACATAGTAAAATATAATTATAATAATTTTTATTTAAAAATGGTCGCCTAACACCCGGTTAGGTGATCCGTCTAATCTGCATAAATGTTTACATGAATACTATTAAACTTCTGAATTTTTTTAAACCACCACATAGTATAAAATTGAACGTGTATGTCCACTGTTTAGACGGCCTCCCATGGCGTATTTTAAACCAATATTGAAATTTTACATGACTTATTTGCATTTTAACATTTTCTCAATCCATGAATTTTCTGAGATTTGAGTGTAAAGACATTTTATGAATTTTAGAGGAACTTTAGTTATTTTGTTAGTTGTTATACTCGTATTATGAATATTATAACCTAATAATTTGTGTTAATACATGTTTAATTCGGATTATGATACAACATTAACATAAATTATTATGATACATATCATGATCATCAAATCAAGACCAAAAATCGAATTATACTATCTACAAAACATTGATGTGGGCCATTACATATGTCTTAAATGGTAAGAATCTCTGACTTTCTAAGCTATCGGACATTATCCCAAATTTTGGCTGGTTATTAAAACAAAACATAATTTACAGTCTATATATATAATCACTTATTGAATTTAAAGAGAATTTAAGACGACAAAAGAATATATTAATAATAATTTAGGAAATATATTTTAGAGAATAAAAAAAAAGAAACTAATTTGGAATTCACAAAATACACATCTTAATTCAGATATGCTAAATTGCCAAAAACAAAGTTTTTGTTACAAGCATAAGCGATGATGCCATTCCCTTCAAATAGTTTGGTGTCAAGGTTATACATTATACATGCGTTCGGTTTTAAAATGATTGTTTGGAGCTTGTTAACATTGTTAACAAAGGAGACGACCTGTTAGGAATTTTATATAGGAAGTTGAGATGATATCTACTATGAGATAATCCATTTATTCTCAGTTTTGAGTAGAAAATCCATGAAACTTAACATTGTATCAGAGTTCGAGTGACCCAAAAAAGGTGTTTAAGGCCAATGAAGTGACCAAATTTTCTGGAACGGTCCACCACCACCAAGATTACATTGATACCACTAGAAACATGGAGAACTTCAATAAAGTCCATGTTGATATCCTCCCAAACATTAGCTGGAACTAGCAATGGTTTTAACATACCAGCATGTGCCAAAGTAGAGCACTTGTGTGTCAGATACACCAAACACTCAGAGACATATCGTTGAACCTTCTTTCTTATCCCATCCCATTGAAAAGTTTGTTGTATCCGGTTTAATGTTTTAAGCACTCTAGAATGTCCCCCAATATATCCATATCATCATATTCAGAGAGTATCAGTGGAATGAATCTGGAGTTTTGAATAATTACCAATGTTCTTTTGTACCATAATTTGCCTTCCATCAAAGAATAACATCCTTTCATAGTCTCTTTGTCTCTGATATGTTGAATAATAATTTGGATGGTTGTATCTTCTTCGATTTCTTTGTATAAATCCTAAAGTTTTAACATTGATGGAGCTGTCACATTTAGCAAACAAACACTAGAGTCTCCTCTGAAGACTGAATCATTCAAGATAATCCATATGATGCTTTATTTTCCCTTCCAGGCTTGTAAACTATCTCAAAGTTGTATCCTAACAAACAGATTAACCACTTTTCATAGTCCAAAAAGTCACTTATTTCTTCTCCAATAGAAATTTCAAACTCTTTTGATCTATATTAACCACAAACTTACCATCCAACAGACAGTGCTTCCACTTATGTATAGCAAACACTATGGCCATTAATTCCCTTTTATACACTGGTTTAAGTTGTTCTCTCGCAATCAATCCCAACCTTTCGAATATTTAGTGATGATTCTGAGTATGCAGAGAGACTACTAAAAACTAGGTAATTTGATAAACTCATGAACAATATTTTATATAATTAACTAAAATATCAAATCATTTTGATCAACAGAGAGAACACAATCTCACTTCCTAGCTCATACACGAGAAATCGCCATTCATAAGTTTTCAGACACACATAACTCAATCAACAAAAGTAGAATTCGAGATTGATTAAATAGATAAGGTCGATTCTGGAGGATAATCCTAAAATTAGGGTTTCTCAACTCGATGCGATTTCAATAAAAAAACATCACAATGAAATTTTTCATTTCCTCGATTTTATAACGGGAGAAATTAGGGTTTATCAATCGATACAAACCTTGGAAAAAGAATAAAAAGAATGTTTAGAAACGAAACCAGACGAGGAAGATCGAAGAAAAGCTTTGGTTTTTTTTTGCTTGATCGAGAAAATGAGAGTTTGTTGTCAATCTAATGTTATAGAGAAATCGAGAACCGGGTCGGGTTCGTAGCTCTTTCCTGATTTTGTAGCCCATCAGATTGTTTTTTTTTTTTTTTTAAACATTCAATAAGGAGGCAATGAGAAAAAAAGATACATAATATTGTACAGCATCAAATTATTTCTTTGCCAATGTTGTCTGCAAATCGTATTCAATCTTCGGACAAACATGATTCAGAGAAGCTTCATGTAACTTTAGCCTCCAAAATATGAGATCATGGAAAATAACTTTAACCTTTTTAACATTGTATCATATGGATTATCTTGAATGATTCAGTCTTCAGAGGAGACTCTAGTGTTTGTTTGCTAAATGTGACAGCTCCATCAATGTAACTTTAGCCTCCAAAATATGAGATCATGGAAAATAACTTTAACCTTTTTAACATTGTATCATATGGATTATCTTGAATGATTCAGTCTTCAGAGGAGACTCTAGTGTTTGTTTGCTAAATGTGACAGCTCCATCAATGTTAAAACTTTAGGATTTATACAAAGAAATCGAAGAAGATACAACTATCCAAATTATTATTCAACATATCAGAGACAAAGAGACTATGAAAGGATGTTATTCTTTTTAAACAAACTTTGTGTTATACCACAGTTCGCCCCAAGTCAAATACTTATACCATGCACGTGAATATGACGATGTCAAAACACCGAAAATATGCCTCTAAACAACGGTTGAGCACTTCGGTTTGGGTCGTTCGTCTATGGGTGAAAAGTTGTACTATATTTCAACTTAGTTCCTGCTTGTTTAAAACACTCTTTTCAGAAGTTGCTCAGAAATATCATGTCTCGATCTGAGTGAATGGATGAATGAAAGCCATACAATATGATTATTTCCTTGACAAACCTATTCAGTAAAAAGGTGTTTAAGGCCAATGAAGTGACCAAATTTTCTGGAACGGTCCACCACCACCAAGATTACATTGATACCACTAGAAACATGGAGAACTTCAATAAAGTCCATGTTGATATCCTCCCAAACATTAGCTGGAACTAGCAATGGTTTTAACATACCAGCATGTGCCAAAGTAGAGCACTTGTGTGTCAGATACACCAAACACTCAGAGACATATCGTTGAATCTTCTTTCTTATCCCATCCCATTGAAAAGTTTGTTGTATACATGGAAAAGCTTCATGTAACTTTAGCCTTCATATCTTATTTTATCTTCCTATTATACTACCGTATAAAATGTTTGTATTTATAAAATAATTTACAGAGTTTATCTGTACACTTAAGAAGATGGAAATAGCAACAAATGGGACCCACACAGAAGACGTAAGCAATGACGTAAGCAACAAATGGGACCCACACAGAAGACGTAAGCAATGACGTAAGCAAGCACTAAAATATGTCGGCACCACAACTTGGCGACACGTATCAAGCACTACATCCGCACCACTAAGTGGCGACACCTGGCACCATACTCAACAGCCGACTTCCTCTATAAATACTCAACTCTGGCACATAAAGAAATATAAGCGACTTCAGCGCATTTTCTCTCTCTAAAACTCTCAAACATCTCTCTAAAAACTCCCTGAAGTTTTAATATTTCCTTGTAATCTTTTTAAACAAACTTTGTAACAAAATCTTTATTATCAATAAAATCAAGTTTTAAGAAAATCAGCGACTTTCGTCTTTTGACCTAAGCCTTCGCAACTCGAATCCTGTTTACAGGCAACTCTCGATCAAAGTTAATACCTTAAAAAGTTAATACTTTGATTCTTGTAGTATCGAGGATTAACTAATTTTTTTTAAATGGTATCAAGCCAAAAGATCTTTGCAAAAGTTTTATCTAAAAAGGTTTTCAAACAAGCTCTCTGTGACCAAGACCTAAACCTAAACTCCCCTAGTCCGACCCTAACCTCTCCTAGTGAACCACTGTTGCTGAGGTGTTCCAGGCAGCAAGACCAAAGGCAGTAAGACCGTTGGTAAGCCCCAACTGTGTCTCCATAGAAAAGGTTAGCTTCTCCCTAGAATGAGTTTAAGTCTAGTTTAAAGTCATGACGTCCTCAATTAGAAAACTTTTTAGATCTAAACATGCTGCATCTACATCACGTAACACAATCAACTCAAGAGAAATTATATCAAAAATAACATCTTTTGATCAAGAATTATCAAAAAACCAACTACCACATATTAACACAGAAAACATATATCAAATTGGTACTTTTGATTTTAAAACAGCATACTCAATAAAAGAACAAGAGCAAACTCTATCCTTGCAAAACGAGTTTGAAGAAATAAAATTATTATCATCCATAGCCTTAGACAAATATAAACAAAAAGGATTTCATTATCTACACTTTGGATTAGTTCAAATTGCAATCAAACCCTTATCAAGAACTGGTATTGATTCTCCAATATTAATGTTATTAAGAGATAAAACTCTAATGAAATTTGAAGACTCACTCTTAGGAGCAGTCCAATCAAATTTACACAATGGAGCAGTTTATTTCAATTGCGCCCCTAACTTCCAAGTTAGTTTGCATGATCCTACAATACTAAACACATTAGTATTAAACGTTCACTTACCAGAAATTAAATTCCAAAATGAAAGACATGGATATTTACTACTTTATCGAATTTATTTTAAACAATCAACCTCCAAATTCAATCCAAGATGTTTATTACAAGATGACAAAGGAGAAACGACTATTCTAGCAGTACATAGTAAAGACACACCAAGCGCTACTTACGCACCTAAACAGTTAAAATGGAATGAGATAACCATTCCGGATCAATGGAAAATAGAAGTTACTCAACCAATAAGAAATTTTGAGCAAAGAAATATTTCAAGAATTATTGAACAAGTTGACAGAAAAATATTATTACAATTCGGTTCAATGAGAGAACCACGACCACCAAGAATCAGCTCATATCATTCTAGAGCCTCTTTTTCTGAATATCGCACTGGTCAAGCCAGTACGGATTCAGAAACAGAAAGCACAAATCAAAACATTAGACAAGATTCTGAATTAGAAAATATAATTCTAAATACTAAACAAGAAAATCCTATCAAATTTAAAGCACCAATGGCTGAACCACAAGCAGATATGTACCCAACATCTCCTACTGAATCGGACTTCAAAACAATAAATGTTATATCCAAAGAATATGTAATTGATAAACAATACGTTAAAGAAGACTTTTATGCAAAAGAAAACGAAGAAAAAAGAAATTGGTATTTCAAACAATTTACTAAAGAAGAAACAATTAGATACAGAGAAATTTGGTACAATTTCATGATATTAATAAAAACCAATATCCCATTTTTTACCTGGTTCGAAACATATTCTAGTAATAACTATATCAATTATCCTTTTAAAACTATAAATACTAGTTCATCCTTAAATCAACTATGGGAACAAGTAAATGGTGACAAAACCAAATCGGTTCATCCACCATTAACAGATATCAAAATAAGTACCCCTAATAGACAGATTATAGCTACACCCTTTAAAACTGGAGCAAATAGAGATCATAAAAATCCAGTAATCGTACAAGACATTAAATCAGTCTATGAGCAAAATAATTATCAAAGTCAATTATTACATACAATTTCTAGACAAATTGATAGCATAGATAATAAATTAAACATTAAAGAAGATAGCATAATAGGCAAACAAAATAATACTACCCAACATCCTTTTTCATCAACTTCTGCACCAATCTTCAAACCTATAACAAGACAAATAAAATTTCCAGAAAATGAAATTTTAAAAACAATTGCTAATAGATTAGACAACTTAGACAAAGGAAAAGGAATTAATATCATTGATGAAAATAACAATGAATCTACACAATCAGAAAGTGATAACCAAGAAATTAATAGAATAAAAAACAAAATGATGAGATCAAATAAACCATATTACAAAAGACATACACCACCTGACTTATTATTTGAAGAACACCATAAATATTCTAACAGAGTATATACTGGTGATGGTATATATGAATGGAATATAGATGGACGTTCAGAATATGAAATGATGAATTTATTTCAAGAAATGGGTATGGCAGCTATATCATATAAAGCTAGAGGAAATACTGATAAACAATCATGTGTACTATTAATAAGCGGATTTAATGGAGCATTAAAATATTGGTGGGATAATTCTATAGACATCATTACGCAAGATTCTATAATCAATCATGTAGAAATAAGAAGAGTAGAGGGCGATGATGGCCTCTATGAAGAAGAGGAACATCAAAATGCCGTAGAAGTATTAATACATACTTTAACGATGCATTTTATTGGCAATCCTGCCGAAGAACTAGAAAGTAAAAAAATGATATTAACCAATCTAAGATGTCCAACCTTAGGTGACTTCAAATGGTACAAAGACATGTTTTTAACAAACATCTTTCAACGTAATGATTGTAATCAACCATTTTGGAAAGAACGGTTTATCTCCGGATTACCATCTTTCTTTGCAGAAAAAGTAATCAATAAATTAAAGGAATATTCTGGAGGACAGCCTATCCCCTGGAATACAATTACATATGGACAATTATTTGCATTTGTTAAAAAAGAAGGATTAGCCTTATGTCAAGAACATAAAGATAAAAAACGAAATGACAAATTTAAATTTAAAGTAACCATGGGTTCATTCTGTGAACAATATGGTTATAATAACACGCTCAATCCACCATCAAGAATTAAACGCATAAAATATAGGCATAGAAATAATAATAATGTAAAACACTATCAACGACATAATAATTTTAAAAAACAAAACAATCATTATTATGAAAAGGGTAAAAATTATCCCAAAAATAAAAACTATACAAAAAATAACTATTCCAAAAATAAATTTGACAAACAGAAGATTGTTTGCTGGAATTGCAAAAGACCAGGGCATCGATCAACAGAATGTAAAATAAAAAGAAAAATAAACGAAATATTCCAAGATCAACCAGATATCCAAGATAAATTGGCAAAACTACTATTAACCTCAGAATCTGAACAAACTGAGGAAACTGATAGTGATTATTCAATAAACAAAATCGAAAATTCAAGTGACTCCTCTACGGAACCACAAAAATTATCTGATAACCTATGTAATTGTAAAATAATAAATGTAATAACTAAAGATAGCAATAAACAATTCTTAATAGATATAATAGATAAAATTGATGATCCAAATATAAAAAGAGAATACTTATTAAAACTAAAAGATATTATATACCAAGAAAATCAATTATCATCTCCACAACCATTTAGTTTAAACAAAATTTTCGAAAAATATCCATCTCAGAGTTTGTTTAAACAAGTTACTACTGGAGAATTACAAAATGAAATTAAACAGTTAAAATCACAAATTAAAGATCTGCAGCTAATAATTAATCAACATGATCTAAACCAATTACAAATAAATGCACGACTTTCCATTATCGAAGCTAAAAATGGAACTCAAGCATCCTCTAGTAATCAAACTACAAATAAAAGTATAATAATTAAAGATGAAAAAGATTCTCAAAATGATGAAGAGTATATTCAAATAATTAATAAAATTAATTATCAAAAATGGTATACTACTATAACTTTACATATAAATAGTGATTTTAAAATAAATATAATCGCTTTAATGGATACCGGAGCAGATTATAATTGCATCCGTGAAGGAGTAATACCAACTAAATATTATGAAAAAACTACAGAACGCCTAAGTGGCGCAAATGGTAGCAATCTAAAGGTTCAATATAAACTACCCTGTGCAAAAATATGTAATCAAGGATATTGTTTTAAGAATCAATTTATCTTAGTAAAAAATTTAACGCAAGAAGTAATATTAGGCACCCCTTTCTTTACACAAATCTATCCATTTAAAGCAACAGAAATAGGAATAACTACCAAGGTAGTAGGAACCAAACTATTGTTTGCCTTCCTATCTCCAATGAAAACTAAAGAAGTGTTAAATTTACAAGAGAACACAATTCAAAAAACTATTAACCTAATAAAAGGAAAACAAGATCATATTCAATATTTACAAGAAGAAATAGCTCATAAAAAATTAGAAGAACAACTAAAGACACCCTACATAATAAGCAAAATAAAAGAAATAGAAAATAATCTATTAACACAAGTATGTTCAGAATTACCAAATGCTTTTTGGGAAAGAAAAAAGCATATGGTAGAATTACCTTACACTAAAGACTTCAATGAAAAAAATATACCAACTAAAGCAAGACATATTCAAATGAATAAAGAATTACTAGAACACTGTAAAAAAGAAATAAATGACTTATTAAGAAAACAACTTATCAGACAATCCAAATCCCCTTGGAGTTGTTCAGCTTTCTATGTTAATAATCAAGCTGAAAAGGAACGAGGAGTTCCACGCTTAGTAATTAATTATAAACCACTAAATGAGGTATTACAATGGATTAGATATCCAATACCAAACAAAAGAGACCTACTAAAAAGATTATATAATGCAAAAATCTATTCAAAATTTGATATGAAAAGCGGATTTTGGCAAATCCAAATTTCAGAACAAGATAAATACAAAACCGCTTTTACAGTACCGTTCGGTCATTACGAATGGAATGTAATGCCATTCGGTTTAAAAAATGCACCCTCTGAATTTCAACAAATAATGAATGATATATTCAACCAATATTCAGCTTTTACCATAGTATACATAGACGATGTGTTAGTATACTCAAATTCCATAGACCAACACATAAATCATCTAAACACATTTTTAAACATAGTCAAAAAACAAGGCCTGGTTATCTCAGCTAAAAAAATGCATCTATTTCAAACAAAAATAAGATTTTTAGGTCACAATATATATCAAGGTACAATTACACCTATATCAAGGTCAATTGAGTTTGCGAATAAATTCCCAGACGAATTAAGAGAAAAAACACAATTACAGAGATTTTTAGGATGCCTAAATTACGTTTCAGATTTCCTACCTAACCTTAGGAAAACCATCCAACCACTATTTCAACGTTTACAAAAAATCCTAAACCATGGTCTAGCATCCATACTCAGCTCGTCCAACAGGTTAAACAAAAGGTCAAAACACTACCTTGCCTAACCCTACCTAACCCTGAGGCAGATATGATTGTCGAAACCGATGCTTCAGAAATAGGTTTCGGCGGTATCCTTAAACAAAAATTACCCGAGTCCAAACAAGAATCTATAGTTAGATTTCATTCAGGTGTTTGGATAGGACCCCAACAATCCTATTCAACTGTTAAAAAGGAAGTCCTTTCAATTGTCAATTGCATTTCCAAATTTCAAGATGATTTAATCAACAAAAGATTTCTTTTAAGAGTAGACTGTAAATCAGCAAAAGAGATTTTACAAAAGGACGTTAAAAATCTAGTTTCAAAACAAATATTTGCCCGTTGGCAAGCTATTCTTTCTGTTTTTGATTTTGATATTCAATATATTAAAGGAGAAAATAATTCTTTACCAGACTTTCTAACCAGAGAATATTTACAGGGAAAAACAACAGATATTCAAGACAACACTATTCAAGATGTCTGACCCTAAGCAAAAGAAACCGATGACAGCATCGGACTACATCAAAAACCAACCCCATTTACAAGGCAAACCATTAACTACTCAAAATACCTTCTCAGCCCTTGCTGAATTCCCGCCTCTTTCCTATTCAAAAGCAGTTAAAACTGAAGCTTCTACCCAAGCTTCACCTTCTACTCCAACTCCTACTAAAAAATCCAACTATTTCCTCAAACCACAGAAACAACATCTCGTAACCACTCAATTTATCAAACCAGTCACACTCAAAGAACTCCAAGCCTTTACCCACCGAGTCTTTTATGAAGACAGTCTCTACCCAACCGATAATATAACCAAAAACCGTATCTTTTATGAGTATATCCTAGTAGACTCTAAGTCAGTCGAAATTACTTATTATCCCGATAAATCCAATCCAAATCTTATAGCTTATTCTACTAGCAAAATTCTTTGCATCCATTCTACTCAAGACCTCGGTTTCACCCATATCCATACCACAAAACCATTCTCTAGCCAAGGATTCCATATTCAAGGTTATACTTATATGGATTATCAATATGCCTTTTTCCGGGCTTTCTTTTTAAGGGCATTTGACCACTCCTGGTTCCTGTCCTTTGATAGCAAGTGCCCCAAATCTATTTCAAGATGGTTCTGTGAATGGTGGTATTGGTTTGGACCTACCGACCAAATCTACCCTTCCGATGTAATCAAGACTTCTTTCCCTTTCTACATTAAACACATACCTAACCAGGGCATTGGGCCTTTCACCAAAATTGCCTTCCACATTGACATGGGAATCCCATGGATATGTTCTTGGCATTTTAACCTCATCTTAGCCTTACCTAACATGCCTTATTCCTTAGTCAAAGAGTATCGTGTCAAGTGGTGGGATAAATACAACCTTGACCGTTGTTCTCTATCAAATATAATCGACCACTTCAAATTTCTAAACCACACTAAATCCGCCATCCAGTCAGTCTCCCGAACCATACCTTTGCTTACCCCAAGCCAAATCTTTCATACTCGCAATCTTATCCAAACCTATGTTTCTCAGTCTCCAACTGCACCAACCCCCCCTACTCCAAAACCAGTTAGTCCATCCCACTCTGTCGACTCTTGTACCTCCAAATCCAAAAAGGACAAAAGCAAACAACTCAAAGCCTTCCTCGTCAACTTAGTCCAGAACTTAGATTCTTCCGATGATGAGGACGAACCTATGCAAGATTCAGATCCTTACGGCGGTCCCTTAAGCCAGGATCCTTATGAATAAAAAATAAAAAAAATAAAAAAAATAAAAAAAAAAAAACCAGTGGTGAGTTAGTAGCAAGATTTCAACAATGTATATCCTAGTAGACTCAGTATCTTATTTTATCTTCCTATTATACTACCGTATAAAATGTTTGTATTTATAAAATAATTTACAGAGTTTATCTGTACACTTAAGAAGACGGAAATAGCAACAAATGGGACCCACACAGAAGACGTAAGCAATGACGTAAGAAACAAATGGGACCCACACAGAAGACGTAAGCAATGACGTAAGCAAGCACTAAAATATGTCGGCACCACAACTTGGCGACACGTATCAAGCACTACATCCGCACCACTAAGTGGCGACACCTGGCACCATACTCAACAGCCGACTTCCTCTATAAATACTCAACTCTGGCACATAAAGAAATATAAGCGACTTCAGCGCATTTTCTCTCTCTAAAACTCTCAAACATCTCTCTAAAAACTCCCTTAAGTTTTAATATTTCCTTGTAATCTTTTTAAACAAACTTTGTAACAAAATCTTTATTATCAATCAAATCAAGTTTTAAGAAAATCAGCGATTTTCGTCTTTTGACCTAAGCCTTCCAACTCGAATCCTGTTTACAGGCAACTCTCGATCAAAGTTAATACCTTAAAAAGTTAATACTTTGATTCTTGTAGTATCGAGGATTAACTAATTTTTTTTTAAATGGCTCTGATACCATTTAAAAAAAAAATTAGTTAATCCTCGATACTACAAGAATCAAAGTATTAACTTTTTAAGGTATTAACTTTGATCGAGAGTTGCCTGTAAACAGGATTCGAGTTGCGAAGGCTTAGGTCAAAAGATGAAAATCGCTGATTTTCTTAAAACTTGATTTTATTGATAATAAAGATTTTGTTACAAAGTTTGTTTAAAAAGATTACAAGGAAATATTAAAACTTCAGGGAGTTTTTAGAGAGATGTTTGAGAGTTTTAGAGAGAGAAAATGCGCTGAAGTCGCTTATATTTCTTTATGTGCCAGAGTTGAGTATTTATAGAGGAAGTCGGCTGTTGAGTATGGTGCCAGGTGTCGCCACTTAGTGGTGCGGATGTAGTGCTTGATACGTGTCGCCAAGTTGTGGTGCCGACATATTTTAGTGCTTGCTTACGTCATTGCTTACGTCTTCTGTGTGGGTCCCATTTGTTGCTTACGTCATTGCTTACGTCTTCTGTGTGGGTCCCATTTGTTGCTATTTCCGTCTTCTTAAGTGTACAGATAAACTCTGTAAATTATTTTATAAATACAAACATTTTATACGGTAGTATAATAGGAAGATAAAATAAGATACTGAGTCTACTAGGAGATTATTCTCTATCCCTTGTTTTCGGTAGATCTTAAGAGATCTCAACGAGTTCAAGAAGTAGGTCCCAATCGAGGATTCTATCGAATCCCTTGGTTGAGCTGGCAAGTCTCAATCGATTTCTTTGAATCCATTGATTGAGCTGCTTATCGTTGCTTCCACTCTATCAGTCGGTATCAAAGCTGCGTCTCTTTGATTTCTTAATCAGAGACCGATTCTGGATGTCATGTTGAGTGGCAACATCTATCCTTTTGAGGACGAAAGTCCTTTTGTCGAGAGAGCATACCATGAGATCTACAGAGAGATCTATGGGAATCCAATCTACGACAAATATGAAGATGATATCATGGTTATTGAGTTCATCTTCGAAGATGATGCTTTTGAGAATCTGGTTCGTGCAAACGCCGGGCGGAATCAGATATGTGCAAACACCGGGCGAAATCAGATCTGTACAAAATCCGGGCGGAATCAGATTCGTGCAGAAGGCGTGCGAAATTCGATTCGAGCAAAATCCGGTTCATGCAAATTTTGGGTATCACCAGATTTCTGCAAATCTGTGAAGAACGAAATTCGTGCAAATCTCGTGCAGTATCTGTTTTGTGCAAATTTCGTGCAATATCTAAAGTTTCTAGATCTACATCTTATTCTCTTGAAGAAGCGATGTAAAGATCAGTCTAAGAAGATCTATTTGCTCCCAAGAAAGCGATTGAAGATTCGATGACGAATCTTTCTTGGCCAGCCAGACCTGATGCAACGCATAATTGGAATTATTATTATGATTAATATGTATTATTTCTATTTTATGTATTTTGTTATATTTTCTATTTTAATTAGGAATAGGGTTTTGTAGGCTTTTGGGTTTTCTTATATATAGCCTTTGCTTATTGTATTATGAAGTTGTTGAATTTATAAAAAAGAGTTTTTGCTTTTGAGGGAGATTATTCTAGATCTTAAGAGATCTCAACGAGTTCAAGAAGCAGGTCCCAAGCGTGGATTCTATCGAATCTCTTGGTTGAGTTGGCAGGTTCCAATCGATTCCTTTGAATCTATTGGTTGAACTGTTTATCGTTGCTTCCCCTCTATCAGATTTGAACCAAGTTCTACTAATAACTCTGATCTAGAGACGATGCTAAAGAAAAGGGATTTGATGTTGGAGCAGATACAAGCATATTTGAGCATAGCTCAACAGTTGATGAATACTAAGACTGATAAGCATTGCAGAGATGTAGTGTTTGAGCTCGGCAGTTGGGTTTTTCTTAAGCTTTGTTTGTATAGGCAAACTTCCATATCCAGAGGACCTTGTCTGGCGGCTAAGTTTAATGGAACATATGAGGTGATGGAAAGGACTCGGAAGGTGGGTTATCGTCTGCAGTTACCAGAGGACACAAAGATTCAACATGTTTTTCATGTGTCACAACTTAAGGTTGTTATGGGCCAGCATCATCAAGTAATGCCACTTCCCAATTTGCTCACCCTTACCGATGAATTGGGGATTGCTCCAGAAGAGTGTTAGACACGCGTTACAATGATGCGGGATACTTGAATATACTGATCAAGTGAACAAGTCTTCCTTTACATAGTCGATAGTACATGGGCTGTAGCACAAGATTTCAAGACTCAATTTCCCACACATTTGTGATTGAGGACAAAATGCGTTTCAGAGGCACATGGAGTTGGCGCGTGAAAAGAATCATTTAGTAATTTTGCTTATAAATAAGAGACTTTTGTTGAGAGAGATGATTATGCTTTTATTCTGGTTGTTGTTTCCAAGCGAGATGAGCTTGTGAAATCAGTTATGATCGTTATAAAATCATGATTGAGTACTGGAGATTGTGAGAAGTAGATCTTGTAATTGATATCTGCTGTAATCGTTTGTTTGATCAATAAATGAGGATTTACATAAGATTAGTAAGTAGTAACACAATTCTATCAGTTTGTTTGAACCTTTTTTTGTTACGATGGAGGGGAGGTTCGGTGTGTCACGGAATCCAAGAATTTATCGTAAATATAACACAGCTTGTTTAAGGCGAGACTATAGAGAGCGAATTAATCTTTCAAAATGTCTCATATGTACTTAAATAATACATGATCTGCTTTGAATTATTTCGTTCAAAACTATAACGTGGGACAAAGAGACGTCGAGAGAATCAAATATTCGACGATATATAGTGAAAGTGTTAAGTCCACAAACATAAAAGAAGCATAGGGCATAAAATCATTAATATAAGAAGTACAAAATCATGGTTCATATATACATGTATATAACCCGATCGATTATCTACGCTTGAGCCCAAGAAAGATATGACGCAGTCATGCTGCTGGAGCATAATCATAGATAACGTCGTCATCGTTGTCACCGTTTTCTACAGAAGCATTTTGATTACTATTAGCGAGGCCGCCTCGAATGTATTTTTCGTAGACATTTTCATGTATGCAGAGAACAAATTCGGTGACGGAAATCATAGTTTATTTCTCTAGATGATGGATAAAGGAAGTGAGATCGTAAGAGCAAATGCAAAACACAGAAGTTTGATGAGGAAACAAGACAACGTTGGTCTCTTTATAGGTAGGGACAAAAGTTAATGATAGTTTTGACTCGCTCCCGTCCTCTACTGAACTCAGCAAGGAGTGTGACATGCTGATTAAAATTGTGGAATGGCACAATATAGATTTCGAATCAAGATGCAGTTTTTTGACACATAGGACTTATAATGACACGTCTGCAACAAATGTTGGTTTGCATTTCTTATAATTGGGTACTTCTTTTTATCGAATATTCTTTCCAGAACAAGAAGGAAAGAAAAGGAATGACCTTTTATCTCATGGGAATATTATTTGTAGTGGAGGCATCATGGTGTAAAAGGAAGTTATGTGTGCGTGTATATATATATTTTTTTGTTGTTAAATATTTGTTTCTGTTGTATAAACATTAGATGTACTACGTATAATACAAATTCCATGTGATTTGTGCTAGGTTGCACGAAAGCTTTGTCCTTAATAAGATTTTCGTTTCAAAATTAAAATCAGAATTAGAAACTTTAAGACGGGAAGTCAATGTAGAAGAGCGATTTCAAGGAAATTAAAGATCAACTTTGTTCTTGGAGTTATAACTCTAATTAGATTTAGCTAATATTTTCCTCCGATTCTTAAATATCAACTTTGATCTTGTAACACAGACTCACACCGCAATTAGTTTTTATATCTAACCTTAGAAACCAATGGTGTAAATATGTTAGGTGCTAGCTGGGCATGAAGCTACTATATAACGCCTAGACGTATGTGCGAGAATATATGATAATATATATATATTCACAAATGTAATAGTAAAAAATGATGGAATAAATATTTAATCATTATGAATACCAATTATTTTTAGAGAAATATCATAAAATAGTTTTTTTCTAAACTTAGCACAACAATTTTAAATTTTCAAAATAACACAAATTATTATGTGAAAAATACTTGTTTACCCTAATAAATTACAAACAAAATTAAAATATTATGTTTGGATTCCTCTTTTCCAATTTAGGGTTTATATTTTCCATTAGGAATAAGTTTTGAATCATTTTGATATTGATTTTGTGCTATTTTGAATATTTAAAACTAGTTGTGGTATTTTCATAACAAAAACTTAAAAGTAGGTATTTTTAGAATCACCCTTATTTGTAAGAGACTCGATTAAATAAGATTAAAATAATAGTTTAATTCAAATAATAAAATGACAGTTGAAAACTATTGTAATCAAACTCTGAATATACAAATCTCTTAAATAATTATCTAATTACTAAATGAAGATATTTCAAAACATTTTTGTTGTTTATTTATGTTTCTGGAAAAATTAAACAATGTCATAGTCATCATTAGTTTTTTTTCAAAAAAAGTAAACCAAAACAATGTTTTGTTTGGGTAATTTAAAAAAATGCATACCACAAAGCCACATGGTTGGCTGTTTAATTGTTGTAACCATCACAACTCTTATCTTTCTACCTTTTAAAAATACGCTACTGTAAATCAATATAATATATTGTTTGAACGTCGTATGCGAATGCCTCCACCGTAATTTTGAACAATACTACAAATTCAAAAACATTTAAGCGTGATAAAAGTCTCAATATACGGTGCCACTACTTCAAGTATTTTGATCTCTATTTATATATACCAATACGATCAAAATTACAAACCTAGTATCTAGCCAAGATACGTATATATCCTAAATCTTCTTCGTAGATATCTTTTTCTAAAGTTAACTGTTGCAGTGAATATCTTTCGAAACTTTTCGTTTGTCTAGCTCAAGAACTCTTGTTACATGACGGTATTTGATGACTCATTGTTAGCTTTTTCCTACCATTATATCCAACTTTTCACGTATCTGTTTCAATATATTTGTTAAGTTTACCGTTGTTGATAATTTTCTTCTCTACATTTAAATTTTTAACTGTTTTTATTTTATAAACTCGAAATTCATGAAACAAATCAAAAAGATGTTAAAAAAATCAAATGTTAAACGATTTATTACTATGAGATACATGTTGACAAAAAATATAAAAGCCTATAAAAATTAAAGTATTGATTCCCCTCATGCCGCTGGAGCATAATCATAAATACTGTCATCATCATCGTCACCGTTTTCAACATATGCAACCTGTGAGTATTCAAGTTCTCGGCAATTTTTAATCGCATTACCTCCAATGTATGTTTCACAAACTTTGCCATACTTGTAGAAAACAAATTGGGAGATAGAAAACATTGTCTCTTTTTTTGGGTCAATGGACTGAAGAAAATGCTAAATCAAGCAAATGGGAAACAAAAAAGGTTTATTTGAGTTTGAAGATGGAATGAGAGATCGTTGGGATATTTATATGTGCAACAAAAAGCTAACGAAAGTTTGGACTCAGTCAACCTCAAGTCAATCTCATGTCAATCTTTACCCAGAGTGTGATGTGCCTAGATACGAGTGTGCTTGGCACAAGTAACATTGCTTTTTCCAACACGTAGATTCGGTCCAAATCTTCTTATTAGTCATATAAATTCACGTGTAAAACAAGTACTGAATTCAATTATTTATATATAGAAAAAAGCAAGATGGAATAAAACCAATTGGTAAGGAAAAACGAACATTTCTCAGAATATTAGCTTTATTCATATAAATATATAATAAAGATAAGACTCAAATTATTTAAAATAAAAGTTTTCTGCAAAAAAACATTCAAGTGACTAGAGTTTGTAACTTTATTTTCGAGCTACGAAATAATAGTCAATCCGCAATATAACCTTTCACCGTATATAGATTTTTCAATCTGTATATCACCGTTTATAATTTGTCAAAACTACCTCTATAACAAAATTGGTTAACAATACCAACTGTGCCAACTTTTTGTTATACTACAAATATATAAATATTTATATATAATATAAATTTATTTTAATGAAATTAAACCCAGAAAAATCATGAGGCAAAATCACATCAGAGCTCTTATGTTTTGGTTTGTGATTCTTCGTCCTTAACTTATACACGGTCATATACAGATTGAAAAATCTATATACGATGGAGGGTTATATTGTGCGTTGACTATCATTTCGTGGGTTGACCTATATTTTTTGCATCTCCAGGATAAAATCGCAAACCCTATCCACTTAGAGGGTTTTTTTGCAAAAAACACTTAAAATAACATCAATTTTTTTACAACATGTTGGGATAAAATAATCATCTTTAGTTTAGACAAAAATTTTAGCGCCACGTGTATTTAGCTTAGGAAAATCTCTTAGTGCCATTTGTGTAGTTAACCTATTGTGCCAGTCCTAGAGGTATGATGCGATCAAGTTTTAAACCCGATAAAATCGCAAGTGCACGGTTTAGTCACTTGTAGTTCTAGTTGGGTGTCGAATCCACTAAAGAGATTGAATTAACTCACTAAACTTGTAAGAATCTACTTAAGCTAAAGCAAAAGATATTTGTTTGGTTTTTGGTTTTTAAACTACTAATTGCATAAATGAAACTAACAAAAGCATAAACAAAGCAAGAGAATAGCAAATAGCAAAAGTAATCAAAGACTAACAAGAAATGATTAACAAGAAAATAGATTAAACTCTTAATGGAAAAACAATGAGTCTTGAGTCTAGCAATGGATTGAGAGGAGTATAATGACTAATCAATGATGAAAAACACCAATTAAGACCAATCCTAGAACATGGATCACATAAATTTGACTAATCCACTTTAATGGCACTAATCACTTCACTAATTATCCCATTTAGCTAAACTTTCATTTGAAAATTTGGTAATTAATACCCTTGTTATAGCCTCCTTGGCTACCTCAATCTCCTTTTCATTCAACCCAGGAGTTAATATCACTTTCGCATTAGAGAAAGGCTTAGAACCGTCCGTGCTTTTCACCTCGCACTCTATGGCACCATTAACAAACCTCATAGGATACAAAAAGGGTTGAGCTCTTGTTCTCCTTAGGATCCTCCCTTGTGATTCTCGGTGCTTCCACTTCAAAACCCAATTTCATAGGTTCTTCAAAAAGTGAGCTCAAGCAACTCCCATCATCGGCTTCTTCATCACATCCCTTACCATCAAGACTTAGAAGCTCATTCACCACTGGAGGGATTTCATCATTCACTTGAATCCTCATCGAATCACCTTCATTCACCTCCATAGTGCATGTAATCGTGCCACACATATTGGTAGTAGTGTGAGTAATGGGATAGTACACCTTAGAATCCACATAAAAGAGTATGGCTCTTTCATTCGCGAAGTCTATGCTTGCTCCCACGGTTGCCAAGAATGGGATTCCAAGTATGAAAGGTAGCTTCCGTGTGGTTTCCATCTCTACTACCATAAAGTCCGTTGGAACCACACAATTTCCAACCTTGAGTGGGTAGTCTTCATGCATACCAAATGGGACACTTTGAAGATGCATCTGCAAATGAGATTGAGCTAGTGTTTCCTTTCAAATCTTTTATCCCAAGGCTCTTTACCATCTCAAGAGAGATCAAGTTGACACAAGAACCCGAATCGCATAAAGCATCATTAAATTTCAAATCACCAAGAGAGCAAGGGATTGTAAATTTATCGGGATCATTCTTCTTAAGGATCAATCTTGGCTCAAGAGGTCCCTCATGTTGTTTCTCATAGGTCTTCATCACATCCATAACCTTTGCATGGTTTGCTAAGATGTCTTTGATGAACCTCTTTTGGCTTGGGACTTGACTCAAGTCATCATTCTTTGGCAAAATCACTCATACGTCAATCATATATTTCTTGAATTTGGAAAAAACCTTCTTTTGTGCCTTAGTGTAGACCGGTTGTGGGTATGGAACTTTTGGTACATAGAGAGGGGGTTCAACCCTAGGGGTTCTTTCCCTTTTCTTCTTCTTAGGCACACTCTTCTTCTTTAGCGCCTTCCACAATAACCTCATCACTCTTGACAACTTGTTCATCATTATAAAACTCAAGAAGTTTGGCTAGTTCCTCCAAATATTGTTCATCCTCATCCGATTGTAGGTCTCCAATGGGTCTTTGCTTAGTCTCCAAGACTTTCTTTTCATCCAAGAGGACCATATTAAAAAAGGACTTTGGGTTTGACTCGGCCTTACCCGGTAGTGTTCCAAAGGGTCTCTTTGAAGTTGAAGCAACTTGAGCTATTTGATTATTCAATGACTTGACATGAAAAGATAAGTGTTCAAACTTAGCTTGTAAATCATTGTATCCTCTATCCATTTTTCCTTGCATTTCCGCCATCTTCTTAGTCACTTCCATTTGACATTTGGCTTGTCCTTATATCAATTGTTGGAGCATATCCTTCATGTCAAAATCAAGTGGAGCTTGTGTAGACGGACCCACTTGTGGTCGAAAGTTGTTGTTACGCGGTTGGTATTCTTGTTGAAAGTTTGGCACAAATGGTGCTCTTGGTAGGAACCCTTGTGCTTGTCCTTGTTGAAGTTGGATGAGAGGTCTAGCTTGGAAGACTTGTCCTTGAGGTTTTGGTTGTTGTGGGTACACTTGATCTTGTGGGTTCTCCACATTTTTATTTCGGTAAGATAAGTTAGGATGATTCTTGAAGTCTTGATTGAAATGCTTATATTGGTACCCTCCTTGATTTTCCAAGTAGTTGACCTCTTCTTGTGCTTCTTCTACCCCTTCAAAACTACTATCTTGATAGAATTATTGATACCCATCAAACTCACCAACGTAATTCACCGGCTTTTTACTAGCTTGCAAGGCTTTACTCATCTTGTCCAACTTCTCATTGAGCTCTTTGAACCTTTTATCATCACCATTGGAACCCTTGAGTGTCATATCATAATCACCACCATAACAAGCATCACTTTGAACCAAATCCTCTATCAATTGCTCTGTTTGTACAACATTAAGGCTAGGAAAACTTCCATAGCTTGCAGTGTTTAGAGCTCTCATGTATTCTTCAAGCACACCACGGTAGAAAATTCCAAAGAGGTTTTCCTTTGATATCATGATGAGGGCAACTCCTTGTGTAACCCTTTAGACGTTCCCAAGCATCACTAAGAGACTTTTGACCACCTTTCTTGAAGCTATTGATGTCATTCCTAAACTTAGTGGTCTTTTGCTTCGGGGAAAACTTGTTGTGAAATTCCTTCTTGCATTGATCCCAAGTAGTTACAAGCTCGGATGGCACATTTCTCTCCCATTGGGAGGCCTTGTTTGCCAAAGAAAATGGGAACAAGGTCATCCTTATGGTGTCTTCCGGCACTCCATTCATCTTCAAAGTCCTAGAAAATCTCTCAAAGCGATCAAGATGATCTAGAGGATCTTCGCTTGCATGCCCATTGAATGTGGAGTTTTGAACCAAAGTAATCATACTCGACTTTATCTCAAAGTTGTTGTTTGGTATGGGTGGAGGCCGAATGCCAAGGAGTACCCCTCTTGTGTTAGGCTCATCAAAAGCCCCAATTGGTACAAGCTCCAGTTGTGCTTGTGGTGGCATTCCATGGTGCAAACCAACACCGTGAACTCCTTGTTCTCTATGGGGTCCATCCCCTTGTGGTTGAAAGTTTTCTTGAGGGTTTTTCATTCCCAATTTCCTAAAGTATTCTTCCGTTTCCCTAGCTGTTCTTTTTTTAGCTTCTCTTTCCTTTGTTTGAAGCTTGTTTGCTCTTTCAAGTCTTCCAAATTCCGAAACACAATCAAGAATCTCGCCTTGTTGACGTCTTCGGTTCATGCACCTTGTAAAGCAAAGAGGCAAAGCAAATGAAAGATGATTATGGACCAAGTTGAAAAAAACCTTAGCCTCAAATAGAATCCTAAACTTAACGGCTAATTGCACAATCTCCCCGACAACGGTGTCAAAAACTTGATGCGATCGAGTTTTAAACCCGATAAAACCGCAAGTGCACGATTTAGTTACTTGTAGTTCTAGTTGGGTGTCGAACCCACTAAAGAGATTGAATTAACTCACTAAACTTGTAAGAATCTACTTAAGCTAAAGCAAAAGATATTTGTTTTATTTTTCGTTTTTAAACTACTAATTACATAAATGAAACTAACAAAAGCATAAACAAAGCAAGAGAATAGCAAATAACAAAAGTAATCAAAGACTAACAAGAAAATGGATTAAACTCTTAATGGGAAAACAATGAGTCTTGAGTCTAGCAATGGATTGAGAGGACTATGATGACTAATCAATGATGAAAGACACTAATTAAGACCATCCTAGAACATGGATCACATAAATTTGACTAATCCACTTTTATGGCACTAATCACTTCACTTATTATCCTATTTAACTAAACTTTCATTTGCAAATTTGGTAATTAATAAGCATTAACAAATAAGTCCACTAAGTTCACTAATCACCCTAACATCAATTTTCATTGGTTAAGGAAAAAAACCCAAGTTAATTTTGGTTCAAGAATTTCATCAAACACCTTTCCGGCGATAATCTACTTAGGGTCTAGACTTGATTGATCATGTCAAATACTAGCATTAAGTACAAACTAACTTGAGGAAGCATATAATCTAAGCCTAATCATCATTAATCATCCACTAAACTATCCTAATCTACTAGATCCAAGTCTCAAAGATAAACTACTCACACATGACTAGAGAAACATCAAAAAGAGAATATAAGACTAGCATTATGTAAATAAGAGATTAAGATAAAATTTTGCAAATCATAAATAAATATTCTCAAATCCAAGTACCATAAATATAGAAATATATTTTTGATCTAAAGAGGTAAAGAGGCAAAGAGGCAAAGAGGCAAAAATAATATTTTAAGCTTTTGTTATTTTTAGCCTAAAAACATATTTATATGCCCATAGAAAGGTATCCGGGTCTACCCAAGACAAACCGGGTCGGACCCGGGTCAAACCAAAAAGTCAACAGAAATTCAAGAAAGTCAACGCAAGAAACAAGTGATCTGATCGACCCATGGGTCGATCGCTGGGTCGATCAAAATGAGGTAGCACACGTTTCCTGGGAAAATCTAATCGAGCTGCTCATCGACCTGTGGGTCGATCAATTGCCGTCTGATCGACCGGCGGATAGACTCGGGGGTCGACCAGACCCTCCTCGCACTTGAAACTTCATTTCTTATACTCCTCTTCATCTAGTTCTTCGACCCTCTTGAATCTCCTTTGCCCCGATGAAATCCACACCTTTTTGCATCCATTTGAGCTCAGCAAAGTCTTCTTCAATAGCTCCTCCAAAGTACCTAAAAAGGAAAAAAAAATGCAAGAAGATGGATCCTAAACTCTAAAATGCATCCTAAATCGAAATGAGACTCAAAGATGACAAAAAGACACAAGTGATATGCAAATGCGGATGAAAAACATGGAAATGTGATCTATAAAGAGGTAAAAACTCTATACATCAAGGTATTTGGGTCTGAATCTACAATGACTCAAGTAACTTGATGGATAAGGCCACATGTAACCGATCTCCATCCCGGATGGTGTGGCCACACTACTAGTGATGATCTGGGTCAGAAACCGAGTGGTCAGACGTACAAGCAGCCACATTCCACGGGAAGCAACATGCGGTGCCCGAGATTCCGTATCAGGAATTCATGCTAGGTATGAACTCTCTTTCTTAGACGCGAATTACAAACTCTTTCAAATATATTTTAAATAACTTTAAATCAAGTCTTTGGTCAAATGAGTAAAAAAACTTTTAACTTATGCATGTCTAGAGTAAAAGCAAGTGGTTTGTGCTCTACAGAACGATTAAAGCAGACAAAACTGATTCCGAGGAGTACCCTGGCGGTAGACCCACCACATTAGACGATGCGACAAGTACGATAAAGGCAGAGCTCGGCTTTGTAGAGCCGTATTATCGGACAGCTGGCACATGAAGACAAATGTGGTAGGTGAAAAGCACTTGAGTGCATCGTACCGGGTCAAACTAGCAAACCCAAACCCGACCAACTATGGACGCGGAGTCCGGTATCCTAGTCCGGGCAGGTAAAACTCTATAAATATTCTTCACATAAACCTAACTAAATCTTCACACAAAAAACTCTGAGCCCACTTTTTCTTCTTGAGACTAAGGCCCATTCCTCTCGGAACTCAGTTTCTTCCGACCATTTTAAGTCATTTCTCCAGGCCATCTCGGGTCTTTTTCTCCGATTATCCTTCGACCTTCCTCTTCACTCAAACATTCTGCTTTTCCTCTGTCTTGCCATCAAAATTTCTCTACTTATACGTTCTGATACGATGTGGACCATCCTTTGATCGGCCCAGTGTTACCACTTTCTTCTCTTTTCTTTCGTTTTTCAACTCTTTTCGTCGCTCTCCATGTTCACCCTCGCTTCTTTTCTCTTCTTTTTGCTCTTTTCTGATTTGAGCGTCAGAGAGCCATCGAAAAACACCTCCAATAGTGTTTTTCCGGCATTCACGTATTTCTTGACTGTGCAGGAGCTTGTCCCCCAATGCTTGTTCAAGAGAACCAAAAATCTCCGGAACACAACATATGTAATTTTGCCAAGATCTACTATTCAGATTTAAAAACATTTATCATATAATCTCAAAATTTATATATAGAACTGTCTATTTGTGATATGCATGGTTTTTAGTGGATTTATACAAGAAGTACATTGATAGAAATCATGCACTTAGACTCATTATTTGGGCAAAGGAGTGTTGTATGGCCAGTCTAACTATAACCATGCTGTTTTTAGGGTGCATAGCGAGACCATGTGCTTACCGGATCGTGTGCGGTTAAATGTGAATAATTCACGTGGTTTATTGTCAAATAGAGAGAAAAAGCATGTTAATTTGATCAATCCGAGCCGGTATGATCCTACTGTACTGGTCCGAAATGGACT
Organism: Pseudoturritis turrita; assembly: GCA_900406555.1. Taxonomy (NCBI): domain Eukaryota; kingdom Viridiplantae; phylum Streptophyta; class Magnoliopsida; order Brassicales; family Brassicaceae; genus Pseudoturritis; species Pseudoturritis turrita. Next base: position 114,078 of record OVBL01000551.1, read on the forward strand.
AGATTAAAAACAACCATATTCTTCTTTGGATATAATCTATAGTGCTGTGAATTCCACGGATTAACAATAAGAAATTCGTAAGAATACAATAGAGAAAAGATAATACCTTAGGGTTTTTCATTAACTGTTTGAATAATGATTATAAATCTTTATAATCCATATAAATAAAAACTTCAAAATCCGATATAAGTATATTTATAATCTTAAGATATTATTTAACTATACAAGTATTACGAAAAAGTGAACACAAACAAGCAAAGACCATATTTAAGAGGCCTTTTATTTGTTTAACAAAAATATCATGAAGGCCTTTTATTTATTGGGTTTGATTGGTAACAAATTTAATAAACTTACAGCCACTTTATAATTTGTAACGTTTTAGATTGTACTAATCACAAAAGCGATACCAAAAACTTTACCAAAAATGTTACACTCAGTTTTATTTGTACTGCTTTTTCTTACAATTATTTTTACAGCTTTGCACTATGCTGTAACAGCTTACAGGTCCAGCTTACATCTTAAAAACTTATACCGTTTTAGGTTACCAATTGGACCCGTTATCTCGTAAAACATTGAACGCTATTAAATAAACAGTTAGGCCTGGTTAAGCTAAATATATATTGTTAAAAGATTTCCACCAAATTATAACTACACTGGCTTTTTTAGATCCTCTGTAAAAGCTTTTCTATCTTTATGTAATTGAAATTACCGGCAGCCGCCTAAGGAGATTTCTCTCTATCTTTGAATCGCAGTTTTCTGAGAAGCTTAGCCTGGTTGGCGACCGGTGGCTCCTATAGCGCCGGTCACTGGCTCTCCTCCTTTTGTTTGTGTTTGCTTTTCTTTCTGTTGTGGTTTCTAGCCCCAGCGAGGCGTGGTGAGGTGGTTGGTGATCCGGTTGCGGGTTGGAGGCTTGGTCTTTGGTCGAGATTAGCTATGGCTCATGGTGGAGGAAGCTCCGAATTTTAGATCGTCGGTGCAATGGACTCGCATTACCTTGTCACGCTAACGCTTTTGGTTCCATCTCATTTCGACCTTGTTTTTTTTGGCGGGTGTGGGAGTCGAAATCAACACAATTAGATTTGTCGGAGGTTTGTTAAGAGGGATAAAATTTCTGCGGATGAACCAAGCAAGTGAAAGATCCAAAGATGGCTTTTATTAAGCTGTTTCGAAAAGCTTTTCGTACAAGTGTTTGTGAGCAAAAAGTCTAGGGTTTTGCTAAGTAAATTGCGGATCCTTTTTCAAAGGATGTACATAGATATATATACTAGTTTGAGTCGGCCAGGTCAATCCTAAAGAGATAAGGAAAACTTCTTAATCCTTCGGGATTTCCGTTTTAGCAAGTCGGCTTGATTTTGTGGGCCTTTGCATCGTTGTAGGCCGAAGATGGGCTTGTTGTCTTCGTATAGAAATGACTTCGGCCGTGTCGTCTTCTGGCTTCGTATAGAATTGACTTCGGCCAGACAGCTCCGTATGGAAATGACTTCGGCCAGGATCGTCTTTGGCAGTTTTGACTTCGGCCAGACAGTTTCGTATGAAAATGACTTCGGCCAGGCAATTTCGTATAGATTCGACTTCGGCCAGGCAGCTTTGTATAGATTTGACTTCGGCCAGGCAGTTTCGTATAGATTCGACTTCGGCGAGGCAGCTTCGTATAGATTTGATTTCGGCCAGGCAGTTTCGTATGGAATTGACTTTGGCCAAGATTGTCTTCGGCAACTTTGACTTCGGCCAGACAGTTTCGTATGGAATTGACTTCGGCCAAGACTGGCTTCGGCCGTGACTTGCCTTCGGCCGAACTGGACCCATAGTCGAAGTGGCGTTTGGCCGAAGCGCCTCGTTGGCCGAAGTCTTCGTTGGCCGGAGTCTTCATTGGCCGAAGTGGGCTGTGCCGAAATGGACAGCTTGGCCGAAGTGGGCTGTGCCGAAGTGGACAGCTTGGCCGAAGTGGGCTGTGCCGAAGTGGACAGCTTGGCCGAAGTGGAACTCTCGTTGCCGAAGTGAGCCGTGCCGAAGCGGAGATATGCCAAAGTTTCCTTGCCGAAGCGGAGCTATTGGCCAAAGTCTCCCTGCAGATGTGGAGGCTACTTTGGCCGAAATCAGCTCATATTGTGCCTAAGTGGGTTCGTATAGAAATGATTTAGGCACAACTTCGGCCTTATCCGATTCGTCGTATAGAAATGACTTAGGCACAACTTCGGCCTTGTCCGATTCTTCGTATAGAAATGACTTAGGCACAACTTCGGCCTTGTCCGATTCTTCGTATAGAAATTACTTAGGCACAACTTCGGCCTCGTCCGATTCTTTGTATAGAAATAACTTAGGCACAATACGAAGTGTCCATGTTGGCCGAAATGAGTTCGTATCGTGCCTAAGTTGATTCGTATCATGAAGAGTCGAAATGACTTCGGCCGTGATTTGCCTTCGGCCGAAGTGAACTCGTTGCTGAAGTGGAGCTGTTGGCCGAAGTGGAGCTGTCGCGTGTGCCGAAGTGCCTCGTCTCCGCCGAAGTGGCTATTCCCACCGAAGTGCTCCTTCGTGCCGATGTGGCTTGTCGCCGAAGTCTCCTCCTCCCGCCGATGTCTCTTTTGCCGATGTCTCTCCCCTCTTTATCGAAGTGGCCTTCGGCCGAAATGTTCTTCTCTGCCGAAGTGGAGTGCCGAAGTCTCTTTTCCGAAGCGGAGTCACCTTGGCCGAAGTGAGCCCATCTTGTGCCTAAGTGGATTCGTAAAGAAACGACTTAGGCACAAAGTCTGGCTGAAGTTGTGCCGAAGTGGGCTGTGCCAAAACCGTGGCTGTGCCGAAGTGGAGTCACCTTGGCCGAAGTAAGCTCATCTTGTGCCTAAGTGGATTCGTGCAGAAATGACTTAGGCACAATTTTGGCCTTGTCCGATTCTTCGTATTTCCATACTTAGCTATTTTTCCATTGATCACAGCTGGGTGGGTTTTGACCCCAACAGCGGGGCTGCCTCCTTTCCGTCGGTCTTGGTGGCAGGTTGTATTCTCCGGCGTTGGGCTGGAGTGTGGCCTAACCGCTGTCTTACGGAGCAGCCTCTTTCTCGGTTTTGGTGAGTTTCCATCTTCTCTGTTCTGGATTAGATCTGGTTGGCTTGCTGATCTCGTCTGGTCTGATCGGTTAGCCGGAAGGTTTGTGCGGTTGGGGCCTTTCCAATTTACTGTTCCGACAGTAGGTTTTTGGGGCTTGCGGTTACTGGTAGTGTCTCCACCTGTTTTGTTGTTTAGGGTTGTAAGGGTGAACTTCTTATCCCGTAGCAGGGGTGCATTTTGTTTGGATCTGATTGTGTCATGTCATTATTGCTTGAGCTTTTTGTTTTACCTTGGTGGTCTTCTGTTACTTCGCCGGTTTCGGTCTCTTGCTGGTATCTTCTGATTTTGGCGTCATCCAGTTCGAAGTGGTTTTAGGTCCTTGTTTCTACTCAAATGACTTGATCGAGGTCATATCAGTTCAAAGGCTTATACTTAGGCGTCAACAAGTCGTTATCGACAACGCCGCTTCCGATAGAAAAGTGGAGAACTTGGTTATGTGTCATGGTTCTTTCTAGTCGAATTATAAGCTTAGGAACACTCGTTTCGACAGGTAGTCTTGCTTCGATATAGGAGAAATCTCTGGTCTTTGTTTTGGATTTGCATTGTCTACTACGGTTAGCTTAGATCATCGAGGAGAAAAAGAGCTTGGGTGGTGAGATTTTTCCCTTTAGAAATCAAGCTTTTATCGTTGCCTTTTTGCTCTGGTTTTGGGTTTTGTTTTCCTTGCTTTTAGCTTCGGCTTTGGTTTTAGTCTTGCTTCTTTTGTTTTCCTCTTTTGGGCCTAGTCTCCGGGGTATTTATGTTTATCTGCCGGCTTAGTCTCTGGGATTAGTCCCGATTCTGTATTCCATCATGTATTTCACAATGTTTAATTAAAAATTCCAGATAATGTAATTGAAATTACCGGCTCTGCTTGAAAGATGAGGGATAAGATTTTCCGCCTAACGCTAAAAGGGGGAAAACGGCCTATTCTCCTATGAACTAAGTAGCGCCTGTGTATTCATGCATGACCTATTGAACAATGCCAAAAACTACATAAACTACTTCTAAATTTGAATTTCCTCCATGATCTTTTGAAATTCGGTCAATCCCCACAAAACGGTAAACGAAGTCAGTTTTCCGTTATCGGTTGGTGACGTGGTTGACAGGTGGACATCCATTTTGTTCCGATTTAGAGTTGACCCAAGTAAAAAAAAATTAAGTATTATGAATTACGAAACGACGTCGTTTCGTTTTAGAATTTGGGGGAAATTGTTTTTTGCAACTTCATTTCATTTTAGAATTTGGGAGAAATTATTTTTTGCAACTTCGTCGTCTCCGATGCTCAGCTCCGTTATCGACGATAAGCCTGTCGCCTCCACTTGGCTTAACCGTCTCCGATTAAGCAGAGGACTCTCAGATCACGTCACTAGTTCCGCCTCCGATTCTCCTCCGTCTGATCCGATTCCTTCGGAACCGGAGTTAGCTGAGAGTCCATTAGAGCCAAATCCCGTCGAATGGTACGGCGTGATGAGCGATGTTCTCTCCGAGCTATTCAATTTCGGCTGGTCCTCTCGGTCTTCCACGATTTTCCGGGAAGGAGTTCCTAAGAAAATAATCAAACCCTAAACATTGCTCCCTTGACGACATTCCGTTGCAAAATCAGAAACACGATTCGAGTTTTCTCCTTGGCGTTCGTGAATTCGCCACGTCGTCGCGGAATTCGTACAATAAGAAACCGGTGCCGGAGACGAGGGAGAAAAGAAGAAGCGTAGCGGAAGACGACGGCGTGGATGAGGAAGAAGAGAAAGGAGAGAAGGATCTAGTCGGGTTTTCGAGAAGCGAAGTGACTGTGATCGACACGAGCTTCAAGATCTGGAAGTCTGAGAAACTGGTTTTCCGGAGGAAGAACGTGTGGAAAGTTAGGGACAAGAAGGGTAAATCACGGGTTGTCTCTTTGAAGAAGAAGACGAAGAAAAAGAAGAAGAAAAAGAGGAAATGCGACGTTGACGATGGTGAAATCGCTGGGAAAAGCAAGAAGATGAAGATTTCAACATCATTTCCAGAGAATGTGAGTGCCTCTTTTGCCCAATCTCCTTAAAATTTGATGATGAATATTGCAAATCCGATCTTTTGGCCATAATTGAGCTTGATCGAGCTTAAGAGTAGTAGAATTGGATTAGGTCTGTTTTTGTTTAAGTCTCCAATTCGACAAAACGACGTCGTTTGTCAACATATCACTTAAAAATATATATATATTTTATTCTATAAATTAAATTCACAACAAATCCGTTTTCCACCTGTCAAACACGTCAATATCCGTTTAACGGAAAAATCAGTCCGTTTACGATTTACTCACTCTATTTACGGTTTTGTGGGAATTGACTAAATTTTAAAAAATCATGGAGAAAATTCAATTTTATACATAGTTTATGTAGTTTTTAGCATTGTTCAATATGTCGTATATAAATATATAGGCACGACTTAGTTCATAGGGAAATAGGCTGTTTTCGCTAAGAGATTGGAAATTTTGTTTTGTTTAATGAGTCTAAAGATCATAGGGAATTCATATTTTTATCGTTACTTTGCTTGTTTGGTGCGTCACCGAATCCAATAATCGATCATAAATAAAATATCGACCGAGCTTGTCTAAGATCAGAATATAGAGAGATAAGAATAATGCATGATCTGCTTTGAATTATTTCGTTCAAATCTATAACGTGAGACAAAAAGAGATGGAGATACTCAAATATATGATGATTTTATAGTGAAAGTGTCAAGTCCACATACATAAAAGAAGCCCTAAGGCATAAAATCATTTATATAAGAAATACAAAGTCATGGTTCATATATAAATGTATATAACCCGATTATCTACGCTTCAGCCTAATAAAGATATGATCTAGTCATGCTGCTGGGAGCATACTCATAGATAACGTCATCATCGTTGTCACCATTTTCTACAGAAGCATACTCAAATGCTTGATTACTGTTAGCAATCACTACAAGAAAATAGTGATATTGCCAGTGAAAAATTATTGCGATATGCCAATATATAATTGTAAAAAGTAGAATTACAATAAAATTGTAACAAAATCAACATTATTGCTATTTGAATATTGTAAATTCGTGTTTATTATATATATGTCGCGAAATTTGCAATGAATGAATTTTTTGCTAAATTGTCCTATTAATGCAACAACATTTTTACAGCAACCTGGTCGTATACTTGCAACGCCATTTGCAACTCTAAAATATCGCAAATCTTTGCTACCTAAGACATATAGCAAATGCAGTTACAAATTTGCAATGAATTAATTTCTAACTATATATGTCGTATTAATGCAACATAATTTTTGCAGTAAAATTGTTATATAATTACGACGTACGTTTGCAACCCTAAATTATCATAAATCATTGCTACAGAAAATATATAGCAAATATTGTTGCAAAACTACAATAATTATTTTGCAATTATTCGCCGTAGATATTTTGTGACGATGGTCAAAGCAACATTCGTTATAAGTGTTGTCACGTGATCTACATTGGTGTGATCGACCAATTACGGTAGAGGCCAGGAAAGTCTTATCGTATGATGGTTCTTATTTCATTGGTGATTATGAAATCACGTTTGAACATATAAAAAAGTCAAAATATTATTTAAACAGCGTTAACTAACAATTTGAATAAAATTCAAATTCAAATTATCATAGCGTTCCATTTGGTTTGGAAGGATTAAGAACATCTAAAACATTCATTGGTTGGGCATCTCCTTCATTTTACCCCCATCGTTAGCCTTAAATAGGATTCATCTGCAATTTTTTTTTTTTTGAAAATCAGTTAGCATTGATAAAACTCGTATACGAATGCCTTTTATTAAAAAAATTCGTTCATTGAAAACGACAAAAAAAAAAAAAAAATCATACAGTAACAGGAAAAACAAAAGTAAATTAAACCCAAAATCTAGTTGTTACCTCTGGAGACGTGTTAATTTTGGAGAATTGTGTTTGCAAAATTGAAGTGATTAAAGACAATATATAGTGATTGTATAAGAACAATAAAATCTTGTCGTATCTTTGATATTGGATATATGCAAATCTTTTTTTTTAACGTCGAATCTTTAATATAGTATATTCTAGGTGAAAATAAAAACAAGCGGGACTCACCCATTTAATTAGTGGCGGGAGTAAAATGTTGCCAATCATACTCTAGAATTGATTTCAAAGCTACAACAAAAATATTTAAAAAATCTGGTTTTTGGGCTGTAGACATACATTTTTACACAGCCTCAATTTAAATGCTGTAGATTTATTCCCTCTCGTTATATATAGTTTTTGTTGCTACGTGTAATATATGTATCACACTAAAGTCCAATTATCAATCCTTCAAAATAATTTTTAATATTTGTGGTATTTTTGAAAAAACAAAAATTTTAATGATATTTTTGGAAAAAAAAAACTTAATAATGGTACATTTAGAAAAAAACATATTTCAGTTGTAAAGGAATTTATCTTTTTCTTCTTTCTTTAGCTTTTCCTTCGTAGTGCTCGATTTAGTTGTGTAGTCATTTAAGCAAATTCCAATTTTGAAATATTAACCGAATATACATAAGCTATTATAATTATTAAAATATAATATGATAAAATTATCTATTTATTTTTCATTTTATTATAATTTTAGCTAAATATAAACTAAACCAAACCAAAACCGAATCAAAAAATAATTTTGTTCTAACTTGGAACCATTCACAAAATTTGAAACCCAAAAAGATAATGTTTTCTCTAGTTTCCCATATAATACAAGATTTCGTTTCCCGTATGGGAATGAGAAGGAACGTGACGGAAACGAGAATTTCCGATTTACTCACCTCTAATTTTAAATATGCAATACGTATATATGGTTTTCATTAAATTTTTATAGAAATTAAATGTTGCAAAAGACTTACTAAATGTTGCAAATATAGTGACAAATATGCCACATATTTTGTCACTTTTTTACTATAATTTCTTGAAAAAACTACGATTCATTATTGTCGAATGTTTTTTACAAATTTTGCGTGGTATTAGCACATGTCATTAAAAAGTTGCAAATTGGTAATGAAAATTTGCAACAAAATTGTTTGTCGTGGTTTTTGCAATGAATTTATAACAAAACTGTAACATGTATTATGTTGTAAGATTTTAATGAAAACGAACGTTGCAAAAATTATGTTGCAATATCACTATTTTTTTATAGCGAATGTCTCTCCAATGCACTTTTCATAGACGTTGTCATCTATGCAAAGAACAAATTCGGTGACGGAAGTCATAGTTCTTCCTTCAGATAATGGACAAAGGAAATGTGAAATCAAACGTCGTAAAAGCAAATGCAAAACACAGAAGTTTGATGAAGGAACACGAGATCGTTGGGCTTTTTATAGGCTGGAGGGAGTTTGGACTTGTTCCCCACCAATACTGACCTCAGCAAGGACCAACGAGTGTGACATGCTGATAAAAATTGTGGAATAGCATATTATAGATTTCGAATAGTGATTAACATTTTGACACATAGGATCTATAATGACACGTCCGCGACACATAATATTGGTTTACATTAATTATTTGGGTACATCTATTTATGGAATATTATTTTCAAAGCAAGAAAGCAAGAAAAGGTTAAGCCATTGTTTTTTAATCTCATGGGGAATATTATTTGTAGTGGCGACATAATGGTGCAAAAGGTATTTGTCTGTGTTTATTAAATATTACATTTACTATATATAATTTCATGCAATTTGCGCTAGTTGCACGGAAGTTTTGTTAGATGTGCGATTCATGTTTTAGAAATGAAAGTTGAATCGGATTTTTTTTTGAAGCGACAACACATTTCTAGTTTATTTCAATTTTGGAAGCGCGACTGAAGTTTGTGTTTTCTTTATAAGCATGACGACGGAAATAAATAGAAAGTGTGTGGTTATTTAATGTATTTTAAAAACTCTAAACTAATTCAAACTATATGTAAATCGTCCACGTAATATTTTTTTTTATTGAAAAGTTAAATTGATTGATCAACAAAAGAAAGTCAGGAGCTAAGTCTCTCACACTTCTGTTTTGTAGATGACCTGTTTATCTTCTTTGAAGGATCTCTTTAATATGTGGAAAATGTTCTTTAGATCCTACAGGATTTTGAGACAATGTCTGGTCTAGCCATCAGCCGAGAGAAAACAAGTTTCTACATTGCAGGGTTTTCAGATCAAAAAGCAAATCAGATAGCTACAGCCACGGGTCTCACTCATGGCACACTACCTATCAGATATCCAGGGTTGCCACTTTGCACTAAGAAACTGACTATATCAGACTGTGTCCCCTTAATTCAGAAAGTAAAGAGTAGGATAAGTACCTGGACAGCTAGATCCTTGTCCTTTGCGGGAAGACTACAACTCCTAAACTATGTCATTGCAGGAATCTCCAATTTCTGGTGCTCATCCATCATTCTTCCTAAAAAGTGTATTACCACTCTCAATTAATTGTGTGGGCCTTTTATGTGGAAGGGAAGCATTGAGGGTCATCATTCTGCTAGGGTTTCCTGGAAATCTGTAACTAATTTGAAAGAAAAAGGAGGCTTGGGAATTAGAAAAATGTACATTTGGAATAGAGCTTGCTCTCTAAAATGAGTGATGTTCTTCTTCAAGGCTGGATCCATTTGGGTGGCATGGTTTATCAATAACGTCCTTGGTGATGACCTGCAAAATTTTTGGACAATGAAGCAAACCCAGAAGTACTCATGGCTTGCTAATAAACTAATCAAACTAAGAGATTTAGTTTACCCCTTGTTGAAACTGGCTGTAGGCAATGGGAGAAGGTGTAGATTCTGGATTGATAATTGGTCACCCTATGGTAATCTCACATCTTATTTTAAGCCTCAAGGACTTACGCAACTTGGTATCCCTCACCATGCCAATTTGAATTCACTATGGTGAGATGGTGGCTTGCATCTTCCACCTGCAAGATCAGAAAAACAAGTTTTGATTCGGATTTGGCTCTCAAATCTCATACTATCAGACAGTGAAGACAGTTATGTTTGGAGGATCCATGACAACATCAACCAACCAAACACAACAGGCACTATCTACGGAGCAATAAGGGACGAGAAGCCAATAGTTTCCTGGGTTAAAGCAGTTTGGATTCCGAGTGGAATCCCTAAACATAAATTCTTTACCTGGCTAGTGGTTTTGAATTGTCTTCCAACTAGGGACAAGCTTCTAAATTGGGGACTTTAGACTCATCCTAACTGCTTGCTCTGCAACTCTGCACCAGAGACAAGGAATCACATCTTCCTCGATTGTACTTTCTCCTGGAACCTTTGGCTTCAAATCTCAAACAGAAGCTCTTATCAACCGCATCGGAACTGGGATCAAGCACTATCTTCTATGGCTTCAATTACTGGGCCTGCGTCCTACACTAGGGTGGTTCAGCTAGCTTGGCAAGCAATGCTCTACTCTCTTTGGATGGAGAGAAACCAGTGGCTTCATCACAACAATTTCAGATCAATTGACTCCTTGGCTACCACTATCGACAACACCATTAGAAACAAAGCTTCGAGTCTACGATCCCTCAACCTTCGCCTAGTTTCAAAGATGTTGCAGCATTGATTTGCATCGACCAATCAATCTCCAATCTGAAACCCTAGACTATCTCTTAAGATCTCAATCGATTTGTGACTTCGGTTTCAGGTTTCAATTTTCGGTTGGTATAACTCCTCTCACCAACCGATTCTCTAGTCCCTAACCATTTCCAATCTGGTTTGGTTTCAACTACTGGTTCAATTATGGTTTCTTATATTTGGGCTTAGTGAGAATGCTTACTAATTATGAAAAACAATATGAGCCAAGGCCGGGCTCTGTAATATTTTCCTTTTCTATGCTTTTAAATAGAATACCCTTTTAAAAAAAAAAAAAAAAAAAATGTTATGTACAAATGTTTAAAACAAACAAAACTCTGAATGCTAGTAGGAAGCACGAATAGCAGGTAAAGAATTAGCACACATTGCTATGTAACCCCCCTAGATTAAAACCATCTTTGGAGTAGGTCTTGAAGCTTCAGAGAGTCGTAGTAGCGGAGGGAAACTATCCTATTGCGAATCATTTTCTCGATCACCCGAATTAGGTGGGTCGTCGGCTGATGAATGTGTGTATGGCATCTCTCGTTTCTCTCTTTTTATAGGAAGTAGATTGTAATCTGAAAAGCCAATCAGATCAAGATGAAAGTGATTTTGTCAAAGCTGTGAGTGGAGAGGTGGTATAGCGTGTCTACCCAGTCCGGGTTTGCGGTCTAACAAATCTCCACTTATGTCAAGCCAAACTGTGTAAATGTATGGACACGCGAAAAACAAGTGGTCACGCGTCTCATCCGATTCACCGCAGAATAAGCAAGCTTGTAAGCCACCCCAGCTTTGCATTCTGGCTCCCGTTGACAAATGATCATTCACGGCTCATGTGATGAATGTAAATTATTCTTATGATTTCAATTCATAAATTCTATCCCAAGATGATTTAGATTTGATTTAATCCAACCACATATACTTTTTTATAAAAAAAAAAAGACTAACCTTGATACATTGCTTAAATAGATTTGTAATGGAATCAATTTATCAATTGATTTTCTCTTTCCTTTGGCCTTCTACTCTCACGATTCCTTTTGATGGAGAAGGAATCAAATCCTTCTTCGTGACGTTCGTTCTCTTACGGTTTTCTCTTCTTATAACTTCTCTTGACAAAGTATTGTTTATATATGTCATTCTCTTTATGAAACCACTTGAGAAACCACACGTTGCCATTAAGCAACCATCACGTCCATTACTCACATACATATATGTGGTTATATTTAATTTACTAACCACCATATATAATATGTATACATATGTGACTATTAATGAAGGATGTTTATACAATATAATAAGGCAAGGGACGAGGGTTATTAATATACCCAAATTCTAATGCCATTAATCGAAACCGATATATCATCGTATCGTTTTTTATATTAAAATCTTTAATTTTAATATAAACTTTATCCTTATAATTAAACCCAAAAACACATAGATCACATAAAATATAAATATTCTTACGATGAAAGAGAAGCGAGTCACACTCTGTTGGAACCATACAACACGGCTCCAAGATATTGTGACCTCATCTGTGAAAACATGTGAATTGTGACTTTTTAACAGAATTTAGTTCTATCATTTTTTTCTTTCTGCCAAGTTGAATCTCCTATTTTATTAGTATTTAATTTTTTAATATATTTTCGAATAAATTAATTCACCTTTTTAGCCCTTGTTTTCATCTAGAACAAAGTAACAAGCCGCTGCCTGAATATATATTTTTGTTTATCTAATCCTTTCGATCATATGTTTTAATTGTCAGGGTTGTCCAAGAGGCAAGAGCTACTCATGCTTAAATTCTTTGGCTCTGTAGTCTTTGAACTTTTATCACTGATGAAACAACATCTGGGTGTGGTGTTCTTCTATCTTCTGCCATTTATCTATCCACCATTTATTCAAGCGATAACCCTTGATGTTTGTCTCTGTTCTAACTACTTGATCGCTTTGTTTATGTAAGCCAACTATCGAAGTTTATATCATTTCTGCTATTTTTATCAGTAAATGTTGTGCATCTATGTAATAAATATGCAAAAATTGAAGCATTTGTACATTCTTACATACATACAAATTAATGATAGATCCAAAGGTTTTTATTATACTAAAATCAGAACTAAGGGGTATATAACGCAGGAAAATGCATCTATTTTCTTTTAACAGTTTAGCAAGGAATCATTTGGTTTGGACGAGAAAATATACTTAAACAAATATATGAGTCCACCACTGTTGAAAATTAGTGTGTTTTCAGGAATCGAGATTATTTTGTTGAGTGTTTATGTCATCCAAAGACGAACAAATGTTCTCCCCGGCATGTACCAAACGACCGGAGAAAATGCTATAATTGAAAACTTCAAGAAACACGGTTTTTTAGGACTCATATATAATTCTATGTACGATGAGTGTTTTTTTCTAGCAAGCATTCTAGGAGAGTATTTTAGGATACTGATTCGTCCGAGAATACAACCGTGCCAATGATATTATGAATTTAAATATATATATATATATATATATATATATATATATAAATGTCAAACTCATTAGATACTACTTTGCCAAAAAAAAAAAAAAAAAAAAAAAAAGCAATAACTTTTATACATATTATAAGTCATAACATGTTTGCAAATTATAATTTTTTCTTTTTCTTTTAACGCTAGTTTGTCAAATAACTTTATATCCCAAGTTTTCACCAAAGCCTTTCCTTTTGCTTCTTGCTAATATCGTGTCACCAAATCAGTGAGCCAATAACTTGATATTATATGAAGTAGATAAAGGTCTTACTCATGTTTATATTTATGCTTTGAACTATATTGCCATTTAATTCGAATAGAAAACAACATGACAAACTGAAAAGATATCGAGAGAATCAATTGTTCAACGATTTACAATGAGTGTTAAGATTATAACGACACGGAAGGCCTGAGCCACAAAATCTTTATTAAGAAATACAAAATCATGCATGGTGCATGTATAATACCCAAAACAATTATCTAGGCATATGATACACTCATGCTGCTGGAGCATAGTCATAGATATTGTCGTCATCCTGGTCACCGTTTTCTTCGTATGCACCTTGAGCGTTTATAAATTCTTGATCATTATTAGTCGTGTCACCTCCAACGCAAGATTCACGAACATGGTCATAAATGCAGAGAGCAATTTCGGAGACAGAAAACATCTTTCTTTTTTATGGTTAATGAACAAAAGAAAATGTTAAATTGACTAATCGGAAACCAAAAGGGAGTTTGTTTGCGGTGAGGAATGAGAGATCGTTCTGATCTTTATACATGCAAAAGAAAGTTAAAAAAGCTTGGACTCATTATGTCCTCTGTTCAACTGCAGGTTAACCTCACTAAAGAATGTGATGTGCTTAGAAGCAAGTGTGCTAGGCACACATTACGAATTGATTGTCTCAACACGTAGGATTTGCTTACGACACACTCGAAGAAATCATAATGTGGTCCATTTATGGAATAAAGCTTTCCATGTAAAGCAAAAAAGTGACAAAAGTTTAGGGCTATTTTATTAATTGGCTACAACGTGTCAACAAAATAGTCACTCCCTGCTACTTTTGTTTTGACCAGGATGGGGATCCACTAGACCATATTTTAATCCGGAAGGGACCATCAATTTTTTTTTGTTATAACTTGGGATATAAAGTTATTTGACAAACTAGCGTTAAAAAAAAAAAAAGTTTAATTTGCAAACATGTTATGACTGTTGGGGTAATAAATTCACCAGCCAATCGTTGCTAAAATCCAATTCATAAATTAAAGGTTAAGTCGATTAGTGACCTACTCTGTCACTCGCAGCTATTTTTTTGCTACAAAGAGTTTTTGGCAGTCTCTGACAATGAAGATGAAGTCACAGTTCATGGCACTGGCTATGTCACTGCAGTCGAGAAAACGACAAGTGGTGAGCACTGACAAAGGATCTTGACCAATGATGAAATTCGGTTTATGGATTGACCATCGACCGACAACCTTAATACCGGTTTGTTGATTGCCAACGATTTAGTACATCAACTGACTTAACATATTTATATTTCTTTAAAGAAAATATGACGAACGATCAACAAGATCATCTCTATTGATTCTTTGTAATTCATATAGAAACTCATTGATCAATAAAACTAATCTCTTCTCGTCATTCCGTAAAACTGTTTTCCATTCGAATCGGTTAAATTTTGCACACACAATGACTTATAATATAAAAGATATATATATATATATATATAATATGTATATGATGTTGTGTTGTATTTAATTTATAAAGAGAGACACATATACGAGAGATAAAAGAAGTGATGATGAAAAGTTAATTTTTCTTTCTTCTCATCTTATTATTTGACAACATCTTTCCTTATATATAGGAAAGAAAGTCGGTTAAAATTACTTCAACATGAAGTAATTACAATGGATAATTTATTAATAAATAATAATATAATATTTAAATAATTATTATCCATAATACTCACTTTTAATTATTTATCTCTAATTATGTGTTGCGAACTGCCTCGTTAAAAACCTTCACATGAAAAAATCAACTGGGACAAAAATCATGGCAAAAAAAGAAAGAGTGCAGTCTCACCCTGAAAAAGATAGATATGATCTTCTCTCTCTTGAATAAATGAATCTTGTAGATGACGCAATCTTCCCTTCGAACAAATAAGTCTTGTTCTCTTCATAGGTTTCATAGATTGGTTCATCTCGATCATTCTCTTCGCTTTTCTTGATTTAATCAATGTATAACAAAGCGTTTAGAAGAGTGATAGACTTTTATCATTGAGATTATAACATCCTTCTTGGATGTCTATCTTTTGCGTGTTCTTTGCTGCCTCGTTAAAAACCTTGTCATAGAAAAATTCAGTGGGATAAAAACCATGATAAGGGAAAAAGAGTACAACGATGCACATCATCATATTTCTCCCCCTCAAAGCATCATCTTCATGAGATGCATTCCGATAATATATACTCTCTTTTTGAGAGGAGCCTTAGAAAAAAACTCGTATGATCGTCATATAATCTCTCTGGTCATTGGACTTCTGGTCCATCCCGTTCACATAGAATATCATTTCTTTTATTGAGGGAGAATAATTAATTTCTCATGGCCATTTGCCATTTCTCCCGGTCATGCCTTTTCTGGCACTCCGACACGGACCTTGGTTTTGGATCATCATTTTCATGATCGATATCATTGCACTACAAGAAAACACTGGATGAGTGACTACTTTTTGTAACTGTTTTTTTGGTCGTAAAACTTTGTGACTACTTTGTGACAATTTTGCGACTACTTAACGACTACGGAAGATCTAGAAGCAAAACAGTCGCATATTTGAGACGAAAAGTATAGTCGTGTAGTAGTCGTAAATTAGCGACTAAATTAAGACTACTATTCGACTGTGTAACGGTAGTCGCAAAAGAGTCACAAAGTATGACGAATTAGAGACTCTTTTATTAGTCAGGAAGCGTAGTCCCAAATTAGTCACAAAACCGGTTTTTAGATTTTCACCTATTTTTACATATAGTCACAAAACCGTAATTAAATACCCACTAACAAGCGACTAATTTGCGACGATGCTATTAAAGTATGACTGATTTGCTTCTATTTACCAACTCATCCGTGTGATTTTGAAAAAACCAAAAAAAATGTTGTGAACATATGTAGTTAATTTACATAGATTTCACTAGTTGTTACACTAAATAGATAATATATTTCTTGAAAACTTATAACTTTGGATTTGATGAAACATCTTTGCATCTTACAAAACATCTTAACATATATTACATATATTTTCCATGGTAAGATTTGTTTAAGTTTAATTTTTTTCAAAATTTAGTTAATTAGTATTAGTTTAGGGTTTAATCTTCGCATATACTTCATGAATGAAATAGGAAAAGACTGATTGGTTAATCATGTAGACTACTTATATGGTTCCAAATTGTTAGGATTTAGGATATAGCTTTCTGACTTAAAAATAATGTCACAAAATGTCACTAATTTGTGACTACTTTGTTACTATCGTCATGTTTTCACCTATTTAAAAAAAGTCACAAAAGTGTATTTAAATACCCACTAATTTGCGTCTAATTAGCGATGATATTATGAAATAATGACTGTTTTGCTACCGTTTACCAACTCATCCATATAATTTTTGAAAATTCAACAAAGATAATTGTAAAAATATTAGTTTTAAGTATCTAGACTCATTTGAATAACTTTTAACACTAAATATAGTATATGATAGTGAAAATTTTGAACTTTTAATTTGGTGAACTATTGTTGCATCTTACATAACATGTTTTTAGATATGTTACATAAGTTTTCAATCTAATTAATGTTTGTTCAAGGTGAATATTTTTCAAAATTGTATTTAATTAGTATTAGTTTAGTCTATATATTGAAATATATACTTAAAAAATAAAACAAAGATTGATTCCAAATGCATATCTATCAGTTGTTTTGCTCTAAATGGTTAGAGTTTAGGGTATAGATTTGTGACTCACAAAATAATGTCACAAAACAGTTACATTTTATTACTACTTTGCCACTGTTATCATCTATTTGCGACTATTTTGCTACTAACTGGATTTCTTTCTAATTTGCTAATAGATTCAAGTTCGAATATATTTGGGAATTTGGTGAAATTTTTTGGACTTTTGAGCACCTATTTATCCTCCTAAAAATTATTTTGCGACTATTTTGAAATCACTTTGCGAGTCTTAGTTATAATAAGTACACGAAATCTGATTCCCAAATCACTTTTGCAAATCCTAATTTTCTTCTTTCTCTCTCGACACAACCGAGAAATCATCATCTCTTAATCTCTCTCTTCATCTCCTTCACCGAATCATCATCTGTTCATCTGTCTCTCTCAATTCTGTTTCTCATTCTCTTCAACTTTCTCCCTCTCGATTTCCTTTACCGATTCAGACAGCTTCATCTCTGCACCTTTTTCTCTTACCACTTCAGACAGCTTCACCTTCAATGGCTGGAAAAAGCAAATCTACTAGAGGTCGAGGTGGTAAATCAACCGGCGGAGGTAGTAGAGGCACATGCAGAGATGGTAGAGGCACAACCGAAGCTGTTAGAGCCAACGACGGTGGGACAAGCGGAGATGGTAGAGGCACAGTCGGAGCTGTTAGAGCCAACGCCAGTGGGACAAGCGGAGGTGTTAGGTCCACAGCCGATGATGGGAACACCGGAGCTTTGTCGCACTCCTTAAACCCATCCTCAAACGCGACTGTTTCGATTTCCCAGCCAAGACCGCGGTAGTTGCGGGATTGTGTATCGTGGGGTTTTAACTGATGGAACCAAAGTCGCCATCAAGAACTTGCTTAATAACAGGTAATTCGAAAATTTTCGAATTTCATTCAAAGATTGGTCCTTTAGCTCGTTTTTAAATTAGTGTGTTGGGTGTTTTCAATTGGGGTTTTCGGAATTTTTCGATTTGATTGGACTTGTTGCTTTGCTCTGTATTGGTTTCATTCTAAAGTTTGGTCCTTTACTGGTTTCTAGATTAGGGTTTTAGGTTTTACCAATTAGGGTATTTTACTTGTAGTTTTGCTTTGTATTGAAGTTTTTCTTTGATTCTACAATCCTTCTTTCCTGTTATGTGGTTAGATCCATTGAAGTATATGATTCTGGAAATTTATGTAGAGCAGAGGAATCTAAGGGTTTAGAGTGATAGCAATCTCCAATTGTCTGGTCCTTCTCTTATTTAACTGCTATATGCGTATCAGTGTAGTCCTGAAAGTTGTTCTTATTATTGAATTCTGTGTAGATGATCAGATATGTCATGGGTCACATGTGGTTTTGATGGAAAACGTATTTACTAATAATAGACCATGCTTCTGGATTTTGATCTCCATGATCTGTAAGATTTGTGGTTGATGTGGTGTGTCTTTAATTTACAGGGGGTCAAGCGGAGAAAGAATTCAAAGTAGAAGTGAAAGTAATCCGGCGTGTATAACACAAAAATCTCGTTAGGCTTTTAGGGTATTGCATTTAAGGTGCCTACAGGTAAATACCGCTACTCATATTCCATGTTTGGTAATAAAAAAGAAGCAATGTTGTGAACTAATATTGGTATCTTTACTACAGGATGCTCGTATATGACTTTGTCAATAATGGAAACTTGGAGCAATGGATTGACGGTGATGTTGGAGATGTCAGACCTCTGACTTGGGATATCCGTATGAATATTATACTCGGGATGGCAAAAGGGTAATTTTGGAAGAGATCTTGGGTTATTAGATTCATCTTGTTATCCGCTATGTTTATAAGCTATTTTTATTTGTAAATCTTTGTTCTATCTGCAGATTGGTGTATCTACACGAGGGTCTTGAACCAAAATTTGTTATTCAAAGGCTCTTAAATGAGTGTTATTCGTAGCTTTGCGTTGTGTGGATCCTGATGTGAACAATAGACCTAAAATGGGACATATCATACATATGCTTGAAGCCTTGAAGCTGAAGACCAGCTCTATTGCGATGTATACAACAAAACATTTTTGTCTTAAACATTTTTTACATTTCTTTACAAGTTTGAAAATTTCTAAAGCAAGGATGATATTTTTGCAGGAACGCCGAACGACAATAGACCACGAAAACCGCGAGAAACAAGAGACAGGTGGAGCCAACGCGTTCCATCATCAATGCTTTTGGTGTTAGAACATGAATTTATCCTATGTTTTAATTTCATGTTTGTAGTACTATGGAACATAACTTATTTTTTTATATATATGATGTATCTTTTGCAACCACCTTATGGATTTTATATGTTTTAATATTCGATTTTTCTTATTAATTTCAGCTTTTCAAATTTGAAATATATATATATATATAGCCTCTAATTTTTCAGTCTCGAAAAAGTCGTACATCTAAGACTACAAAACGTTACAAATTAGTCTCATGAATACGAATACCAACATATGTCACAAGGTAGCGTTGCATGTCACTCTTTAGTCTTTAATATACGACTACTAAATGTTGTCTCAAAGTAGTCGCTTATTTACGACTAAGTTTAGTAGTCACAAAATAGTCCCAAATAAGTGACTACTTTGCGACTATTATATTTTACGACCAAAAATTTACGACTACTTATTTTAGTCTCTAAGTAGTCGCAAATTGCGATTTTGTGACCATTTTGTGACCTTTTTGGGAGTCACTCATCCCATGTTTTCTTGTAGTGTTGGATACAGAAAAAGAAAACATTCCATTTGTATCATCTATTTCACTTCTAGCCCATAATTTTTCACTTTGGGCGAAGCTAATGGAAATCTCATATTTTTCTGTATCATGTTCGTCTTCTGGACGAATCTCTTTATCTGGTTCTTTTGGAACCTTTTCATATATCTCTTATGGACATATATCTTTATATTTTTCTTCTAGAACCATTTCACAAATGTCCTCGGGACATTTTTTTTTATGCGGTTCTTCTGGAACCTTTTGTCCCAATCTCTTTTTCTTCCGGGGAATTTTATCTTTAGAGCTCATTGGTCTCCCGCGCTTCAATTGAACCCTCGGTTCATTTATTCTACTCCCATCAGTATGTTCTTCAGGAACATTAATTCTTGATGGAACATTAGCCGCGGGGACATATGACTTTGTCACTCTTTTCGTATCTGTGAACGCGTCAGGTAACTAGTTTGCCATATTCTGCAAGTGTGCAATTTTTTGAACTTCCACCTCGCGTTGTTTTGTAGGGGGGATCAAGATATACCAAAGATGATGTACTGATAGCTCTAAGTTTTACCCTATAAAAATCCCTGCAAGTGCACAGAACTGCAGTTATACTATAAAGGGTTATCGTATCCCTAGAGACCTAATGTTGCGCGGCAAATTCTCAGTATCGAATCAAGCTAAGTAAGTAAATAATGTAACTAACGAAAATAATTAAGAAAATCAGTTGGAAAACTTGTTGAAAGCGGGTTTTAATCAATGAGACAAACGTTAGGTCTTGGAAAATTCTTTGGTAAATCTGAATTGTAGACTAAAAGATCTTTATAATATTTATGAAGATTCGTTCTCGAACTCGAAACACAACTATAAAATCAACCAACTTTCACTGCGGAGATTATCTATGTCTAGACCCTAGAATTCCAAATTTCTTTGCAAATTCAAATAATTCAGACAAGCATTAGGTTCATGTTCGATTGTTCACAAAATCCCTAAGCCAAATTTCTTTGCGAATAGGAATTATGCTCATCTAAGATAGTTCAGGCAATCAATAATACTTTCGCATCTATTAATCAACCTAAGTTCTGAATTCTAGGTGATCAAGCTAGAATTAGCATTAAATACAATCTAGATGAAGAACTATATGATTATCCTAATAATATATATAATCTACCAATTCATCTTCAACCTTTGAATAACCCTAAACCTAACAAGCAAACTACTCAAACATGGTGATTGAAACAAACATCATGATAAGAAAAGAATGCATAAAAGAAATAAGCAAAGATACAAAAGTGGAACAAAATCTCTCTCGTAGTCTCTCTCTAAGTCTCAATAGAATAAGAACTCTCTCTAAGTCTCAATAGAATAAGAACTCTCCTCTCAAAATGGCTTTAAAAACCTAAATATAGTCTAAAACACGAATGGGGCTAATCTGCAACTTTTAGAAATTTTTGGATCAGAGATGCAATTTCTGAAAACTTGAGGGGCAGACTCGCAGAGGGTGTCGATCGACACTCTGGAAGGTGTCGGTCGACACCAGTGGAAAAACATTGAACTCTTCCTGATTCATCCGTCTTCCATTTCCTCTTTGTTCGGTTTGACTCCAAATACTCCCCAAATGCTCCAAAGTCGCCTAACTCATGCAATAACCTGAAAAGACTCATAAAGACTCGAAAAACACTTAAAAGACTCGATAAAACAACGAATATCATGGTCTAAAACCGGTAAAAACCATGATATATCATGTACACCAAGAAACATCTTTTAGGCATTTTTTTAATTCCTCCCCCTAACGCGGGAAATTCACTTTCATCAAAATGACAATCGGCAAAACGTGCCGTAAATATATCCCCAATTACCGGTTCAAGATACCGAATTATACTTGGTGACGTATACCCTCTCATTTGTGGCCCCATTTTTGTTCTTTGCGGTGGCGCTATCGGAACATAGACCGCACACTCAAAAAATCAGAGATTGGATAAATTTGGTTCTTGGCTAGATGCCAACTGTAATGGGAAATATTTATTATATGCACTTGGCTTTATCTAGACCAATGCATGTGCATGCAATTTAGCATGTCTCCATACAGAAATTGGGAGCTTTGTTCTCAATATAAACGGTCTTGCAATCAATTGCAACCGTTTAATTAAACTCTCAGCCATGCCATTTTGTGTATGAACATGGGGAGCCAGGTGCTAAACATCTATCCCCATTGATATATAATAGTCATTAAAAGCTTGTGAAATGAATTCACCAGCATTATCAAGCCTGACTTTCTTTATGGCATAATCAGGGAATTGTGCTTTCAACCTGATTATTTGGGCAATGAATCTTGCGAAAGTCGTATTTTGTGTTGTCAACAGACACACCTGTCACCATCTACTAGATGCGTCAATTAACACCATAAAATACTTAAACGACGGTGGATTAATCGGTCCACATATATCACCATGTATCCTCTCTAGAAATACAGGGGATTCATTATGAGTTTTTCTTGAGAACATGCCTTACATGAAAACTCTCCCGATTAAAAAATCTTCTGGTTTTTCAATGGGTGGCCATTCGAATTTTGCACAATTCTTCTCATCATGACTGATCCTGGATGTCGTAACCTTTCATGTCAGGCTTTGAATGTACTAGTAAACTTCTGGTTTACCGTAACATATGACTCAGTCATATTTATTTTTGTGCAATATAATCCAGAAGACATCATTGGTAACTCTTCCAATGTATGTTTCCACTTCGATGCAAAGATATTCAATGCCATCTTTATTCATACTTTCTATATGATACCCATTTCTCCGAATATCCTTAAAACTCAACAATTTTTTGTATGAATCAGGGGAGTATAATGCATCATTTATTTTAAAAAAATTTCCCCTCGACATTGAAAATCTGACTTTTCTGGAGCCCATAATAATCTTTGCATATCCAGATATAGTACTCACGCTTCTAGCGGAGTCTTTTAATTTGAGATCGGAGAAATACTTTTTATCTTTAAGTATTGTGTGCGTTGTCGCACTGTCTGCCAGACATATATCTCCGTCTTTGATCTCAAATTGTGATATCTTGAGTTATTCATACTCTTCTCATGTTGTCTTGGCTTTCTTTCTTATCGTACAAAAGCACATCGTATACCTCCATATCTTTTATATGTGAGGTATAATCACTATAAATTGCTCACGTAACTTTTAAAAATTTGGTACTTCAAGACCAAATAGCATTTCTTTTAAAAGTGCTTAAATGTGAGTTTTATGTAAAATCCTCTTAGGATTTTATATAAGATCTCTTTCACTAGATGTTCAATTTTGGAATACCCGAGAACAATGTTGTCCTTCCAAGGTCTTTAATTCCAAATTTATTTTCTTGAAATTTCTTTTCAAGAGTTTCGATGATGTTTCACATCATCATGCTTTGAGAGTTTCTGGGAACATAATTATGATATCATTAATCTTTCAGAGATCAAATCCTTTAGTGATTCTTCCATGAGGCGCAATTCAAGTCATATTGTCCATTCTCTTTCCTTGACAAATCTTTCTGATGTTTGGACTGCTGGTCCAAAAATTTCTCGTTCTTCAAACGAGTTTATTACAGACTTGATTGTCTCTTTTCACTTTAGGCCAATAATTTTTCTCTCCACATTCATCCACAGAGCGGAGATTCATGATCCTCATTAATCACATCGCGCGCTATATCATTTATATTTTCGACACTTATTTTATCTTTGGTTCCCTTTTTTCCCCGTAATGACATGGTTAATCAAGATCTATTTATCATTCTCAATAATTTCATTCAGGTACCTGATTTTATTATTAACCATGTCAACGGTCTCTTTTGCTCCTCTTCGGGAGTTTAATCCTCCTTTTATTTGCTCCCTTTTATTTTTGAGGATTTTCTTTATCTTTGGAACCAAAGTAGTCTATCACGTCTTTTACATGCTATAGACTACAAATAATAGATCGTCCTTCAGGGACATCTATTCTTATTGGAGCATTTTCAGCTGTAATATGAGATTTTTTTTTCTCTCTTAAATGAAATTATCCTTTGAACTTTCAAGTTCATATTCATGAGGATCCATGATAGTTCTTTTTATGAAATCTCATCCATCAACTGTTTATTTTTCTCATAAATGCTTCTGGCATTTTATTTGCATAATATTATGAATAGTGATCCTTTGAACTTTTGAATTTCATTTCAAATTAACACTCTGAAGGATACCAACTATTCAACAATTTTCCCATGGACAATTTTCTCATCAACATGATGATTGCAAATCTTGCAATAAGCACATCTCTAATTGATAGCTCAATATTACTACATGCACTACTACATGTTCTATGCCAAAATATTGAGATTATATTTTACCATAACTGGTCTTTGCAATCTCGTGGATTTGCGTTATAAATGATTTATTATGCTCATTTTGAATGTGAATATAACCTTATTTATGTTGTAATTTTTTTCTCGACGTATAGTAAGTGATAAACTTTGGGATGCAAAATTACCAAGATTATCATACTTGGGATGTAGACTCACCAAAATTTATTTGATTCTTTAATTCTCTCCCTCGAGATGATGACACTGATCTAGGTCCATCCATCTCAAACTGAATCTCATTTTAGGATCAACAGACCCAACTCGGGTCATATATTTTATCTTAGATCCTTTTAACTTTCAATATGGGACTCTTAATCTCTTCTCAGGTTAATGGATCTTCTGGCCTATATATCTTAAATCGATTCTCAGTGTGATTTGGGGATTAAAAAAATCAACCATTATAGCCAATGAGCTCTTTTTACCAAAAAATTTGATCCATTCTTGATTCTCTTTATGATGGCTTTATTTTTTATGTAAAACATGCTACGTCAAAAACTTCTGGTTTTTTACATAAATTTACAATGATTTTTAATATCATTGTTGGACTGGAATGGCATAACCGATTATAAAATTCTTAAATCAAGTAGTAAACTTCTGCTTTACTACCATATATACTTCAATCAATTTAGTAAACTTCAGATTTACTATATACTTTGCCATCTTTATTTTTTTATGTACAACTACATACATGCATGTCTCCACAATATGCTCTTCTGAAGCATGTCACCATCATATGCTCTTCAAGAGCATTTCGCTCTTCTGGAGCATTTCGCTCTTCCGGAGCGTTTAGCTCTTCTGGAGCATTTGTACTATCTAATATTATATTGAAACGTGCCTCATAAATTTCATAAGAAACATGATAAAATAATTTAAAATAATTGAACATAATAAAAATATAATTTAAAACAATCATTTCAGGAGGCAGAGCCATTCATAAAATTTGCAATAATAATAATAATTAAAGCAAATAATAAATTAATAGGTATGGTGTTCCACATAATCAAGAAGGCAGAGCCTACCATAAGATTACAAAGACACAATTTTTAATTTGATCGAGGAGGCAGAGCCTACAATTAATAATGATCAATCCGAAAGACATAGCCTATTATATGTCTTTCTATATAATAATTTGGAGAAATAGCCTACCAAAAATTCAAAGAGATGGTATAACCTTCCACTTCGTAAATAATACATATATAAATTTGGATTAACTACAAATAAATTAAACCTCACATTTTCGGTATGGAACAGACATAGAGACGATCTTACCTTTCCGATATGGAACGGATAAAAAATCGATCGTGCTGATAACGTATTATAACTTATAATATAAAAGATATATATATATATATATATATATATATATATATGATGTTGTGTTGTATTTAATTTATAAAGAGAGAGAGACATATACGAAAGTTTGAGAGATAGAAGAAGTGATGAAGAGTTAATTTTTCTTTCTTCTTTTCATCTTATTATTTGACAACATCTTTCCTTGGAAAATTTATATGGATAATTTATCATGTCGGTTAAAATTACTTCAACATGAAGTAGTTACAATGGATAATTATCAATAAATAATAATATAACATTTTGATAATCATTATCCATAATACAAACTAACATTTAAAAATAAAATAAAATTTGATTTTTTTCCAGAATTTTTAAGAAAATAATATTATTTTTTTTAAGAAAAAGCCACACACTCTATTTCGACAAGAAAAACACATCCCCAATTCTACGAACATAATTTTTCTACCATTTCAGAGGAAAATATACTTTCCCATTAAACTGGTTGTAAATAAAAATGAATAATATGTTAAAAAAAAAGATTTGTATATAGTAGAATTATAAGATATGTAGCCAAAAACATGAGAATTATGAAAAAGGGAAAAAATATCGACTATACATGTCGAATTTATTTTAGGGTATCTTTCTGTAATAGACACTAAGTTTATATAAAAAATGAGACATTTACTGTAGCAAATTTGGTAAATAGACAATTTTTTACTATTTGCCTAATAGAAGATAATTGATGAATTGACGCCTTACTAAACTGATAATTGATGAATTGACGCCTTACTAATCTTCTCCTCTCTACTAAACTGCCCATCTTCTTCTCAGATTTATTAACGCCTTATTTCTAAAAAAAAAAAAAGCAATTTATGGTCACCGTTAGTATATTGTCGAAAACCGAAAGCGTGTCGATAAGAGAGAGGTCATTGGTGGAAATTTCTATGATCGCAGAGAGATGGAGAAGATAAGAATGAAGCGGATGGGATGATAGTCTTTGCTCGTTACACCTTCGCTGATGACGACGCCTAGCTTTCGCCATCTTCCGACGAAAATGGCGAGAGAAAACTAGGAACTTTTTTCTTCTTTTTCTTGTCTTGATCTAGAGATTATGAGAACCCAGAGATTTGAATCATTGTATTAGTGACTTACCAGTAAGTAATTGAAACTCCTTTTGGCGACTAATCCCTTCTCTAATTTGGAATTTCCTTTTTATAATTAAATCTACGCATGTTGGATTTGCTCCCAGAGAAACTTTGATTATTTATTGTTCTAATAAACAAAAATGGATTTTAGGCTTTTAGCTACTAGTTGATAATATAGCATTCTCCGATTTTGTTTTTAAAGAATTAATAGAAGTTTTAGCTACAGGTTCCTCTTATTCTTCTTTCATTTTTTGTTAATCGTGGCTGATTTTACCTTTTATTATGCCAAATTTTATACCTTTATAGCTCTATTTGTGTGAGTATAGTACATATTTTTTATTTTCTTGGTGTTTTAGGATAGATTTGATGTATGCTTAGACTTGATTGTGAAATTGTTCTGTGAATGGTATTCTGCTTAGAATTAAAATCTTTCTCATTATTTATTTGTGCTAAGTATTATGTTTATCATAATCGTAAGTGGTAGTGCCTTATATGAAGTGTTCTTGCAGACTCACATATGGATTGGACTATGAAGGAAATGTGTGTGGTAGCAAGAATCATCCAGTACGACAGTGGTGGATGGTGTACGATAGTGGATGTAGGTTAAAAATGGTGGACAATGTATTTGGTGGTGGACGATAAATCAGCAGGTGAACAATAGATGGCGGTGGACAGGAAATGATGGTGGTGGACAGAAATGGAGATGGTGATGACCAATGAATTGGGGGGGGGTATACAGAAGATGGTGCGGGGGGGGGGGGGGACAGAGATGAAGGCAGTGGACAGAGACGGAGACGGTGGTGGATTGTAGTGAACAATCTCAGACCGGTGTACACCAGATGGCGATGATGATAGCAGTGGACAGAGACGAAGACGGTGGTGGATTCTATTTAATATCGAGAATTTGATAAGCTTAACTGACATGTACACCAATGTGTACGTGTGCATTTCTACGTACACCGTTCACGTACATTATCCCATATGTCGTGTACACCATCATATAAGCATGTCCACTTGGTGGGCAAAGAACATGAATCAACAATGGCGGTTTGTGATCCTCTGTTTGCTCGTCTTGTTTCTAGTGGTGGACGCACTTGGCAGACGGCTACTCATCGACGACGGTCTGGGCATCAGTGATGTGTTAACGGCGTTCAAAATTTCCGGCAAGTCGGATTGTAGCTCGTGTGCTTGGCAAGGCGTCTCTTGCTCTGGCGATGGTCATGTCGTTGGTCTTGATATGCAAAACGGTGGCCTTACCAAAACCCTAAATCTAAAAAAACTCACGACGTTGTCGAATCTCGAGGATATTTATCTCCAAGGAAACTCCTCCTTGGGAGACTCCTCCGGCTCTTCTTTCGGATGTTATCTCCAAGTTTTGGACCTAATTTCAAACTCGATTTCAGATTATTCAATGATGGATCACGTTTCTTCGAGTTGTTTGAATCCGGATTTTGTCATTTTCTCAAAGAACAAATTTGTGGGAAATTGAAGTTTGCTCCATCGACGAGCAATTACCACCGTCGATTTGTCGAACAATTTATAATCGGAGGAGATTCTAGAGCTTGAGTTTTCCGGCGTCTCTGAAACATTCCGATCTATCCCACAGTAATTACTCCGGATGATTCTCTCATCTCTCGAGTCACAATAATGGCATTATAAGATGTTCAAAAAAACAATAATAATGGCATTATGGTAAATACTTTAATAGCTAAAGGTTGTTATTTATATGAACACATAGATACTTCTCAAAAATGTCTAAAACTCAAATTTTGAATAGTAAAATGTCTATATCTTATATTACTAGTTGACTTCCCGCGTTATACGCGGAGATAATAATTTAAAAATAAATTTAAAGCAATTTGATATTTTGCGTGAGATGGTATAAGTCATTTTCGATATTTATTAAAAAATTTCTTAGATAGATGTTTATTATATCATACTCTCTCTGTATCAAATTAATTGATGTTTTAGAAAATTTTTTTTATATCAAATTAGTTGATATTTTCATTTTTCTAGGTAAAAATTTAATATCTTTTATTTTTTTTGACTATTTGAATTTTACAGTATTAAAAGAATACATATTTTTTGGGTAATTAAGTCACAAAATTTGGTAAGTATTTCTTTATGGAATATATGGTTTTCGTTAATTTCAAATTAAAATTTTAAAGAAATAAATATAAATTTAGTTATGGATGATTTTGTAGGAGATTTAGTTATGATTAATTTAAATTTATAATAAAAAATTCCTTAAAAATTTGCCATGTCATTACTTTTTAAGCCAAATCATATTTTTTCAAGCCACATCATAATTCTTTTGCTGAGAGTGACTGTGAAGGTGACACGTAAGCGTTTTTTCCAAAATCACTTCACAAATAATGTTAAAGAGATACTTTTGAAAAGTACCCATTAAACAAATTTTCTCTTTATTTTAAAACCTTCAAAAAACATTATTTTAAAACGAAACATTTGATCTTGATTTTTGTTTTTTTAAATATAAATATCATTATGAATGAAATGTTTATGAGTTACAAAATATTTAAACAAATTGCGATATCTAGCTATTTTGGTCTCATGCCAAAAATAAAATAAAAAACATGTTAGGTTAATTCAAAAAAATGTAAAAGTAAAGAGCACGAACACACAAGCTATTTAACAAGGCGGCAACGTGTCTACATCCACTAGAAATTTTTGAACAATCTTACAACATGACTTTATCTAATTGGAATTACTTGGCACTTTGATACTTTTTAGCTCAACACCAACTAATATTTAGCTCTCGATAAGATACACACATCTCTAACTCCGATAAAAATAATAAATTTTATGTTATCTATATAATACATATACAACCTATGAATTATATTCATAGATTTCTAATTTAAAATTAATTGGTAATGAGTGGATAAACAAATATCTTTTATATATTATTTAAAGTTTTACCATATTTTTGATGTAAGATATTATTTACAAGCCCGAGATGATGATTCTTCTAACCATTAATCTCGAAATATCCCATTATATAACTTTCATATTAAATATGCCAGATTAATGTTGAACTAAGTCGATTTTGGATAGGGTGGGGTAACGTTAGTTTGGACTATACTACCATATTAAGTTTCATGGGTTTTTAAGTTAAAATGAATTGATTGATCCAATGTTTTCAAAGTCATATCACATTTATGATTTGGCATATTTCTTATGGCTATGCTCTTTATACGTGGAATAAAATGTTAATTTAAAGTGCTTTTTATATGCGGAACAAAAGTTGACGAAGTATGGACTCACTCCCGTTAACTGCTGACCTCAACAAGGAGTGTGACCTGCTGGGGAAATGTATTGAATGGCCCAATATAAATTAAAACGCGTGATTTACCTATGTGACACATAGGAATTCTAAAACGGGTCAGCAACACATGGGTTTTCATTTATATTTGGGACAATATTTACTTACGGAATATTCTTTTTAGAACAGAGAAGCAACAAAGGGTTTTGATCTCTAGGGCATATTTTTGGCCATGCCAAACATAATGGTAATGATCGTGCTTTTGAAATTTTAGATTGTGTACATTTTACACGGTCTTGGGATTGTCACGTTTTTCAAACTTTAGATTTAGCAAGTTAGGATCTGTCAAGGGGAAAAAAACTCAGAATTCAATTTGTCAGCCAAGAGGCAAACAACCATACTCGTACAACACATCAATAAATTCATGAAGGACCCTAACGGAGTGCTAACACGCCATTCATTAACTCTCCCGTTTAACGGATTCAATCAAATATCTTCATAAACCAAAAGTCTTAAATCAAATTCATCTATCATCTAGCAAGGTTTGGTCAAAATTAAGAATTATGACTTCAGGCGAGCTAAATTTTCATATGGTTTATGATACATGCAAATCTAGTTACCCCCATTTCACCAATTTCGAAGTAAACCAAACCAAATATGTTTTATCCCGATCCATAATTTGTAATTTAACATGAACCCCTATATAAATACAAACAGTCAAAGCAGCACCAATTTCGATCGAGTAAAATCAAGATAGGTTGCATCAATTATCCTCGGTTATGTCCGTTAGCAACCTAACTTAATATCTCGGGACCAATGATAATTTTCCGAATCACAACTTCAAAGTCATCCTTATATGATTATGATTGATCACATAAAATTCAAGTTTGACTGAGCCGATCTCATAACTGGTCCAAATACATGTCTACTAGATTCACCCGTACAAAATAACTTCCCAACCCTGGATCCAAATTCAATTCCTTTTGAACCAAACTTATCAGAATGTTAGTTTACTTCAATTAATCATTATTATAACTAGTTATCCTACCAATCCAAAAATTACAAATTTACCATATTAAAAAAAAAAACTATAACTTTTTCCACAAAAAAACCCTAAAAATTTAGGGTTTATAGGATTATCTATTAGTATCTATATATGATTTAGTTTTAAGATTTAGAGTTTAGAATTTAGGGTTAAGAATTTAAACTATGTGTTAATCATGGAAAATCTAGTTTATTTTTCTAATATTGATAAAAACAAAATAGTAATATAACTAGTTTATATTACAATATATATATATATATATATATAGATATATATATATATATATATATATATATATATATATATATATATATATATATATATATATATATATATACAAAACATAAAATTGAAAATTTTGCTATGTATTAAAATCTGATTTTATGTTAGACACATGTCGTTGGATCTTATGAATTAACTACAAACATTTCAGGTGTCCAACTAATGAAACTTTCCAAAATTTCTACAATAAGATTAAAACATGTGTACTTAATAGGTTTAGATTGTTTTATATATTTTTTCTGAAATCGAGGTAAATCCTAAATCAAAATCTTCGAAACTATAGAAAATTGGACATTCTTATCACTTAATTAAAATGTCTACATTGGTCAAATAAAATACCAACAATACATATTCGTAGTTGGTTGAATTTGAACCCTAACCTAGATCCACACAGAATTTTTTTACTAGTTAAGCTCCAAACAACTGGACCAATATATACAACTTGAATTTTTTTTTATAATTTCGCAAACTGACGTTATTTTAACCTTTCATTTAGAGCGACAAAGAAATATGAGTTAGCATGCACTTTACCTCTAATTGTCGAAAAAAACAAATCTAACTGAAATTGCTATATATTTACTTTAAAAATGATGCATGTAGTAAACCTATCATATTTTTTACAGAAAATATTTCACAGCCAATTTTAGGTAATCATGTAATTACACATTAATTAATGTGCAAATACAAATATACTTTTAATCATATTTGAATTAGTGTTACTGTTGTGTCAAAATCTGGGTTATAATCCGATAGAGTGCATGCACTAGTTCTAGAAGAAAAAAAAAATATATAAAATATCAATTTTTGCCGGACATTATGTTAACAAATTTTCTTTATTGTTTAATATTATTAGAGTTCAATAAAAAACATGTGAAATGAACTTGTTGGTTTAATCGGATGGTTCAAAGTTAAGTGATGAACACCTTCAATTCACTTAGTGTTTTATTTGCAAAGTAAATCCATTATGTTTCTAATTTATCCACCAATCGATGTACTCTCTATATTGTACAAGTCTTAGGCCTTTTTATTTTAAAAAATACTAAAACAAATAATTCGCATGTTACGGCAAACACATAAATTAATGTCTGACCTAGGACGAATTAGGGACAATACTTGGGTGACCCCAGGCCAGAATTCTCACCCATATATAAATCGCTAGAGGACTAAACTTCGAGGATGTGAGCCCGATTTATCACACCAAACAAAACGAACAGCCAATCACAGCCGTGTCCGGATAGATCAGTCGATAAAAAAAACCTAACTATAGTGGGAAAATGGTGTATAGAAAAATAACGAGAACAATCACCAGTTCACAACCCTTATAACATAACCATACTGTTAAAAAAATGCATGTCCCAAAGAAACTCATACGCTTTCTGGTTTATAAATACATGCCTGGCTTCCCTTTTTTCCCAATTTCACGTTGTGAAAAAACTTCACATCCTTGGTGAACAAAGCAATTGGTTAAAACTTTAAATTTGGCTTTCTTCCATTTGAAAATTGAATGTTTTCTGAATGAATAAAGCGAATAATAAACACAAAACACAAAATCAATGAAAAATATGAACACGAGTAGGAATATAGGAAACTAAAAATGTTATTTAGTTATATAAACGTTAGATTAACTTCCAAAATTAAGAGACAAAAAGTGATTATGGTTAAGGAAGAGATGATTTTCTACATTATGGAAACCATGTTTATTCATCTTTGAAGACTCACCACACTATCTAGTACCTACATGGCCTAGCTAGATATCTAAATTACCTTATCATCTCTTTCTTTTTCCTCCTAAATTACATTTTTATACTAATAGGAGACAATCACGCAGCAGGAGCATAATCGTACCCACTGTCATCGTCATCGCCACCATCCTCGAGATATTCCGCTCGAGAAAAATCCACCTCATCTTCAGCACACACAGGGAAAGCACGTTCAAAAATCTCGTTGACCAAGTTTGCGACAGAAGACATAATTGATTTTTTTTTTTTTTTTGGTTATACAAGTAGAGAGATGAAAGCAATGAAAGGGGCTAAAGGGAAATCGATAGAGCCACAAGAAGTGTGATGAGCTCTTAATGTTGATGTGAGTTTGGTGAAGGAATAAGAGAGACTAATGAGGCATTTTATAGGTGGAACGAAAAGCTAACGCAAGTGGCGAGCGCACTCGTGGTCAGGACTGCCTCGGTGAAGTTTGTGATTTGCTCATGGTGTTGTGTGTTTGGCACAACAGATTTCACCTTTTTCATAACACGTAGGATTTTCTTATGACACATCAGACGTTAAATTTACCCATTGGTCGTCCATACATATTCCTTTCTAGTAGCACATGTAAAGCAATGTTCTTTTTCGCTAATATTCCTCCCCAAGTACAACAAAAAGAGAGAGAAATGTTGAAGCAAAGAGTTTCATGAACAAGAACAGAGTTGAAGCTTCATGAACCGGAAAGAAGAAAATATCTAGCGAAAAATTAGTTTCATGAAGAAAATATAACATTTTATTTTTTGTTTGTTTACAAAAAAAAAGAAAAAAAAACAAAATCTCCATGTTATGAATTGGAGAATATCTAGTTTGTATGAGAGTTGTTCTTCATTATCTTATATATATTAGTAGAGGAGACATTCACAAAAAATTCTAGGCGTCGTTCAAAAAGCGTTTTAAAGAATATGTCATTTAATTTAACCAATCAGAATATTTCAATTAAAACTATATGCCATGGTGGAAATCTCTACATATTCTCATTAATTTTACAATATAAGCCCATTAATACATGTTTTACAAATTTAAACCCAACTAAATATAATATTTTAGACGTACATATCATCTATTTTTAATTTTTTTTTTCTGATATATTAACAAATTTATTATTATTACATTTATAACAATATTATCTATTGTATTTATATGTATGTAGATTAGTATACTATACAAATATTTTTATTATGATGTAGGATATTATAAATATTTAATCACACTTGCAAATATTTATACAATTCATTATTGGAAAATATATATTGTTTTTCGTTTGTTATGTCCCACAAACAATGCATATGCCTTACAGCCTCTGTTGGGCTCTGATGCTGACATATTCATGGAACCTACGGATTTACCACCTTTTAGAGAGGGTTTTGATCACCAGATACCACGTGAGGTTGGAGCAAACCCGGTGAATCAAAGACCTTATAGGTACTCCTCCCTGCAGAAAGATGTCATCGATAAAATGGTCAAAGAGATGTTGTCACAAGGGATTATTCAGTATAGCTCGAGCCCCTACGCATCTCCTATTGTTTTGGTCAAGAGAAAGGGTGGGACATGGCGTCTATGTGTGGATTACAGGGGTCTCAATCAGCAGACCATAAAATATAAGTATCATATCCCTCTCTTGGAAGACTTACTGAATAAACTTGGTGGATCTTGATACTTCTCCAAACTTGATCTCAGGACTGGGTTCTACCAGTTGAGAATCACACCTTAGGATGTTTACAAAACTGCCTTTAAAACCCATTTTGGCCACTGTGAGTACTTAGTTATGCCATTTGGGCTAATTAATGCACCCTGCACTTTTCAAGGGCTGATGAACCATGTGTTTCAGGACATTGAAAGAAAATTTTTGTTGGTATCTTTTTGATGATATCCTTGTCTACAGCCCTCGCTGGGAGGAGCATCTCAGTCATCTTGAAGTGTTTTTTTCTATACTCCGACATCAACAACTGTTCTTGAAGCCTTCTAAATGCACATTTGGGGCTACTGTTATCGAATACCTAAGGCATTTCATATCTGTTGCAGGTGTGAGCACTAATCCTAGAAAGATCACAACTATTGAGCAGTGGCCCATTCCCACTACTCAGAAATAGCTCCGCAGTTTCCAGGGTTTGGCCAATTACTACAGACACTTTATCAGGACTTACAACATAATTGCAAGGCCTCTCACTAACTTGCTCAAGAAAGATGGATTATGTTGGGGAGAAGAAGCCGATGCAGCCTTCAAAGCCTTGAAAAAAGCCCTCACATCAACTCCAATACTTGAACTCCCTGATTTTGAGAAGGTATTTATGGTTAAAACTGATGATTCCAACAAAAGAATTGGTGCAGTTTTGATGCAGGAGAGTCACCCTATTGTTACATTAACAGAGCTCTCGGCCCTCAACATTAATCCCTATCTATTTATGAGAAGGAAATCATAGCCGTGGTTCATGCAGTACAACATTGGAATGCCTACCTGGCTCATCCACCTTTCATCATAAAGACAGATCAGAAGAGCTTAAAATGGATGGTGGATCATAAGGTTTCTACACCCTTCCAACATATGTGGCTGTCCAAGCTCATGAGATACTCTTTTTAGATACAATACAACCATGGGAAAGAAATCCAAGCTGCAGATGCCTTTTCTAGAGTTACGGGTCCCAACTACTCCATATTACTCTATCTCAAGTTCATCAGGGGTTCTACGATTCTTTGACTTTGCTCTGGCAAACTGACCCTCACCTCCGTAAGATTATCTCTGACCTTCAAGCTGACGGGTCTTCTGACCCTTATTTCTCTTACGTTAATAGTGAGTTGAGACGCAAGGGAAAACTGGTGGTTGGTGATAATGCAGAGGTGAAACTTCATATACTCAGGTGGCTGCATGATTCAGCTATTGGAGGCCACTCCTGCAGGGATGCGACTCTCCACAGAGTTAAATCCCACTTTTATTGGCCAAAGATGAGTTGTGAAGTTCAAAACTATGTGAGGAACTGTTTTATATGCCAACAAAACAAGTATGTGGCTACTACAAAACCTGGCCTCCTCCAACCTCTTCCTGTCCCTAATGGTGTGTGGGAATCCATCAACATGGATTTCATTGAGGGACTCCCTCCTTCTTCAGGAAAAAACTGAATCCTGGTTGTTATTGACAAATTAAGCAAGAACGCCCACTTCATCGCCCTTTCCCACCCTTACACAGCCTTAGAGGTTGCTCAAGCCTATTTGGATCAGGTATTCAAGCTACATGGTATGCCCCGAGATATCGTAATTGATAGGGATCCCACTTTCTTAAGTGAAGTATGGAAGAAACTATTCAGGGTTCATGGAGTGGATTTGCGATTCTCCACAGCCTACCACCCACAATGTGATGGTCAAACCAAAGCTACTAACAGAACCTTGGAAAGCTATCTCCGATGTATGACCTCTGACGCTCCACACTCTTGGTCCAAGTGGCTGCCATTAGCCGAGTGGTTATACAACACCACCTTCCACTCATCCATTAAAAGTATCCCTTTTGAGGCTGTCTATGGCCAGCACCCCCGATTCATCTCCCTTACCTTCTTGGAGAGAGATCATCAGTGGTAGTGGACCGAAGCTTGCAGAAAAGAGAGGAGATTATCACTATGCTCAAATCCTATTTGCTCAGGGCTCAGAACCGTATGAAGCAACTGGCTGATTCTCATCGTTCTCCCACAGAATTCAAAATAGGTGACTTTGCCTATCTCAAGCTGCAGCGTTATCACCAACACTCTCTCAAAACCAGAAAGGTACCTCATAAACTTTCTCCCCGCTTCTACGGTCCTTTTTGTGTCCTGAATAAGGTTGGAACAGTGGCCTACAAGCTTACTCTACCTGCTGAAGCTGCAATCCATGATCTCTTCCATGTGAGCCATCTAAAGCTCTACCCCAACCCACCTACCTCTCCTCCGGTCCTCCCACAATACCTGCTTGATTTGGATAATGCAAAAGAACCTGAGCTAATCCTTGAAACCAAGATGCTTAAACGCCACAACAAAGCTGTCACAAAGGTTCTCGTCTAGTGGAAATCGTAGCCTTCTGAGAGAGCTACATGGGAATTTTACCAAGATTTCATCAGCAAGCATCCGACATTCCATCCTTGAGGCCAAGGATGCCCTCAAGAGGGGAGTATTGTTAGATGATTCACTCTCTATCTACCAGTTGGTTAAATAATATCGCAATTACATGCGGTTATGTTTAATTCCAGTTTAGTTTAATTTATGTTGCTAAACCACTTTTTTGGTTAAATATCGGTTTGTACGAACACAGTAATACTTGTAGCCATATTGGCCATTTCAGGAATAATTAATGAAAATCTTGTTTCTATCATTCTCTCTCCTACTCTGAATCATCATCATCTTCATCACCGAGCCAGCTCCTTCGAGGTGATCTCTCTATCCTTTTAGATCATCTTCTAGTTTCTGGTCTCTCCCTATCTTATAATCCATAGAGGATTTCTAGACTAGGTTAATCTCTTGACACACTGCATCAGTGGTGAGGCTCGGCTAGGTGGTCTTATGGTCCTGGATCAGTGATGCGTCCTTCTTCGACGGGTTCATAATGGCTTTGACAAGTCTGGGTGTCGTTGAGGATTGAGCCAGGGT
This sequence comes from Pseudoturritis turrita, assembly GCA_900406555.1. Lineage (NCBI taxonomy): Eukaryota > Viridiplantae > Streptophyta > Magnoliopsida > Brassicales > Brassicaceae > Pseudoturritis > Pseudoturritis turrita. Next base: position 151,705 of record OVBL01000551.1, read on the forward strand.
GTGATAACCTAACCCAAGGTTTCAACCCGCGGTTAAGCCACACTACAAACCAGACACTTAGCCAAATTTTCAGTCCGTTTTACTTAGCCATTTTCGCATTTTAAAATAGTTAGACAAGTCAATTTCCATGCATAAACTTTAACTTGGATTGAATCAGGAGGTTTCAAATACAATGACCAGTTTGCTAATAAGCTATTACAATGAATTGAACCTATCTACCCGATCCAACCATCCATTCCTTTCTGCTTTTGTCTCACGATCAGCCACTTTCACGGCCAGACTCATTACCTGCATCCATAAAGGAGGCATAAGCAACAAAATTGCTTAGTGATGCGGTCATCCCGTCTCACTAGGCCACAGAACAGAATCGCAACCATACTATCTGTGGGAGTGTAAATCCACACCAATTGAATTTGTCGAGGGTTTGCTAAGAGGGATGAAATTTCTGAGTAAAAACAACGAAAATACGAACAGAGATCCAAAGATGGTATTTTTATTAAGCTGTTTAGAAAGCTATTCGTATGAGAGCAAAAGTACAGAGTTCTGCTAGGTTAAATTGCGGATCCTATTTTCAGAGGATATACATGAGTATATATACAAGTTTAAGTCGGCTAGGCCAATATCTAAAGAGATAAAGAAGATTTCCTAATTCCTTGGGATTTTCTTTTAGCAAAGCCTGCCATTGCCATGGGCTTCGATTCATAGGCTCATTGTCTCGGCCCACCGTTCATTTGCTCAGTTCGGCCCAACTTCTTGTCTTTAGGCTTTGGCTCAGATGGCAGTGGCTGAGCGGCTCGGGTGACACCATGGTTCACGTCTCGGACGACACCATGGTTCACGGCTCGGGTGACACCATGGTTCACGGCTCGGGTGACACCATGGTTCACGGCTCGGGTGACACCATGGTTCACGGCTCGGGTGACACCATGGTCCACGGCTCGGGTGACACCATGGTTCACAGCTCGGGTGACACCATGGTTCACGCCTCGGGTGACATCATGGTTCACGGTGTCGTACTATGGGTCGTGACTCCCGATCCATTTGCTTTACCATGGATCGGGGTACACGACCCAGCTTCTTCACCGTGGGTTGTGACACTCGATCCGTTTGCTGTACCATGGATCGGGGTGCATGACCCAGCTTCTTCACCGTGGGTCGTGACACCCGATCCGTTTGCTGTACCATCGACAGGGGTGCACGACCCAGCTTCCTCACCATGGGTAGTAAAACCCGATCTGTTTGCTGTACCATGGATCGTGGTGCATGATCTAGCTTTTTCACCATGGGTCGTGACATCCGATCGGTTTGCTGTACCATGGATCGGGGTGCATGAACTAGCTTCTTCACCATGGGTCGTGACACCCGATCCATTTCCTGTACCATGGATCGGGGTACACGACCCAGCTTCTTCACCATGGATCGTGACACCCGATCCGTTTGGTGTACCATGGATCGGGTACACGACCCAGCTTCTTCAGCGTGGGTCGTGACACCTGATCCGTTTTCTATACCATGGATCGGGGTGCACGACCCAACTTTTTCACCATGGGCCGTGACACCCGATCCGTTTGCTGTACCATGGAGCGGGGTGCACAACCCAGCTTCTTCACCATGGGTCGTGACACCCGATCCATTTGCTGTACCATGGATCGTGGTGCACGACCCAGCTTTTTCACTATGGGTCGTGACACTCGATCCGTTTGCTGTACCATGGATCGGGGTGCAGGACCCAACTTTTTCACCATGGGTCGTGACACCCGATCCATTTGTTGTACCATGGATCGGGTACATGAGCCAGCTTCTTCACCGTGGGTCGTGACACCTGATCTGTTTGCTTGTACACGACCCATCTTCTCCACCATGGGTCGTGACAACCGATCTGTCTGCTGTTAACTTCAAGGGGGTGAATATTGACCCCAACACTATCAATTTCAAACAGTCAATATTACTTATCATGAACGAATTCTCATCAAGCATGTCTGATCCGAATATCGAGTAGTCTCTACAAGATCCGGGTAAGCCTTGGCGAGAACACTCGATTCCCAAGCGTGTTAACCCGATCAGACTCTCGATCAAACGATCAGCACATCAAGACAGAAATGTAGATTATATGAACATGACAAGCAAAACAGTCGGAATCACCCAAGCAATCAATTACAGTAAGAAATCTAGCAATCAAACGATCCTCGAACAGTAACCACAGTCACACACTCACCTTAGCCAATCGGATTCGGTTTTTGGCTTGATCCAGTTTAGTTATGACACCTCTTGTCGTGATGATCCGTGTGGGAGTCGAAATCAACACTATTAGATTTGTCGAAGGTTTGTTAAGAGGGGTGAAATTTCTGCCTATGAACCACGAAAGTGAAGATCCAAAGATGGGTTTTATTGAGCTGTTTCGAAAAGCTTTTCATACAAGCGTTTGTCGAGCAAAAAAGTCTAGGGCTTTTGCTAAGTAAATTGCGGATCCCTCTTTTAGAGGATGTACATGAGTATATATACTAGTTTAAGTCGGCTAGGCCAATTCCAAAGAGAGAAGGAAAACTTCCTAAACTTTCGGGATTTCCGTTTAGCTAAGTCGGCTTGGCTTCATGGGCCTTCGTATCGATATCGGCAGAAGATGGGCTCGTTGACTTCGTATAGAAATGACTTCGGCCACGTCGTCTTCGGCCATGACTTCGTATGGAATTGACTTATGCCAGACAGCTTCGTATGGAAATGACTTCGGCCAGACAGTTTCGTATGGTAATGACTTCGGCCAAGCAGCTTCGTATGGAAATTACTTCGGCCAGACAGCTTCGTATGGAAATGCCTCGGCTAGACAGCTTCGTATGGAAATGACTTCGGCCAGACAACTTCATATGGAAATGATTTCGGCCAGACAACTTCGTATGGAAATGACTTCGGCCAGGTTGACTTCGGCCAAGCTTGGTTTCGGCCAGGCTTGGCTTCGGCTAGGCTTGCCGAAGTGGTCTTGCCGAAGTCTTCTGTCCGTTGCCGAAGTGGCCTTGCGCTTGCCGAAGTCGGGCTTCTTCGCCGAAGTGGGACTGCTTGGCCGAAGTGGACAGCTTGGCCGAAGTGGAATGCTTGGCCGAAGTGGACTGCTTGGCCGAAGTGGACTGCTAGGCCGAAGTGGACAGCTTGGCCGAAGTGGACAGCTTGGCCAAAGTGGACAGCTTGGCCGAAGTAGACAGCTTGGCCGAAGTGGACTGCTTGGCCGACGTTGACTGCTTGGCCGAAGTGGAGCTTCTTCGCCGATGGGTTGTCTTTGGCCGGAGTAGAGCTCGTATCGTGCCTAAGTGGATTCGTATCACGACCGAAGCGAGCTCGTATCGTGCCTAAGTGGATTCGTATCACGGCCGAAGTGAGCTCGTATCGTGCCTAAGTGGATTCGTATCACGGCCGAAGTGAGCTCGTATTGTGCCTAAGAAGATTCCTATCACGGTCGAAGTGAGCTCGTATCGTACCGAAGTGGAGCTGCGGCCGAAGTGGAGGTGTGCCCGAAGTGGAGCTCGTATCATGCCTAAGTGGATTCGTATCACGGCCGAAACGAGCTCGTATCGTGCCTAAGTGGATTAGTATCACGGCCGAAGTGAGCTCGTATCATGCTGAAGTGGACTCGTATCACGGCCGAAGTGAGCTCATATCATCCCTAAGTGGATTCGTATAGAAACGACTTAGGCCACGACTTTGGCCTTGTCCAATTCCTCGTATTTTCATACTTAGCCATTTTCCCATTGATCACAGCTGAGTGGATTTTGACCCAAACAGTTTGCCCCCCAACTCGGTAGTTTCAGTTATGATAGTGCCGAGGTAAAGGAAGTCTAAGCTGGGATCAATGTGCCATGCCGAAGTCGCCTTTTGCCGAAGTGGCGAAGTGGTCCTCTTCCCGCCGAAGTCGTCCTTTGCCGAAGTGGCGAAGTGGAGCTCTCTATTCGCTGAAGTCTCTGCTTGCCGAAATCTCCTTTCGCCGAAGTGATCTCCCCGTTGTTGCCGAAGTGATTTCCTTTGATGGACGAAATGGAGAATCCTTTCAACGTGAAAATCGAAATGGAGAATTGGAGTTTCGACCGTGCTAGGATGAAGCAAGATGCGAGTCTCCAAACATGTTCTTCAAAGCGACGAGCTTCTAAGAGTGGATCCAAGCGTGAGGTACCCTATTTACCAAGGTCTACTCTTTCCACTGTAGAATCTTTGGAGAGTCTTAGGCATCGGTTCAATATCTCCGAAGAGATTTAGCTTATCCTTTCGTCATCATTAGATCGAGCCGATGAAAAGCTTAAGAACTTGGGCGGGTCGTCGAAGAATAACGTGGTCGACCTTGCCCAAGTCGATGGTAACCTTGAACTTCTTGCATTGCTTTGTGGTGACGAACCGCCTTCGTTAGATGCCAAAATCGAGAAGCTCCAGGGATGGAAACGTAGGTACGCTGGCGCTGATGATGAGTTTGATAGGATGGTTACCGCATTGGCAACGACTTAGTGGTTTCGCCGATTTCTGAAGATTCGGCCAAAGTTACGCTTGGTAACGAGTCTGTCGAAGCGTTAGCGGTGGATGTCGGTGTTCACATTTTCTCTGGATCCAACAGGGGTACTCCCGGTCTGTCTTCGCTTGGTTTGAAGAAAGCTTCCGGATCCAGGACGGCGTACGAATCTTTGGACGAGCCTGCTTTGGGGTCTGATGATGATGTATCTTCCAAGGGTAAGCTTGGCGATGATGGGGATTGCCAAACCCGTTACTAAGGAGGCGCCGAAGACTACAGCTTGGCTTACCTTGCTTTATGTCGTTGTGCTTGACTTTATTTGGACATGGTGCCTAGATGGCTTTATCCATATCAACTTGTTATGTTTGCCTTGTGGCTTTTTGTTGTTGTTGTGTTGTTTCTTTGTTTCTGAAACTCGTTGCTAGATGGTTTTTATCCAAGGAGGATCGATTTATTTCACTGTATCTTGCATTAATGTTAATACCAACGATTCATTTTTTGGGTTTAAGATGATCATTTCGATTCACGGATATGTTAACGTAAACATATCCGCTCCGATAATGAGCATAGGTGTTTCGACCAGCGAATTGTTTGTTGGGTTTTCAGATGAACATTTCGGTTTACGGATACTCTACCATAAGCATATCCGCTCCGACAATGGACACGTAGTACTGTTGCGACAAACGATTTGTTTGCTGGGTTTAGGATGAACATTTTGGGTTTACGGATACGCTACCGTAAGCATATCCGCTCCGACAATGGACATGTAGTACTGTTATGACCAACGATTTGTTTGTTGGGTTTAAGATGAATATTTCGTTTACGGATACGCTACCGTAAGCATATCCGCTCCGACAATGGACATGTAGTACTGTTCCGACCAACGATTCGTTTATTGGGTTTTTGATGAGCATTTCAGTTTACGGATACGTTACCATAAGCATGTCCGCTCTGACAATGGACATCTAGTACTGTTGCGACCAACGATTCGTTTGTTGGGTTTAAGTTGAATATTTTGGTTTACGGATACGCTACCGTAAGCATATCTGCTCGGACAATGGACATAGACATTTATATAGCGCGCGCTTTTAATCCGCTAGGATGTAATAGTTAGATCCGTAAAGGATGTAGTAGTTCGTTGCTGTGGCCAGCAGCAACGACAGTGAGATTAGATGTCTGTTTTGTTAAGACTTCGAGTAATCCGTAAAGGATGCGAATGGGATGCCTGTTTTTGTTAAGGCTTTAGTAATCCGTGAAGGATGTGATATGATGATTTTAGCTTCGAAAAGCTTGCGTTAAGTAGACGTAGAACCTATTATAAAGGTGGGAGTATACGAGTATACGCGTATACGTACCCACTCTCTCCCTTTTTTAAAGAGGGTGGCAGCTGAACCCATCCGAAGATGAACTGCCTACATACCCTTTGCAGGGATCAAGTCACCCGTAGTTCATGTAAAGTAACTCAGTGATCCGTAAAACTTTGCTTTGATAGCTCGTTCCTAGGTTGCTGGTTCGGCTTGGCCCTCTTCTCCTTCGTCTTTGTGTTAAGTTCTGCTACGGGATTTTTGAGCTTATGCTCGGCCAGAACACAAATTTGAGACTCCTTCTGATTTCCACGAATGGTTTGGATTCCATTAGGCATCGGGAACTTTATGCACATGTGGTATGTTGAGGCCACGGCGCGCATCGTATTTAACCAAGGGGTTCCTATGATGACGTTGTAGATTGCCGGGTGATCAGCCACCGAAAATTCCACGATTTTGGTTATTTCTCCAGCCCAAACAGGTAGCTTGATTGTTCCGATTGTCATTGTCGTTTCTCCGGAGAATCCAGTCAATGGTATTGGAGTTGTCGTTACTTCGGATAGGTCGACGTTCATTCTTCTGAGAGTGTCTTTGAAGATTATGTCCACCGTGCTTCCCGTGTCTACCAATACTCTGGCCACATCTCAATTGTTGATGATTAGCTCGATTACGAGAGGGTCATCGTGAGGTTTGTCGATTCCGGTAGTTTTTCTTTCTTCAAACGTGATTATGTCATTTGGGAACTTGGAAGGCGCGGACCAGTTAACGCTGACATCGGCTCACCGTTGAAAATTTTAAATCGACGAGACGGTGTCTGACCAATAGTGAGATCCGCCCATTATCATATTTCTTCTTCTTCTTGTCCCAGCTTGCGAAGCGTCGTCATCCTGCCTCCCTCGCTTAGGAAGGTCTTCATTCACCTGCTCATAGAGGTTTGCGTTGGTATCCATGTCAAAATCCTTGAGGCTAATATCACCTTTGAGTTTGCCAGCTGCCAACTTTGCAGCGAGTTTTAAGCCCATAATACGGCAATTTGTAGTCGAATGTCCGAAGATATGGTGATGTTCACAATATAGTAAGTCCCTTGGCCCCTGGTCCATGTGCTACTCTATGTACCTCTTCCTCGGCCTTGGCCTTGTCCTTGGCCGTATCCTGACGAGTCAACTTGGTAACTATGGACTCCTTTGAAACCTCCTTCGTGCTGGACATATTCAAAACCTTGGTTGCCTTTTTTGTTGTTTGGTGGGTTCGGAGCAAAGGGAGGATAGTTCGTAGCCTTCGCCTTTCCGTGCTTCTGGGCTAGGATCTTCACTTCTTCTTCGTTGGAGTTAAAGTCCATTGCTCGATGCAATCCATCCTGAATCGTGGTTGGAGCATTTAGCGCAATCTCCTTTCGGAAGTCTGAGTCAAACCACATGGCTTTCTTCAATGCTTGCAATGCGGCCTCGTCACTTATCCCTTCTACTTTTGACAGTACCGACTTGAACCGCTCGATGAAAGCTCGTAATGTCTCATTTTGTCCTTGCCCCATGGTCCATAGATCTGCATCGGATGTTCGGTGTTCCATGAATTTAGCATAATGCTTGAGGAATGCTGATGACAGCTGATTGAAATTGTCGATCGAATATTTCCCGAGCCTGGAGAACCATTAGAGAGTTGGTCCTTTAATGTGCTCGACGAACAAAAGACAATGACCAGCGTCCTCTTCGCATTCTCTAAAGTTTGCTCGTCTAATTGCTATCGCGAAGGCTGTCAGGTGTTCCTTTGGATCGGCCTTTCTTTCGTAAACCGGTATCTTCATCTTCCCTGGGTCGGAAACCTTTGCCTTCGTAATTCGAGTTGTGAACGGGGTGTTCTATGATTCTTCAAGCACTCGATCGAGTTCTGGATCCTTGCTGGTAGCCTATGCATATGAGATCAAACAGATCTCATCTCAGCGGCAGCTCGCTCCATACCGGCTAGAATTTCAGTCAGCTCCTCCTACTGAGCTTGGATTATTGCTTTTCGTTCTTCTTTTATCTGGGCTCGTTGGATCCAGCGGATGTTCTCCTCTTCCTCGATAAAATCTTGATCATGGCTGAGGTTGGTACCGTTTCGTTCTATTCGAGTTTGGCTTGCACCTGCGAGTTCGGCTTCGCGGCGGTTGTCCAAGTTGTGTTCACCCTCTGGGTTTTCCTCCAGGTCGATCACCGGAATCGTTCCGTCCACAGTATGCGTGTTTGTTTCTTGCGGCCCCGCATTCAGTTCGGCGGTTGCGGTTGGTTGGTTCGGTGGAGGTAATCCTTGGGTTCTCAGCGCATGGTGAGGCGTTGAGAAATTGATGGCCGTTGGATTGAGAAGTCAAAGGGGGTGCCTTATTAGGTCAACTCCTGAGTCCCTACCTCGGGCTAGGCTTGCCGTCGCAAGGACCTTCAGCTTGTCGGTCACTGTTGTGTTCATCTTATCCTGCTCCTCGGCCTTCTTGAGCAGCGTTTCTAGCATCGTCTTTATCTGAGTCAAGGCCTTCGGACTCGTCTCCAAAGCCACGAGGACTGGTGCATCTTTCGATCTGGATCCATCACCTTCGGTGTCCTGCGTGTCGTCAACTCGCCTTTTTGCATCATTGGTCATCTTCTTCGGATCGTTCGTACGGTGGTTCCTTGGTGTAAGAAAGTTTCAATGCCCCCTCCTTCTAGCGCCAAATTGTGGGAGTCGAAATCAACACAATTAGATTTGTCGAATGTTTGTTAAGAGGGGTGAAATTTCTGCCTATGAACCATGAAAGCGAAGATCCAAAGATGGTTTTTATTGAGCTGTTTCGAAAAGCTTTTTGTACAATCGTTTGTCGAGCAAAAAAGTCTAGGGTTTTTGCTAAGTAAATTGCGGATCCCTTTTTTAGAGGATGTACATGAGTATATATACTAGTTTTGGCCAGACCAATTCCAAAGAGATAAGGAAAACTTCCTAAACTTTCGAGATTTCCGTTTAGCTAAGTCGGCTTGGCTTCATTGGCCTTCGTATCGATATCTGCCGAAGATGGGCTCGTTGACTTCGTATAGAAATGACTTCGGCCACATCGTCTTTGGCCATGACTTCGTATGGAATTGATTTCAGCCAGACAGCTTCGTATGGAAATGACTTCGGCCAGACAATTTCGTATGGGAATGACTTCGGCTAGACAGCTTCGTATGGCAATGACTTCGGCCAGACAGCTTAGTATGGAAATACCTCGGCGAGACAGCTTCATATGGAAATAACTTCAGCCAGACAGCTTCCTATGGAAATGACTTCGGCCAGACAGCTTCGTATGGAAATGACTCCGGCCAAGCTTGGCTTCGGCAAGGCTTGCCCAAGTGGCCTTACTGAAGTCTTCTGTCCGTTGCCGATGTGGCATTGCGCTTGCCGAAGTCGGGCTTCTTCGCCGAAGTGGGACTGCTTGGCCGAAGTGGATAGCTTGGCCGAAGTGGACAGCTTGGCCGAAATGGACTGCTTGGCCGAAGTGGACTGCTTGGCCGAAGTGGACTGCTTGGCCGAAGTGGACATCTTGGCCGAAGTTGACTGCGTGGCCGAAGTGGACAGCTTGGCCGAAGTGGACAGCTTGGCCGAAGTTGACAGCTTGGCCGAAGTGGAATACTTGGCCGAAGTGGACTGCTTGGCCGAAGTGGACAGCTTGGCCGAAGTGGACAGCTTGGCCGAAGTGGACAGCTTGGCCGAAGTGGACAGCTTGGCCGAAGTGGACTGCTTGGCCGAAGTGGACAGCTTGGCCAAAGTGGAGCTTCTTCGCCGATGGGTTGTCTTTGGCCGAAGTAGAGCTCGTATCGTGCCTAAGTGGATTCATATCACGGCCGAAGCGAGCTCGTATCGTGCCTAAGTCGATTCGTATCATGGCCGAAGCGAGCTCGTACCGTGCCTAAGTGGATTCGTATCACGGCCGAAGCGAGCTCGTATGGTGTCTAAGTGGATTCGTATCATGCTCGAAGTGAGCTCGTATCGTGCCTAAGTGGAGCTGCGGCCGAAGTGGAGCTCGTATCGTGCCTAAGTAGATTCGTATCACAGCCGAAGCAAGCTCGTATCGTGCCTAAGTGGATTCGTATCACGGCCGAAGTGAGTTCGTATCGTACTGAAGTGGACTCGTATCACGGCCAAAGTTAGCTCGTATCGTGCCTAAGTGGATTCGTATATAACGACTTAGGCCACGACTTCGGCCTTGTCCAATTCCTCGTATTTCCATACTTAGCCATTTTCCCATTGATCACAGCTGAGTGGATTTTGACCCCAACAATCCGCCTAACACTTAGTCTCCAATCACCTAGATTCCACCCAGACTCGATCGCCGTTACCCACACTCGAGTTTTGTCCCTTTCTCTCGAGTTTTCTCTAAAATTTCTCTCTGAAACTTTCTAAGTCTTTTCTCTGCATTTTTCTTTCCTGAAACCGTTCAGAATGGAATGAAAATGGAAAAGAAACCCGAGTTTAATCTCAATAACTGCCCATAACCGCTCCCAACTGCCACTGTCCGCTTTTCTCCAGTAGAACAACTGTTTCAGCATATTGTTTTAACCCTGGGCATGGATTTTAGCCCACAAAACAGTTCTCGCTTATTTTTCTAAGGCAAATCCGCGTGTTTGGTTTTGCAACCATTCCCGCCAATACACTTAGAAAATAATTAGGAATTTTCCCGCCAAAAATGCCTTAGACAAATTTTTGATAAAATTCAGCCTGGATAAGACAGTCCCACCAAGTGATTGTTCTGTCCGAAACTGGCCCAGTTGACTCAGTAACCGTCCTGTCCGAAAAATCCGCTTGGTCTGAATTTAAACCAGAAATAACTGTCCAGCTCAGTTTAACTTGATATCTTCCTTTTTCTCGACCAAAACTACCCATTCAGCTCGGATCACACTCATCCAGCTCGATCACTTCAACCCTTTATAGATTCAGATTCCAACAACCAACATACCCAACTTATTCGATCCAACTTAACCCAATGATCGATAAAATCATTCATTGGTCAGTTTTCCGAACACGGGTGTTACAACTCTCCCCCAGTTATATGGGATCGTCCTCGAATCCATCTAGATGTTCTGATCTTCTTTAAACTTTTCAAACCACTTAGGAAACTCTGCTTTCATCCTTGATTCTACTTTCCAAGTTATATCTTCTTCTCCGTCACAATCCCAAAACACTTGAATTTTCTTAACCCGTTTTCTTCTTTCCATGTCCTCCTTTCGACCAATGATACGAATAGGTTTACCTTGGACGGCCAAATCTTCTTGAAAATCCGGAGGTGGTTGGGAAATGACTTTTTCCCGATCTGTAATGCATTTCCGCAACAAAGACACATGGAACACATTGTGAAATGAGTCCATATCAGATGGCAGATCCAGCTTGTAAGCTACTGCCCCAACTCTTTCCAGAATCCGGTACAGTCCCAGGTACCTTGGACTTAACTTCGTATTCAAAGAAGTCCGACTTTTTCCCTTGTAAGTGACTGCCTTCAAGTAAACCATGTCACCCACACTGAACTCTAATTCATTTCTGCGCTTATCCGCATAACTTTTTTGACGGTCTTGAGCTTCCTTTAACTTAATCTTTGGGAAACATATTTTCTCAGTGGTTTGCTCCACTATATCCAGTCCCATTACACTCTGATCCCCCACTTGTGTCCAACACAGCGGTATTCTACAAGGTCTACCATACAATGCTTCATATGGAGACATCCCGGTGTTTGCTTGATAACTGTTATTATAAGCGAATTCAGTCAAAGGTAAGTAGCTTTCCCAATTGCCACCCCAATCCAGAACACATGCTCTCAACATGTCTTCCAAGGTTCGGATTGTCCTCTCTGATTGCCCATATGTTTCCGGATGATAGGACGTATTCATATGGACCTTAGTCCCCAAAGCCTTCTGAAATTCCTTCCAAAACTGTGGTGCAAAACGTGGATCACGATCTGAAACTATACTAACCGGAACTCCATGAAGTTTCACGATCTGATCTATGTAAAGCTCCACCAGTTTGGGTACTCCATCATTCTTCTTCATCGATAAGAAGTGCGAAGACTTAGTTAATCTATCCACTATAACCCAAGCTGCATCTCTCTTGTTTGATGATCTTGGCAGTCCCATCACAAAGTCCATTGTGATCATGTCCCATTTCCATTCAGGAATGGGTAATGTGGGAGTCGAAATCAACACAATTAGAATTTGTCGGAGGTTTGTTAAGGGGGATGAAATTTCTGCGGATGAACCACGAACGGAGAGATCCAAAGATGGTTTTTTTATTAAGCTGTGTCGAAAAGCTTTCGTATAAGAGTTTGAGAGCAAAAAAGTCTAGGGTTTTTTGCTAAGTAAAATTGTGGATCCCTTTTTCAAGGGATGTACATAGATATATATAGTCGTTACAGTTGGCTAGGTCAATCCCAAAGGGATTAGGAAAACTTCCTAATCCTTCGAGATTTCCGTTTTAGCAAGTCGGCTTGGCTCCGTGGGCCTTTGACCCATCGTGGGCCGAAGATGGGCTTGTCGTCCTCGTATAAAAATGACTTCGGCCGCGTCGTCTTCTAGCTTCGTATAGAAATGACTTCGGCCGCATCGTCTTCTAGCTTCGTGCAGAATTGACCTTGGAAAGACAGCTCCGTATGGGAATGACTTCGGCCAGGATTGTCTTCGGCAGCTTTGACTTCGGCCAGACAGTTTCGTATAGAAATGACATCCGCCAGGATTGTTTTCGGCGGCTTTGACTTCGGCCAGACAGTTTCGTATAGAAATGACTTCGGCCAGGATTGTTTTCGGCAGCTTTGACTTCGGCCAGACAGTTTCGTACAGAAATTGGCTTCGGCCGAAACGAGCTCGTATCGTGCCTAAGTGGATTCGTATCATGGCCGAAGTGCCGAAGTGAGCTCGGTGGCCGAAATGGAGCGTGGCCGAAGTTGAGGCTTGCCGAAGTGGGCGTGGCCGAAGTGGAGCATGGCCGAAGTGGGCATGGCCGAAGTGGGCTGCCGTGTGTGCCGAAGTGGCATTGCCGAAGCCATGTGTCCTTGCCAAAGCGACATTGCCGAACCCATGGGTCCTTGCCGAAGCGACATTGCCGAAGCCATGGATCATTGCCGAGGCCGTGGGTCCTTGCTGAAGTGACATTGCCGAAGCCGTGGGTCCTTGCCGAAGTGACATTGCCGAAGCCGTGGGTCCTTGCCGAAGTGACATTGCCGAAGCCACGGGTCCTTGCCGAAGTGACATTGCCAAAGCCATGGACCGTTGCCGAAGCCACGGGTCCTTGCCGAAGTGACATTGCCGAAGCCGTGACCATTGCCGATGTGGCTTGCCGAAGTGAGCGTCCCTGTGCCGAAGTCTTCCTTCCTTTGCCGATGTGGCTTGCGGAAGCCGGGGCTGTGCCGAAGCGACATTGCCGAAGCCATGGACCGTTGCCGAAGCCACGGGTCCTTGCCGAAGTGACATTGCCGAAGCCGTGACCATTGCCGATGTGGCTTGCCGAAGTGAGCGTCCTTGTGCCGAAGTCTTCCTTCCTTTGCCGATGTGGCTTGCGGAAGCCGAGGCTGTGCCGAAGCGGGTTATCGCCGAAGCTGCGGCTCATTGCCGATGTGGCTTGCTCATGTGACCATGCCCCAAGGCCTGCCTAAGTGAAGACAAAGCTTTGCCGATGTGAGCCAAAGCTTGCCTAAGTGGAGACAAAGTTTGCCTAAGTGAAGACAAGGCTTGCCTAAGCGGAGACAAGGCTTGCCTAAGTCTCTCCTTTCTTTGCCAAAGTCTCCCTGCCGAAGTAAGCCAAAGCTTTGTTGATGTGAGCCAAAGCTTGCCTAAGTGGAGACAAAGCTTTGCCTATGTGAAGACAAGGCCTGCCTAAGTGGAGACAAAGCTTTGCCTATGCGAAGACAAGGCTTGCCTAAGTGAAGACAAGGTTTGCCTAAGTCTCTCCTTTCTTTGCCGAAGTCTCCCTGCCGAAGTGAGCCAAAGCTTGCCGATGTGAGCCAAAGCTTGCCTAAGTGGAGACAAAGCTTTGCCTAAGTGGAGACAAAGCTTTGCCTAAGTGAAGACAAGGCTTGCCTAAGCGGAGACAAGGCTTGCCTAAGTCTCTCCTTTCTTTCCCGAAGTCTCCCTGCCGAAGTGAGCCAAAGCTTGCCGAAGTCTCCTTCTTTCTTTGCCGAAATCTTCATGCCGAAGTGAGTCAATCCTGCCGAAGCCTCCTTCTTTCTTCGCCGAAGTCTTCATGCCGAAGTGACTAGGCTTGCCGAAGTCTCCGTGCCGAAGTGAGCTTCTTTGGCCATAATGGCCCCTCTTGTGCTTAAGTGGACTCGTACAGAAATGACTTAAGTGGACTCGTACAGAAATGACTTAGGCAAAATTTCGTACAGAAATGACTTAGGCACATTTTCCCATTGATCACAGCTGGGCGGGTTTTGACCCCAACAGTTAGCCCCCCAGCTCGGTAGTTTCAGTGATGATAGTGCCGAGGTAGAGGAAGTCCAAGCTGGCATCAACGTGCCGTGTCGATTGGTATGAGCTGAGCTGACATGACGCTGAGTCCGTTGTTTCTGATGTCCACCAGATTCTCTGTCTTTAGACTGATAATCTTTTTTCCAGTAGAAATTTCTTTATTCAACTGTGTTTTGGCACAACTTCCAATGCATGATGACATCATCTTTTGCTTTATGAGCCTATATATGCTTCCCCTTCTCCTCATTTCCTCTTCACTTCTTCACTTCTCAAAAATCTCAAGGTAACTTCTCTCCTCCCTTCTCTCTCCTCCTCTTGAAGAGATTTTTTTTTAGGTTGTTTTGTTGTTTTTTTTTTGTTGTCTCTGAAATTGTTTTCGGCCGGAGTCTTCTCTGCCGAAGTAATCTTTTGCCGAAGTGGTGCTCGGCCGAAATACTTTTTCGCCGAAGTGAATTCCTTTGCTTGGCGAAATGGAGAGTCCTTTCAATGTAAAAATCGAGATGGAAAATTGGAGTTCCGATTGTGTTAGGATTAGGCAAGACGCGAGCCTTCGGGAGTGTTCTTCAAAACGGCGAGTTTCTAAGGGCGGATACAAGCATGGGGCGCCTGACCCACCAGGATCTACTCTATCCACTGCTGAATCTTTGGAGACCCTCAGGCACCGTTTCAACATTTCCGAAGAAATTGACTTCATCCTTCCATCGCCATCTGATCGGGCCAGTGAGCCCCCAAAAGGGTTTTTTACCTTGTACGAGAGTTGTTTCTATATGTGCTTCATATGGTTCCCAATACCAGGGGTCATCCTCGGGTATCTGTGGAAGCATAGGCTGGCTCTGGCGCAAATAACTCCGCGGGGAATTCGACACCTGGTTGGGATCGTGGTCCGCAGCTTCGAGTGCGGCGAAGAAGTCACCGTGGACCACCTGTTGAACCTGCTATCTGTGGGAGTCGAAATCAACACAATTAGAATTTGTTGGAGGTTTGTTAAGGGGGATGAAATTTCTGCGGATGAACCACAAACGAAGAGATCCAAAGATGGTTTTTATTAAGCTGTGTCGAAAAGCTTTCGTACAAGAGTTTGAGAGCAAAAAAGTCTAGGGTTTTTTGCTAAGTAAATTGCGGATCCCTTTTTCAAAGGATGAACATAGATATATATACTAGTTTGAGTCGGCCAGGTCAATCCTAAAGAGATAAGGAAAACTTCCTAATCCTTTGGGATTTCCTTTTTAGCGAAGTCGGCTTGACTTCGTGGGCCTCTGTATCGTTGTAGGCCGAAGATGGGCTTGTTGTCTTCGTATAGAAATGACTTCGGCCGCGTCGTCTTCTGGCTTCGTGTAGACTTGATTTCGGCCAGACGGTTTCGTATGGAAATGACTTCGGCCGGACAGCTCCGTATGGGAATGACTTCAGCCAGGATCGTCTTCGGCAACTCTGACTTCGGCCAGACAGCTCCGTATAGATTTGACTTCGGAGAGATAGTTTCGTATATAAATGACTTCGGCCACGTCATCTTTTGGCTTCGTATAGACTTGAATTCGGCCAGGCAACTTCGTATAGATTTCACTTCGGCAAGACAGTTTCGTATAGAAATGACTTCGGCCAGGCAACTTCGTATAGATTTGACTTCGGCAAGACAGTTTCGTATGGTTTTGACTTCGGCCAGACAATTTCGTATGGTTTTGACTTCGGCCAGACAGTTTCGTATGGTTTTCACTTCGGCAAGGCAGTTCGGCCAAAGTGGACAGCTTGGCCGAAGTGGACAGCTTGGCCGAAGTGGCCTGCTTGGCCGAATTGGCCAGCTTGGCCGAAGTGGACTGCTTGGACGAAGTGGCCAGCTTGGCCGAAGTGGACTGCTTGGCCGAAGTGGCCAGCTTGGCCGAAGTGGCCAGCTTGGCCGAAGTGGCCAGCTAGGCCGAAGTGGCCAGCTTGGCCGAAGTGGCCATCTTGGCCGAAGTGGCCAGCTTGGCCGAAGTGGCCATCTTGGCCGAAGTGGCCAGCTTGGCCGAAGTGGCCAGCTTGGCCGAAGTGGCCGAAGACCGCGGGTTGCTTGCCGAAGACCGTGGGTCATGGCCGATGACCGCGGGTTGCTTGCCGAAGACCGTGGGTCATGGCCGAAGTCTCCGTGGGTCATGGCCGAAGACCGCGGGTCATGGCAGAAGACCGTGGGTCATGGCCGATGACCGCGGGTCACGGCAGAAGACCGTGGGTCATGGCCGATGACCGCAGGTTGTTTGCCGAAGACCGCGGGTTTTTTGCCGAAGTCTTCGTGGGTCATGGCCGAAGACCGCGGGTCATGGCCGAAGACCGTGGGTCATGGCCGAAGTCTCCGTGGGTCATGGCCGAAGACCGCGGGTCATGGCCGAAGACCGTGGGTCATGGCCGATGACCGCGAGTTGTTTGCCGAAGTGAGGCTGCCGAAGTGAGCTTGGCTTGCCGAAGTGAGGCTGCCGAAGTCTCCATGCCGTAGTGAGGCTGCCGAAGTCTCCATGCCGAAGCGAGCTTGGCTTGCCGAAGTCTCCGTGCCGAAGTGAGCTTGGCTTGCCGAAGTGAGGCTGCTGAAGTGAGCTTGGCTTGCCGAAGTGAGGCTGCCGAAGTCTCCATGCCGAAGCGAGCTTGGCTTGCCGAAGTCTCCATGCCGAAGTCACCGTGCCGAAGCGAGCTAGGCTTGCCAAAATCTCCGTGCCAAAGTGAGCTTGGCTTGCCGAAGTCTCCGTGCCGAAGTGAGCTAGGCTTGCCGAAATCTCCGGGCCGAAGTGAGCTTGGCTTGCCAAAGTCTCCGTGCCGAAGTGAGCTAGGCTTGCCGAAGTGGCTAGGCTTGCCGAAGTGGAGCTCTCCCTGCCGAAGTGGGCTTGCCGATGTGAGCTCCCGTGCCGATGTGGGCTTGCCTAAGTGGAGGCAAGCTTGCCTATGTCTCTCCTCTTTCTTTGCCGAAGTCTTCATGCCGAAGTGAGCCAATCTTGCCGATGTCTCCTTCTTTCTTTGCCGAAGTCTCCATGCCGAAGTGAGCCAAGCTTGCCGATGTCTCCTTCGTTGCCGAAGTGGAGCTTGCCGAAGTCTCCCCATTCGTTGCCGAAGTCTCCGTGCTTGCCTAAGTCTCCAAGCTTGCCGAAATCTCCAAGCTTGCCGAAGTTTCCGTGTTTTCCTAAGTGGGGACAAGGCTTGCCTAAGTGGAGACAAGGCTTGCCTAAGTGAAGACCAAGCCTTGCCGAAGTCTCCATGCCGAAGTGAAGCTTCCTCGGCCGAAAATGGAGCTGCTGTGGCCAGAACGGCCTCTCTTGTGCTTAAGTGGACTCGTACGGAAACGACTCAGGCACAATTTTGGCCTTGTCCGATTCTTCGTATTTCCATACTTGGCCATTTTCCCATTGATCACAGCTGGGTGGGTTTTGACCCCAACAGTTAGCCCCCCAGCTCTGTAGTTTCAGTGATGATAGTGCCGAGGTAGAGGAAGTCCAAGCTGGGATCAATGCGCCGCGTTGATTGGTACGAGCTCAGTTGACATGACACCGAGTTCGTCGTTCTTGATATTCTACCAAACTTGATTACGTTGAATTTGCTGAGCCAGGTTCCCTATTGCCGATCCGAAGCTTCGTGTTTTGTTGAAAAAGTCCTTTTTTGCCGAAGATTTTTCCGCCGAAAAAATTCTCGCCGAAGTGATTTTGCCGAAAACTTTACCACCGAAAAATTCTTTCCAAAGTGATTTTGCCGAAAACTTTACCACTGAAAAATTCTCGCCGAAGTGATTTTTTGCCGAAAATTCTTCCGCCGAAAAATTCTCGCCGAACTGATTCTTCTTGTCTTTTCGCCGAAGGAGCTGTGTGTTGGGTCTTAGGCAACCAAATTCGTCTCTGGCTCGGCGCAAAAGTGGCAAAGAAATTTCAGGTAAAGGTTGATCGAGCCGAGGAGAAGATTCAGAGCTTAAGCGTGTTGTCGAAAAATAGCATGGTCGATCTCGCCCCAGTCGATGGTAACCTTGAACTGATTGCGTTGCTTCGTGGTGACGAACCCCCTCGTTAGAGGCCGGAGTTGAGAAACTCCAAGGGTGGAAAGCTAGGTATGATGGTGCTACGACGAGTTCGACAAGTTGGTTACCGAGTTGAAGACCTCCGATGCCGAACCCGTTACTGAGGAGGTGCCGAAGACTACAGCTTGGCTTATCTCGTTTTATGTCGTTGTGCTTGACTTTATTTGGACATGGTGCCTGGATGGCTTTATCCGTATCAACTTGTTATGTTTGCCTTGTGGTTTTTGCTTTTTGTTGTGTTGTTTCTTTGCTTCCGAAACTCGTTGCTGAATGCTTTTTATCCAAGGAGGTTCGACCTGTTTCACTGTACCTTGTGTTAACATTAATGCCAATGATTCGTTTGTTGGGTTTAAGATGATCATTCCGATTCACGGATATGTTAATGTAAACATATATGCTCCGATAATGAGCATAGGTGTTTCGACCAACGATTTTTTTGTTGGGTTTTCAGATGAACATTTCGGTTTACGGATACGCTATCGTAAGCATATCCGCTCCAACAATGGACACGTAGTACTGTTGTGACCAATGATTTGTTTGTTGGGTTTAAGATGAACATTTCGATTTACGGATACGCTACCGTAAGCATATCCACTTCGACAATGGACATGTAGTACTGTTGCGACCAACGATTCGTTTGTTGGGTTTTTGATGAGCATTTCGGTTTACGGATACGTTACCATAAACATGTCCGCTCCGACAATGGACATCTAGTACTGTTGCGACCAACGATTCGTTTGTTGGGTTTAAGATGAACATTTCGGTTTACGGATACGCTACCGTAAGCATATCCACTCCGACAATGGACATATACATTTATATAGCGCGCGCTTTTAATCCGCTAGAATGTAATAGTTGATCCGTAAAGGATGTAGTAGTTCGTTGCTGTGGCCAGCAGCAACGAGAGTGAGATGAGGTGCCTGTTTAGTTAGGACTTTGAGTAATCCGTGAAGGAAGCGAATGGGATGCCTGTTTTTGTTAAGGCTTTAGTAACATGTGAAGGATGTGGTATGATGATCTTAGCTTCGAAAATCTTGTATTAAGTAGACTTAACACCTATTATGAAGGTGGGAGTATACGAGTATACGTACCCACTCCCCCCCTTTTTTTAAAGAGGGGGGCAGCTGAACCCATCCGAAGACGAGCTGCCTACGTACCCTTTGCAGGGATCAAGCCGCCCCGTAGTTCATGTGAAGTGACTCAGTGACTCGTAAAACTTTGCTATGACTTAGGTTGCTGATCCAACTTGGCTCTCTTTTCCTTCGTCTTCGTGTTGAGTTCTGCTACGGGAATTCTGAGCTTATGCTTGGCCATAACACAAATTCGGGACTCCTTATGATTTCCACGAATGGTTTGGATTCCATTAGGCGTTGAGAAATTTATGCACATGTGGTAAGTTGAGGCCACGGCGCGCATCGTATTTAACCAAGGGGTTCCCATAATAACGTTGTAGATTGTTGGGTGATCGGCCACCGAAAACTCCACGATTTTGGTTATCTCTCCAGCCCGAACAGGTAGCTTGATTGTTCCGATTGTCATTGTTGTTTCTCCGGAAAATCCAGTCAATGGTTTTGGAGTTACCGTTACTTCAGATAGGTCGACGTTCATTCTTCTGAGAGTCTCTTTGAAGATTATGTCCACCGTGCTTCCCGTGTCTACCAATACTCTGGCCACATCGCAATCGTTGATGATTAGCTCGATTACGAGAGGGTCATCGTGAGGTTTGTCGATTCCGGTAGTTTCTCTTTCTTCGAATGAGATTACGTCGGCTAGAAACTTGGAGGGTGCAGATAAGTTAACGCTGACATCGGCTCGTCGTTGAAAAGCTTTAATCGATGAGACGGTATCCGAACAATAGTGAGATCCACCCATTATCATGTTGATCCGTCTTCTCGGGCCAGACTGTGGCGCTTCGTCGTCTTGCCTCCCTCGCTTAGGAAAATCTTCGTTTGCCTGTTCGGGGCGGTTTGCGTTGGAATCCATGTCGAAGTCCTTGAGGCTAATATCACCTTTGAGTTTGCCAGCCGCCAGTCTGGCAGCGAGTTTAAAACCTAGGATGCGGCAATTTGCAGTTGAGTGTCCGAAGATATGGTGATGTTCGCAATAAGCCGTTTCATCGTAAGTTCCTTGGTCCCTGGTCCACGTGCTACTCCATGTACCTCTTCCTCGGCCCTGACCTCGTCCTTGCCCAAAGCTTGACGAATCAACTTGGTAGCTATGGGCTCCTTTGAATCCCCTTCGTGTTGGATGTATCCAGGGCCTTGGTTGCCCTTTCTGTTGTTCGGTGGGTCCGGAGCAGAGGGAGGGTAGTTCGTGGACTTCGCCTTTCCGTGCTTCTGGGCTAGGATCTTCACTTCTTCTTCGTTGGAGGCAAAGTCCGTCGCTCGGTGCAATGCATCCTGGATCGTGGTTGGTGCGTTCAACGCAATCTCCTTCCGAAAATCGGAGTCGAACCACAGGGCTTTCTTTAACGCTTGCAGCGCGGCTTCGTCACTTATCCCTTCTACCTTCGACAGTACTGACTTGAACCGTCCGATGAAGGTTCGCAATGTCTCGTTCTGTCCTTGCCCCATGGTCCATAGATCCGCATCGGATGTTCGGCGTTCCATGAATATAGCATAATGTTTAAGGAATGCCGACGACAGCTGATTGAAATTGTCGATCGAATTTCTTCCCAGCCTGGAGAACCATTGGAGAGCTGGGCCTTTAAGGTGCTCAACAAACAAGAGACATTGTCCAGCGTCTTCTTCTCCTTCTCTGAAGTTTGCTCGTCCCATTGCTATTGCGAAGGCGGTCAAGTGCTCCTTTGGATCAGTCTTACCTTCGTAGACTGGTATCTTCATCTTCCCCGGATCAGAAACCCTTACCTTAGTGATTCGAGTCATGAATGGGGTGTTCTGTGCTTCTTCAAGCACTCGGTCGAGCTCGGGAGCCTTGCTAGTAGCCCTATGCATCTGTGATCGAACGAATTTCATCTCAGTGGCAGCTCGCTCCATGCCTGCCCGGATTTCGGCCATCTCCTCCTTTTGGGCTCGGATCATCGCTTTGCGCTCTTCCTCGATCTGGGCTCGTTGGGCCCAGATGATGTTCTCCTCCTCTTCGGTAAGGTCCTGGTCATGGCCAAGGTTGGTGTTGCCTTGTCCGTGTCGAGTTTGGGTTGCACCCGTGAGTTCAGCTTCGCGGCGGTGTTCCGAGTCGTGTTCACCCTCTGGGTTATCCTCCAGGTTGATCACTGGATTCATTACGCCCATAGTCTGCGTGTTTGCCTCCTGCGGTGTCGCGTTCAGTTCAGCGGTCGTGGTTGGTTGGTTTGTAGGGAGCAGTCCGCCTTGGGTTCTCGTCGCATGGTGGGGCGTTGAGAAATCGAGGGCCGTTGGGTTGAGACGTCGAAGAGGGCGCCTTATTAGGTTGACTCCTGAGCCTCTACCACGGGCTCGGCTCGCTGTTGTAAGGACTTCGAGCTTATCGGTCATCGTCGTGTTTAGCTTGTCCTGCTCCTCCGCCTTCTTGAGCAGTGTCTCCAGCATCGTCTTGATCTGTGATAGGGCCTCTGGGCTCATCTCCAACACTGCAGGCGTTGGTGCATCTGTTGCTCCAGATCCATCGATCCCCGTGTCCTGCGGGTCGTCGGTTCGTCCGTCGCTAGTCATCTTCTTTGAATCGTTCGTGCGGTGGTTCCTTGGAGTAAGAAAGTTTCAAATCCCCCTCCTTCTAGCGCCAAATTGTGGGAGTCGAAATCAACACAATTAGAATTTGTCGGAGGTTTGTTAAGGGGGATGAAATTTCTGCGGATGAACCACAAACGAAGAGATCCAAAGATGGTTTTTATTAAGCTGTGTCGAAAAGCTTTCGTACAAGAGTTTGAGAGCAAAAAAGTCTAGGGTTTTTTGCTAAGTAAATTGCGGATCCCTTTTTCAAAGGATGAACATAGATATATATACTAGTTTGAGTCGGCCAGGTCAATCCTAAAGAGATAAGGAAAACTTCATAATCCTTTGGGATTTCCTTTTTAGCGAAGTCGGCTTGACTTCGTGGGCCTCTGTATCGTTGTAGGCCGAAGATGGGCTTGTTGTCTTCGTATAGAAATGACTTCGGCCGCGTCGTCTTCTGGCTTCGTGTAAACTTGATTTCGGCCAGACGGTTTCGTATGGTTTTGACTTCGGCCAGGCAACTTCGTATAGATTTGACTTCGGCAAGACAGTTTCGTATGGTTTTGACTTCGGCCAGACAGTTTCGTATGGTTTTGACTTCGGCCAGACAGTTTCGTATGGTTTTCACTTCGGCAAGGCAGTTCGGCCGAAGTGGACTGCTTGGCCGAAGTGGACAGCTTGGCCGAAGTGGCCAGCTTGGCCGAAGTGGCCTGCTTGGCCGAAGTGGCCAGCTTGGCCGAAGTGGACTGCTTGGCCGAAGTGGCTAGCTTGGCCGAAGTGGCCAGCTTGGCCGAAGTGGCCAGCTTGCCGAAGTGGCCAGCTTGGCCGAAGTGGCCAGCTTGGCCGAAGTGGCCAGCTTGGCCGAAGTGGCCATCTTGGCCGAAGTGGCCAGCTTGGCCGAAGTGGCCAGCTTGGCCGAAGTGGCCAGCTTGGCCGAAGTGGCCGATGACCGCGGGTTGCTTGCCGAAGATCGTGGGTCATGGCCGAAGTCTCCGTGGGTCATGGCCGAAGACCGCGGGTCATGGCAGAAGATCGTGGGTCATGGCCGATGACCGCGGGTCACGGCAGAAGACCGTGGGTCATGGCCGATGACCGCAGGTTGTTTGCCGAAGACCGCGGGTTGTTTACCGAAGTCTTCGTGGGTCATGGCCGAAGACCGCGGGTCATGGCCGAAGACCGTGGGTCATGGCCGAAGTCTCCGTGGGTCATGGCCGAAGACCGCGGGTCATGGCTGAAGACCGTGGGTCATGGCCGAAGACCGTGGGTCATGGCCGATGACCGCGAGTTGTTTGCCGAAGTGAGGCTGCCGAAGTGAGCTTGGCTTGCCGAAGTGAGGCTGCCGAAGTCTCCATGCCGAAGCGAGCTTGGCTTGCCGAAGTCTCCGTGCCGAAGTGAGCTTGGCTTGCCGAAGTGCGGCTGCCGAAGTGAGCTTGGCTTGCCGAAGTGAGGCTGCCGAAGTCTCCATGCCAAAGCGAGCTTGGCTTGCCGAAGTCTCCATGCCGAAGCGAGCTTGGCTTGCCGAAGTCTCCGTGCCGAAGCGAGCTAGGCTTGCCAAAATCTCCGTGCCGAAGTGAGCTTGGCTTGCCGAAGTCTCCGTGCCGAAGTGAGCTAGGCTTGCCGAAATCTCCGTGCCGAAGTAAGCTTGGCTTGCCGAAGTCTCCGTGCCGAAGTGAGCTAGGCTTGCCGAAGTGGCTAGGCTTGCCGAAGTGGAGCTCTCCCTGCCGAAGTGGGCTTGCCGATGTGAGCTCCCGTGCCGATGTGGGCTTGCCTAAGTGGAGGCAAGCTTGCCTATGTCTCTCCTCTTTCTTCGCTGAAGTCTTCATGCCGAAGTGAGCCAATCTTGCCGATGTCTCCTTCTTTCTTTGCCGAAGTCTCCATGCCGAAGTGAGCCAAGCTTGCCGATGTCTCCTTCGTTGCCGAAGAGGAGCTTGCCGAAGTCTCCCCATTCATTGCCGAAGTCTCCGTGCTTGCCTAAGTCTCCAAGCTTGCCGAAATCTCCAAGCTTGCCGAAGTTTCCGTGTTTTCCTAAGTGGGGACAAGGCTTGCCTAAGTGGAGACAAGGCTTGCCTAAGTGAAGACCAAGCCTTGCCGAAGTCTCCATGCCGAAGTGAAGCTTCCTCGGCCGAAAATGGAGCTGTTGTGGCCAGAACGGCCTCTCTTGTGCTTAAGTGGACTCGTACGAAAACGACTCAGGCACAATTTTGGTCTTGTCCGATTCTTCGTATTTCCATACTTGGCCGTTTTCCCATTGATCACAGCTGGGTGGGTTTTGACCCCAACACTATCCTTCCGGACATTTCGCTCCAAGGATTCGCTTCTTTACTCCCTTTCGAACAAATCTCACCGCAAAATTATCGGAGGATTCCCAAGTAAAGACAGATATTGGGAGGATTATTTCTTCTTTGTGCCCATCTCCGAGGCTTCGGTTGGTGCAGATTGGGTTAACAAAATTACGACCACATGGAGAAAAATTGGTAGCCGATACATAGCTTTACGAGCTTTTTTGCCTTGTTGAACATGTCATGACCTTCCGTCTTATTTGTTGGTTTTGCAGTTCCTAATCCGCTTCCGACGTGTCCCCCGGACATAATTTCGCTTTGTGAGACTCTAGCTTCCGGTGAGTGCGACTGGCAAGGAGATGTTACTCTTCAACGAGTAGAGAGAGCGCGGGCACGCACTTTGGGTATTACTCTCCGAGTTCAACTCCTTCGTGTTCTTCTAGCAGTACGAAGAGAACCATGGGGAAAAGACCATCTATTCGCGAAAGGATGGAGTCCGAGAGCCGCGCCGCGATGGAGCAGGCAGAGGTCGGCCGAACTGAGATTTCTGCGGAGCAGCTAAGTGCTGCCCTTGCTTTTCCCTCGGGTGACTCGTCTGTTGAACCGTCCGTGCTGGCTTCGTCGACCCCCATTGTGAGAGAGATCGTGTTGGGCTTGCCTCCGGTTCACCGCAGAAAGGGCAAGGCTGCGGCTACAAGTGAGGATGCCGATCAGGTGAGGCCAGTCCGGAGACGTGTTCCGGCAAGGGCTGACAGAGGGAAAGACCCTCGAAAGGATGACGCTCCCGGACGAAAAAGGCGTAACGCATTGGTTAGTAGTGCCGCTGAGCACGAGTTGCCTTCACAACCTGTATCCCAGACATTTGCTTCTGACATGTTTTGTGACGATGCGTCGGCCTCGGCCACTCTCTTCTCCAAGATTCTTTCCAAGGGGGATTGCTTTCTCCCTCCCGATACTCTATCCCGGAGCAAGCCATATGCCGAAATGTCTCGCCGTGGTGCTAAGGTAGTTTGCGTTGTCCTTCCCTTTTTTTTTGTACTTTGTTGAAAATGTGACGCCTGATCTCTCCTTTTCTCTCCGTTCAGTTCGTGGCCTCTATTAACAAGATGACGTCCGGTTACGAGGCGGACGTCCGTAAAAACGCGAGGAGGGCCGAGCGTGCACGGAAAGTGGCCGAAGGGCTTCGATCAAAGCTGACCGAGGCCGAGCGTGAGCGTGATGCTGCGGCGAAGATAGCGTCGAAACGGAAGGAAGACTTGGAATCCTATCGGGTCCAGCAAGAGGCGCAAGTGGCCGAGCTCCGGCGGATGTTGAGCTCGGAGAGGGCCATGACCGACAAGAAGGTTGAACTGGCCAAGAAGGGGGCGATGCGCGGACTGGCCGAGAAGTTTCGATCTAAATTCGACCGAGCCAAGGAGAAGATCAAGATCTTGGGCGAATCGTCGAAGAACGGCGTCGTCGATCTTGCCCAAGTTGACGGGAACCTTGAACTCCTTGCGCTGCTCCGCGGTGATGAACCACCTTCGCTGGATGCCGAAACTGAGAAACTCGAGGGATGGAGAGCGAGGTACGCTGGTGCCGATGAAGAGTTCGATAAGTTGGTAGCCTCGTTGGGGAACGACCTAGTGGTCTCGCCGATCTCTGAAGATTCGGCTGATGTCGCGCTTGGTAATGAGTCCGTTAAGGCGTTAGCGGCGGATGTCGGCGTCCGCGTATTCTCCGGATCCAACAGGGGCAAGCTTGGTTCGAACGAGGCCTCTGACTCCGAGACGACGACCGAATCCTCCGACGGCAAATAGGGTGCGTCTTCAAGGGGTAAGGTACGATGATGATGGGAAACTGTCCAAGTCATCATTTTAATTATGCTTTGACGTTATTTGGACATGGTGCCTGGATGGCTTTATCCATATTGACTTGTTATGTTTGCCTTATGGCTTTGGCTTTGGTTATGTCGCTTCTTCGTTGTCGAAACTTATTGCTTGAATGCTGCTTTTTTTTATTATCCAAGGAGGACTGATCCGTTTCGCTACAGTTTGTGCCAGTGTTAATACCGACGCTTCGTTTGTTTCGTTTTGAATGATTACGTTAGCGTAAGCATACTTGCTTCGATTATGAGCACAGGCGTTCTGACCAACGATTTGTTTGTTGGGTTTTCGGATGAACATTTCGGTTTGCGGATATGCTACCGTAAGCGTATCCGCTCCGACAATGGACACGTAGTACTATTGCGACCAACGATTTGTTGTTGGGTTTAGGATGAGCATTTCGGTTTACGGATACGCTACCGTAAGCATACCCGCTCCGTCAATGAACATGTAGTACTGTTAGGACCAACGATTTGTTTGTTGGGTTTAGGATGAACATTTCGGTTTACGGATACGCTACCGTAAGTATATCCGCTCCGACAATGGACATGTTATTTATATAGCGCGCGCTTTTAATCCGCTAAGATGTAGTAGTTAGATCCGTAAAGGATGTAGTAGTACGTTGCTGTGGCCAGCAGCAACGAGGGTGAAGAGAGGTGCTTGTTTTAGTTAGGACTTTGAGTGAGTCGTGAAAGGTGCGTATGTGATGCCTGTTTCCGTTAAGGCTTTAGTAACCCGTGGAGGGTGTGATATGCAGAAAATTGCGTTGAGAAGTTTGCATTAAGTAGATGCGGAGTCTATTACAAAGGTGGGAGTATACGACTATACGTACCCACTCCCCCCCCTTTTTTTAGGAGGGGGGCAGCTGAAACCATCCGAAGATGAGCTGCCTACGTACCCTTTGCGGGGATCAAGCCGCCCCGTAGTTCGTGTGAAGTATCTTAAGTATAGTACTTATTGAGGTGCATTGCGTTCCACGATCTTGGTATTGGAACGTCAGACATGTTGGCAAGTTCGTACACTCCGGGTCGGACTACTTTCATGATTTTGTAAGGTCCTTCCCAGTTTGCTCCGAGTTTGCCGGCGTTCAGCTCAGCAGTATTCTGGAAAACTTTCCGTAGGACCAGGTCTCCTTCGTAGAACGGTCGATTTCGTACGTGAGAGTTGTAGTATTTTGCCGCTGCGTTCTGGTAATTCTGAATTCGGATCAAGGCTTGATCCCGTCTTTCGTCGATCAAGTCCAACTCGTCAAGCATCAACAAGTGATTGAGTCCTTCTTGTTCTGGGAGTAGTCTTCGGCGGACTCCAGGAAAATTTATCTCTGGTGGAATGACGCATTCTGTCCCATAGACGAGAGCGAACGGAGTTTCGTTGGTTGCTCGTCGCGGTGTCGTTCTATGAGACCACAATACACCCTCTAGTTCGTCGGCCCATCGGCCTTTCTTCTGGTCGAGGCATTTCTTGAGACCGTCGAGAATCGTTTTGTTTATTGCTTCAGCCTGGCCGTTGCCCTGTGGATATCGTGGGGTGGATTTGCTTAGCCGGATCTTCCACTTCTCGCAGAAAGCTTCGAACCTTGTGGAAATGAACTGTGATCCATTATCGGTGACGATCTCGTATGGGACTCCGTGTCAGCATATGATGTTCCTCCATACGAAACTTTCGACTTGTGCGTCCTTGATGCTTGCATACAAATCTGCCTCCACCCACTTTGAAAAATAGTCTGTCAGGACCAATAAGAATCGTTTCTGCTTTGACGGATGTAAAGGTCCAACGATGTCCATGGACCAGCGCATGAAAGGATAGGGTGATGATATCGAAGAAAGCATCTCGGCCGGCTGATGAATCATCGGTGCGTGACGTTGACACTTCTCGCACCTGAATGAGTATTTCTCGCAATCTTGTATCATCGTCGGCCAGTAATAGCCATGTCGTTTGATTTTTATTGCCATGGCTCGTCCTCCCGAGTGGTTACCACAGGAGCCACCGTGGACCTCCTCCATGATTGCCCTTGCCTCCTTTCCTTCGATGCAGGCGAGTAATGGCCCCGAGAAACGCCATTTCAAAACATTACCGTCGAGCAAGATGTAGCGTGCAGCTTGCGTCCGAAGTTTTCGGGCTGCCCATTTGTCTGAGGGTAAGATACCATCGCAGATGTATCCGCGGATGTCGTCGAGCCACCCTCTGTCGCAGCCATACTGTGTGCCCGTACACGCTCCATTCATCTTGACGACTCCAGTTTCGTGGCAGGGGTCAACATTGGAGGGGAGGGTCGTAAAGTCCTCGTCCATAGACGTTGCTTCCTCTGCAGCAGTCGCAGGATCTTCGTCTTCGATGACTGCATCTATTTCCATTCGAGAGGGCTGTCCTTCGTCTACCGCGTATGTCTCGTCCTGGACCATCGAGCCGTTGATTACTGCTTCTCGTTCGTCAGCGTCATCTCCAGCATTGTCTGGTGCACAGGCTTTCTCCCTTGCAGTCCTGGCGGCTTGTGATCGAGTAACTACACTCACTGTTTCCCTGAAGGTGATGCTTGGGCGGTCGATGAATTCCACCGGAATAACTCGTTTCATGGCTGGATCAGAAGTGGATGCGAGGGCGGCCGGTGCATCAGCCGAAGCATTTTCTCCTCGTGGAATCCACGTGAGTGTGAACTCTTTGAACTGAGCGGTCAAGTCTTTGACGACTTTCAGATACGCCTCCATACGATCGTCTTTAGCTGCGTATTCTCCGCTGAACTGGTTTGCGACCAACTGTGAATCGCAGAATGCGTGAATGCAGTCAATCTTGAGTCCTTGCGCAAGCTTTAATCCGGTAATGAGGGCTTCGTATTCTGCTTCGTTGTTGGAGGCGTAAAAACCTAGGCGGAAGGATTGTTCAAGTATCTCGCCCATTGGCGACGTCAGACGTATCCCGACCCCTGAACCGTTTTTGGATGATGAGCTGTCAACGTGAAGTTGCCAAGTCGAATTCGGGTTTCCTTCGGCGAGGCTTTCCTCCGGAAGCTCGATTAAAAAATAGGCAAGTACTTGCGATTTTACGCAGGTTCGTCCGCGATACTCGATGTCGTATTCGCTGAGCTCGATAGCCCACTTGGCCAATCGCCCGGATTGGCTTGGGCTGTGCAAAATCGATCGTAGTGGTAAAGGACTAAGGACCACAATGGAGTGTGATTGGAAATACGGCCTTAGTTTCCTGGCAGACATTACCACCGATAGGGCCAATTTCTCCATCTGCGGGTATCTTGTCTCTGCGTCGGTGAGGGTCTTACTGACGTAAAAAATTGGTTTCTGCTCGCCCCGTTCATCGCGAATGAGTACTCCGCTTACTGCCGTGGTGGATATTGCGGTGTACAGGAAGAGCGGCTCTCCCTCGACTGGCTTTGCAAGCACCGGGGGACTGGTGAGATATTTCTTCAACTGCTGGAAAGCCTCTTCGCCCTTCTCTGTCCATTCGAATTTCTTGTTTCCTCGCAAAGTGTCGTAGAACGGTAAGCAGCCACCCTGCTAGTCAGTCTGTGTACTTCACGTTTAGGTTTTAGGGAAACCATCTGGATGAGGGCGTCGATCTGCTTTGGATTCGCTTCGATTCCGCGATGAGTAACTAAGTAACCAAGAAACTCGCCGGACGTGACTGCGAATCTACACTTTGTCGGGTTGAGCTTCATGTTGTGCGAGTTGAGCTGTCGGAAACATTCCTCCAAATGTAA
Source organism: Pseudoturritis turrita (assembly GCA_900406555.1). Taxonomy (NCBI): domain Eukaryota; kingdom Viridiplantae; phylum Streptophyta; class Magnoliopsida; order Brassicales; family Brassicaceae; genus Pseudoturritis; species Pseudoturritis turrita. The sequence goes on from OVBL01000551.1 coordinate 181,448, forward strand.
CACGTGATCCGTTGCCTCTAGCGATTTCACCAGCATGTCGTCTATGTAAACCTCCATCGTTCTTCCGAGTTGACTGGCAAACATCTTGTTTACTAAGCGATGATATGTGGCTCCGGTGTTCTTGAGGCCGAAAGGCATCACCTTGTAGCAATAGATTCCACGATCCGTAATGAAGGCTGTCTTCTCACGATCGTTGGGATTCATTAGAATCTGGTTGTATCCAGAGAATGCATCCATGAAAGATAAAAGCTTGTTACCGGCCGTTGCTTCGACCAATCGGTCAATGTGTGGTAGTGGGAAACTGTCTTTCGGGCACGCCTTGTTTAAATCGGTGAAATCGACACACACCCGCCATTTTCCGTTCTTCTTTTTGACTACAACAGGATTAGCCAGCCAATCCGGATACTTGACTTCCATTATCGACCCGACTCGTAAGAGTCTTTCGACTTCGTCATTCACTGCCTTCGCTCTGTCAGGACCCAATTTTCTCCGTTTTTGCTTGATTGGTTTGAAGGTTGGGTCGATGTACATAGATATATATATAGTCGTTCCAGTTGGCTAGGTCAATCCCAAAGGGATTAGGAAAACTTCCTAATCCTTCGGGATTTCCGTTTTAGCAAGTCGGCTTGGCTCCGTGGGCCTTTGACCCATCGTGGGCCGAAGATGGGCTTGTCGTCCTCGTATAAAAATGACTTCGGCCGCGTCGTCTTCTAGCTTCGTATAGAAATGACTTCGGCCTCGTCGTCTTCTAGCTTCGTGCAGAATTGACCTTGGAAAGACAGCTCCGTATGGGAATGACTTCGGCCAGGATTGTCTTCGGCAGCTTTGACTTCGGCCAGACAGTTTCGTATAGAAATGACTTCGGCCAGGATTGTTTTTGGCGGCTTTGACTTCGGCCAGACAGTTTCGTATAGAAATGACTTCGGCCAGAATTGTTTTCGGCAGCTTTGACTTCGGCCAGACAGTTTCGTACAGAAATTGGCTTCGGCCGAAACGAGCTCGTATCGTGCCTAAGTGGATTCGTATCATGGCCGAAGTGCCGAAGTGAGCTCGGTGGCCGAAATGGAGCGTGGCCGAAGTGGAGCACCAGACCTAAGCCGTGATCAAGATATCATCGAAGAAGAAGATAACATTCTCTGGGTGCAGTAGTTGGAAGTAGCGGAGGCCCGGAAAGCGGCACCACAAACCCAAAAAAGAGAGATGGACGAGTTCCGAGCTTCTTTGAGCCAGGCAGCCGCCGACCGAAAAGTTGTCAGATCCCAGATGCACAAGACTACCAGCAAAACTCCGGAGATCGATCGAGTGCTCGAGGAAGCGTAAAACTCGCCATTCACCACCCGGATCGCCAGACAAAAGTTTCCGATCCAGGAAAAATTAGGGTGCCAACATACGAAGGAAAAACTGACCCAAAGGAGCACATCACCGCATTCATCATAGCAATGGGCCATGCCAATTTCAAAGAGGATGAGAAGGACGCCGGCCAATGTCTCCTGTTCGTGGAACATCTCAAAGGACCAGCCCTCCAGTGGTTTTCTCGACTTGAAAGGCATTCTATCGATAATTTTAAACAATTATCCACGGCTTTCTTAAAACATTATGCCATATTAATGGAGCACCAGACATCGAACGCCGATCTATGGACCATGGGCCGAGGACAGAACGAAACTCTGCGAAGTTTCATCGAACGATTCAAAGCGGTGCTATCAAAAGTAAAGGGCATAAGCGATGAAGCCACTCTTCAAGCTTTGAAAAAAGCACTATGGTTCGATTCGAACTTCCGAAACAAAATTTCTTGAATGCCCCTTCAACAATCGAAGATTCTCTACATCGCGCCACGGATTTTGCAACTAACAAAGAGGAGATGAACGTCTTGGCCCAGAAGCATGGAAAAACGAATAACACATTTCAGCCTCAGAACCCGCCGAGTGCAAGGAGGAATAATCAAGCAGCTTGGATTCGTCCAACACGAAGGAGTCTTCAGAGGAGCTCATAATTATAAAATTGATATGTCCGGTTACGGACGAGGCCGAGGCCGAGGCCAAGGAAGAGGCTCTGAAAGCATTTGGACGAAAAGTACAACTTACGATGAAAAAGCTTACTGGGAACTCCATCACATCTATGGGCACTCTACAGCCAACTGTCGAGTGCTAGGCTCTAGACACGCGGCGAAGTTAGCAGCCGGCAAACTCGGAGGCAACATAAGCATCAAAGACTTTGAGTTGGAGCAGAGCAATGCCCAAACAGAACCTGCAAATGACGAGCCCCCTAAGCACGGAAGGAGGGATAATTAACCAACACATGCTGGAACAAGAAGAAGAATAAACATGATAATGGGAGGATCTCATTACTGCTCAGATACCGTTTCATCGATTAAAGCTTTTCAACGAGCTGATGTTAGCGTCAATTGGTCTGAGCCTTCTAAGTTTCCAAATGACGTAATCTCATTTGAAGAAAGGGAAACTACCGGAATTGACAGACCGCACGATGACCCTCTCGTAATCGAACTAATCATCAATGACTGCGATGTGGCCAGAGTGTTGGTAGACACGGGAAGCACGATGGACATAATCTTCAAAAAGACTCTCAGAAGAATGAACATCGATCGATCCAAAGTAATAGCAACTCCAAAACCATTGACTGGGTTATCCAGAGAAACAACAATAACGATCGGAACAATCAAGCTACCCGTTCGGGCTCGAGAAATAACCAAAATCATGGAATTTTTGGTGGCCGATCACCCGGTAATTTACAACGTCATTATGGGAACCCCATGGCTAAATACAATGCGCGCTGTGGCCTCAACCTCCCACCTCTGTGTAAAATTCCCAACCCCAAACAGAGTAAAGACAATTTGGGGAAATCAAAAGGAATCCCGCATTTGCTTCTTGGCCGTGCACAAACTCAGGAATCCCGTTACCAATCCGGCCGTGAAGGAAGAACGCAAGAAGATGAAGACGGACAGAGAGCCAGTCAGAGAGCTCTCCAAACTCTTATAACAATTTCATATTGCGAAGAAGTGGCCGAGCCAACCTGCGATCCATTAATATCGATTTGCATAGACGATAACCACCATGAGCGATGCATTGAAATCGGAGCCAAGCTCGATGAGAAGATCAAGGAGGAGCTCATTTCTTTCTTGAAACAGAACATAAGTATATTTGCATGGGCGGCTGAAGATATGCTCGGGATCGATATTGATGTGACAAATCATGAGTGGAATGTCGACCCAACCTTCAAACTAGTGAAGCAGAAAAGGAGGAAGCTGGGGCCCGAAAGAGTGAAAGCAGTAAACAACGAAGTCGAAAGACTCTTACGAGTCGGTTCAATAATTGAAGTCAAGTACCCGGAATGGCTGGCGAATCCTGTAGTAGTCAAAAAGAAGAACGTAAAATGGCGGGTATGTGTAGATTTCACCGACCTAAACAAGGCATATCAAAAAGACAGCTTTCCGCTCCCACACATTGATCGACTTGTGAAAGAAACGGTGGAAACAAACTCCTGTCATTCATGGACGCGTTTTCCAGATACAATCAAATATTGATGAATCCTGACGATAGGGAAAAGATGGCTTTCATAACAGATCGCGAAATATACTGCTACAAGGTAATGTCGTTCGGTCTGAAGAATGCAGGAGCTACGTATCAGCGTCTGGTGAATAAAATGTTCGCTAGTCAGCTCGGAAAAATGATGGAAGTTTACATAGACGATATGCTGGTCAAATTTTTGGAAGAAAAAGATAATGTAGTCCACCTCCAAGAGTGCTTCGAGCAGCTGAACCGGCATAACATGAAGCTGAATCCAAAAAAGTACAGATTCACAGTCACGTTGGGCGAATTCCTTGGATACTTGGTTACCCATCGAGGAATCAAAGCAAACCCAAAACAGATCGACCCACTTATTCAAATGACTTCTCCAAAAACAAAACAAGAAGTGCAGCGGTTGACCGGAAGAGTGGCCGCGCTCAACAGATTTATCTCGCGTTCCACTGATAAGTGCCTTCCTTTCTATGACACCTTACGGGGAAACAAAAAATTCGAATGGACGGAGAAGTGTGAAGAAGTTAAGGCCTTACTTCCAGTCTTATTCGATAGTGGTTCTGAGTACTTTCCCACTTCGATCAGTTCTGCACAGTCCAAGCCAATCCGGAAGACTAGCCAAATGGGCGGTAAAATTAAGCGAATACGACATCGAATACCGCAGGCGCTCATGTTCGAAGTCACAAGTCCTTACCGATTTCCTGATCGAACTTCCCGAAGAAAGCATCGGGATGGAATCCCCGAACTCACCTTGGAAGCTTTAGGTCGACGGATCGTCTTCTAAAAATGGCTCAAGAGTTAAGATCGATTCCATTCACGCGTTTTGCGATTCACAGCTGGTTGCAAACCAATTCAGTGGAGAATACGCAGCTAAAGACGACCGTGTGGAAGCATATTTAAAGGTCGTCAAAGACTTGGCTGCGGGGTTCAAAGACTTCACACTAACACATATTCCACGAGGGAAAACACTTCGGCCGACGCACTTGCAGCTCTGGCATCCACCTCCGATCCGGCTCTTAAGTGAATAATTCTGGTGGAATTCATCGATCGCCCGAGTATAACTCTTCCGGAGGCAGTGAATGCAGTCACTCGATCTCAAGCAGCCAGGCAAGGAAAGGAGAAAACCGACGCGATCGAAGGAGATGCCGAGATGTAGGAAACGTCGAGCGAACAACCTTCTAATAGAAATGATGCGTGTACAACCGAAGAAGGGAATCCGACAGACACATCTCCGATTGAACAAGACCTAGTAATGATGGAAGAAGATCCACAAACCATCCTCAATGAGGATATTCCATCTGAAGGAGAAACAATCGATATGAACAAAGATTCGCAAGCAATGGAATATGGTTGCGACAGAAAATGGCTCGATGCAATCCGAGGATACATCTATGACGGCCGAGTCCCTTCTGACAAATGGGCGGCTCGAAAACTCAAAGCTCAAGCAGCTTGATATGTCTTGCTCAACGGAAATGTCTTTAAATGGAGGTTCTCGGGGCCATTGTTGACATTCGTCGAAGGAGAAAAGCCAAGAAAAATCATAAAAGAAGTTCATGGTGGCTCTTGCGGCAACCATTCCGGGGAAAGGGCACTGGCTATCAAAATCAAGCGTCACGGTTATTACTGGCCAACTATGATGAAGGATTGTGAGAAGTTTTATGCGAAGTGCGAAAAGTGTCAACACCATGCTCCAAGAATTCATCAGCCAACTGAAATGCTTTCCTCAATCTCGTCACTGTATCCCTTCATGCGATGGTCTATGGACATCGTTGGACCACTATACCCGTCAAAGCAAAATCGCTTCTTATTAGTCTTAACAGACTATTTATCCAAGTGGGTCGAAGCGGATTCTTATACCAGCATAAAAGACGCTCAAGTCGAAAGATTTGTGGAAGTCGAAACTCGCACAACCAAAAACTTGTAAGGAGAATTTAGGGATTCGACAAACTTCTATGTAAAGGAACCAAGAACAGAGGTCCAAAGATGGTTTTTATTATCTTAGCTGTTTTGAAAGCTGTTGCAAAGAATAACCAGTATTTTTCTAGGTCAATTTTCCCCTTCCCTTTTTAGAGAGGCAGATCGTCTATTTATACACAAATAAGTCGGCTAGGCCTATTTCCTAAAGGTATTTGGAAAACTTCTTCTCTGGCTCGGATGTGGGCTTTTTTCTTAGGCTCGTCATCTTGGCCCACCAATTCTCTTATGGCTCGTTACCTCGACCTAATAAAATATTGGGCTCGTTGCTTTGCTGGGTCATCGGCGAGCTGGCTCGTTGTTTGTCTTGCCTGCTTATCCCAATCCCGAGCCAGGTAGTTGGCTCGTCGCCTGACTTCCCTTGATGCCGAGCCAAGAAGTTGGTCTGCCAACATGTTGGCTCGTCACCGTTCGTTGGTTTGCCAACCTGTTGCCGGAGCCACGTCTGGTTCGTCTCCTACTTCTTCCACTGCCTAGCCAAGATGTAGGTCTGCCAACATGTTGGCTCGTCACCGTTCGTTGGTTTGCCAACATGTTGCCGAGCCAGGTCTGGCTCGTCTCCTACTTCTTCCACTGCCTAGCCAAGATGTTGGCTCGTTATTCCTTCTCCCTGTTGCCGAGCCAACAGGGGCGTTGGCTCTCCACTCCTCTCTCCTAGCCAAGATGTTGGCTCATCTCTCACTCATGCCTAGCCAAATGTTGGCTCATCACCTGCTTCTTCCTGCTGCCTAGCCAGGATGTTGGCTCGTCTCCTTCTTCCATCGCCTAGCCAAACATTGGCTCGTCATTGCTTGCTTCTGCCGCCGAGCCAAGAGTTTGGCTCGTCTCCTTCTTCCATTGCCTAGCCAAGATGTTGGCTCGTCATCGTTTCTTCATGCTGCCGAGCCAAGATATTGGCTCGTTTCCTTCTTCTTCCACTGCCTAGCTAAAATGTTGGCTCGTCGCCTAGCCAAACATTGGCTCGTCATTGCTTGCTTCTGCCGCCGAGCCAAGAGTTCGTGCTTGCTTGGCTAGCCTCTTCTCCATACTTAGTCTTATCAGTGGTTGATCTCGACGAGGTGGAAACTGACCCCAACAGTTAGCCCCCCAGCTCGGTAGTATTATTAATAATAGTGACGAGGTGAGAAGTCAAGATCGAGATCAACTATCTTTGGGCTACCGAGCCAGATTTGTGGTGAAGTTGTCATCCGGGCATTGACACATGCCGAGCCAAACTGATAGTGTTACCGAGGTGTTTTATTTCCGAGCCAACACTGGAGTATCTTATCGCCGAGCCAACTCCTTGACATGCTGCCGATTCGTTTTCAATCGTATTGCTGAGCCACTTTGGCATGTGACATTTGTTTTTCATTTTGCCGAACCGATACCTTTATCATGTTGCCGAGCCAACTTATCATTAGTTTGACCGAGCTATTTTGGCTCGTTATCTTGCTGTATTGCTTAGATTGTTATTTCGCCGAGCCGTCTTCTTCTGATATGCTGCTGAACCAAGCTGTCATTCGTTTTTGGCTCGGCAGTAATGTTGGCTTGAAGTGTCTCTGTTCATGATTGCAACTTTATTGGGAACTGTAAGCGTTTCGCATGTTCCCGAGGCTGCGTGGCGTCACACGCTGTAATTTCATGCTTCTTTATATTCAAGTCTTTGTCTCTCCTCATAACTCACTTCTCTTCATTTCCAAAAAATCAGGTAGCTCTCTTCTCTCTCCTCTTTTCTCTCTTTTTGTTTTAAGTAGTTGGCTAGGTTTTCATCGGTTCTTCTGTTCCGCCACCGCCACTATTGATTTTTCCGATCCATCTTCAAACGTGGCTCGGCGTCTCCTTACATTTTCCGATCCATCTTCAAATGCGTCCGGCGAGTATTTGAATTTTCCGATCCATCTTCATCCGGATCGAGTTATTCTCCTTGATCTTCTGTTTCCGAGCCAAAATTCTTTGCAATAAGTGTTTTCGAGTCAGAAAATTTCTCCAAATTCCTTCTAAGTATCAGCTTGACTCCGAGCCAGAAACATCAATGTCTCATATCACCGAGCTGGAAGATTCTATTGGTTCGGCAACTTCTGCTTCACTGCTGGGTCGTAAGATGGTTTTATCTCCAGAGATTTCCGAGCCAGCCGAGCCTAGTTCTCCGCAGGGTCAACTGCAGGTTGTTGTCGCATCTCTGATGGACGAAACATTTGATGCAGAGGCGGATGCCGAGGCAGCTTTCATTCAGAGAGCCCTTGCAGAATTCAAGGCCAAGCCGACGGAATACGTTATTGACGAGGCGGAAAAACTACGATTGGAAAGATTGTTTGCGAGCCACCAGGCTAGCACGTCAACGAGGCGAAAGCCTAAGAAAAAGGCTCCCAAGAGACGACCCGACCCCCCTGGTTCATCTCTATGCACTGCTGAATCTTTGGAGGCACTAAGGCATCGTTTTAATATCTCAGAAGATGTAGATCTGATTGTTCCGGCCTCAATAGACCGAGCTGAATCTCCACCCCCTGGGTATTTCACTCTCTACGAGAGTTTCTTTTACGGTTGTCTACTCTGGTTTCCGATTCCCAGCTTGATCATCCGTTTCCTATACAAACATGGGTTAGCGCCGAGCCAAGTTACGCCTCGTGGGATGCATCACTTAGTCGGGATTCTAGTTCGGAGCTATGAATGTGATGTGACTGTCCGCATCTCCCATCTTCGGCAGTTCCTCGAGTTTCGAAAGATTAAGAACTCCCGAGCCTACTACATCTCCAATAAGAAGCAAAGAAAAATAATCGAAGGCTTCCGAAGCAAGGATGGCGACTAGGGACACTATTTCTTCTTTGTTCCCATTAATGATGCTACGGTAGAAGCCGAAAGCATCCATTACGTCAAGTCGGAGTGGGGAGATATTGGTGGGCGAGCTGTAGACCCTTCAGGAGATTTACTAAGTTTTGCTTTGTAGCGAACTGACCACCGTTTTCTTATGTGTTTTTTCAGTTCGGCAGATTCTACCACGCTTCCCAGAAGACACGCTTACGCTTCGGAACACACTTGCCGCTAGGAAGTGCCATTGGGAAAAACACTTTTCCTTAAGAAGAGTTGAGAAAGCCCCAGCCATTTTCGCCGGTGTAGAAGTATCTGACAGTTTGGAGTCTGAGTCTTCCTCGCAGAGTCTTCCAAGGATAAGCATGGGAAAAAGACTAACGATCCGCGACAAACAGGCCTTGAAGGAGAAAAAGCAGGAGGAAGCTGGCCGAGCTGACGAAACACCCAACTTAATCGAACAGTCTGCCGAGCCAGTTACCGAGGTGCCTGGCTAAACTGTGAATGAAATGGAGACAAATCTGCCTTCCGACCCGTTAGCCCTTGACGCCGAAGCGAGGGAAGTAGTTTCCGCTGTTATTCCTGTCGCTAGGCCTTTTGGCTCGGCCTTCGTCCAACACAAAGGCGACGGGAAGAAACGTGTTGCCTCCGAGCCAGATAAAGAAAAAACCAAGGAAAAGCAAAAGAGAAAGCACCAAAGGCATAACGAGCCAACTCCTGCCGAGCCAAGTCCGGCGTCTTTTGGAAAAGAAGGACCCGCGCCGATTTGTAATGATGCCGAGGCTTCAGCAACTCTCTTCTCGCAGGTCCGCTGCCCGGGAGACAGACTACCGCCTGTCGATGTCCTTTCTCATTGCGATTTGTACACGGATATGTCGCTCCGAGGCACCAAGGTATTTGCAGATTCAATGTTTTACTAAGAAAAAGAACAAAACCTTAAGCGCTGATTGTTTCTTCTTATGGCCAGTTCATTGCTTCCATAAACAAGATCGTCGCCGCCTTCGAGCAAGACGTGCGAAAGGACAGGCGCCGAATCGAGGTTGCTCAAAAGGACGTGTCTTTCCTCCGAAGCAGAGTCGCCGAGCTGGAAGGCAAACATGCTGACGAGCTGGCGACTGCTGCAGCTCGGGTCGAAGCTCTCGAGAAGGACAAGGCGTTCCTTAAGGAAGAGTGGAACAAAGCCGGTGACTTGGCTATGAGGATAGACCGCTCCAAGCAGAAAAAGGCTGCTGAAATTGAATCCTTGAAGAGGCAACTCACTGCCGTAAATGCTTTGCACGAGGCAAATGTGAAGAAGGCGCAGAAAGCAGCGAGGCGGGAGATGTCTGAGAGATTTCAGGAGCGGCTTGCTAAGATTGAGAAGAAAATTGACGAGCTGAAATAGGCGAAAGAGAAGGAGCTCGATCTGGCCCATGTTGACAGCAACCTTCAGTTGCTCGAAATTCTGCAGAGAGAGGATGCGCCTGCCCTTGACTCCGAGGTGGCGAAACTAACGGGCTGGAGAGCTGATCTGGCCAAGGCAGCTGATGAGTTCGAGAAGATTGAGGCCGAGCTGAAGAAAGATCTGACGCTTTCTCCCGTTTCTTCAGAGTCCACGGGCACTCTCTTAGGTAGCGAACCAGTGGAGAACGCGGTGGCGAACGTTGGTGTTGCAGATTTTTCCGGCTCGAACGCTGGTACGCCTAGGATTGCTGCTCTCGCTGCTGAGAAACCTTCCGAGCCAGATCCTCTCGAGTGATCTTCTTCTCTGTTTCTTTAACTTCAATTGCTAAGTCTTGCTGCTCTGGTATATTTTGGTCTAAGACAAACGCCTGGATGGCTTTATCCAACTCCTTTATATGTCAATTGCTAAGTCTTGTAACGTTTGCCATTCGTTGGCATGAACTCTCTTTTATCCCTTGCTGGAAGTATCTATCTAAGTTCTCATCCGTATTTTGATGTGATATTGCGAACCATCTTTGTTTAGTAAAGAATGTGGTTTAGTCTTTTTGGTGTCAGTTTAGGGTTTGCGGTGTTCCGGCTTACATTCCCATTCTTTCGACAGTGAAGCATGGTTAAAATCTCATACTATCTTTTTAGGTCTAGTATTATGTTTCTGAGATGTTTATGACCAGTGTACCAAGAGGTGTTTACTGGGTTTTTAGAGTTTAGTTTGAGTGTTAAGACTTGCGAGTTTTCGACTTACGGGTCCCTCTCAAAGATAAACTTGTAAGAATATCGTCCAGGAATACCTTTCGGATATTAGATTAGGATATACCCAACGTAATTTGTATAGCGCGCTTTTATACCCGTA
>OVBL01000552.1:0-167213 GCA_900406555.1 Pseudoturritis turrita
TCCTCTTCATATTCTTCTCTTGTCAAAGGCCCTAACAAGCTCCCTGTTGGGGTCAGGTTTCACCCTACTGAGCTTAACATAGAAAATGGCTAAGTACAAATGGGCCTAGCCGAACTAACAAATTAAACGAGCCCAGAACTCGAGAAGCCTGAGCCGCCAAGTTCAGATCGGCTAATTGAACCAAATAGAAAGGGGTCGGAACAGCCGAGCCCAAGTGATAGGCTTCACCAAGGCCGAGCCATTGACATAGGCTTCGGCTAACCCGAGCTGTGGGCCTGGACCTCTACAAACTAGAGCTAAGGACACAGGCCTCGGAATGCCTGACTGTGGGCCTCGGTTTGTATTGGGCCATGAACCGATCCCTGACCTGCTTTGACGATAAGACGTAGTTGGTTTAGAAGGATCGAACAGATGTACCCAAGTCTTAATGGGCCAATGCGACAAACTAGAAAGGCCTATTATCTTTAGCCGACTTAGAAGGATCCGAGAAGAAAGGAAATACGCAAAAGATTATGAAGATTTCCTAATCATTTTGGGAGTTGACCTAACCGATTTAGAATTCTATAAATACACATGTAAATCTCTTGAGAAAGGGATCCGCAATTCGACTTGACAAAACACTTGTACTTCATAGCAAGAATACTTTTCTAAATAGCTTAATAAAATCGTCTTCGAATCTTTGTTCTCTTAGTGGTTTTAAACCTAGAAGTTTTGGTTCCCTGTAAAATCTTACCAAATTCAATTGTGCAGGTTGCGACTCCAATTCATGCTTTCTTCGACTTGCAACTAGTGGCTAACCAAGTTAGTGGTGAATATACAGTTAGAGATGATCGGATGGAGGCTTATCTAAAGATCATTAAAGAACTAGCTGCACAATTCAAAGAGTTCAAGTTAACACGAATACCTCATGGAGAAAACACTTCGGTGGACGCACTGGCGGCACTTGCGTCCACTTCTGACCCAGATCTAAAAATAATTACCCAGTAGAGTCCATCAAACATCCAAGCACCAACCTCCATGATGCCGTTAATGTAGTAACCCACGCTCAAGCAGCTAGGTAAGCAAGAGACATGCCCGAAGAATCTAATCTCAGAAAAGAAGACATCGATGTCGCAATGGAAGAGGTTCAATTCGCACAGAAAAACAAGACGTAGCGATCCCGGAAGGAGATCCGAGCAACAATATTTTAGTTGAGCAGGAAACTGTCGTAGATGACATGCATCAGAATCCCACAGCTAGCACACCTTTCATCGAGCTCATCGCAACAACCACAAACGAAGATCACTAAACCAATATAGAGGTCGAACCTAACAATGATCCTACTCCCGAAGATGAGGCAATCGAAATGGACGAAGACCAACAACCAGTAAGCGGAGAATACGGCTATGACAAGGTCTGGATGAATGTGATATGAGGCTATATTACTGACGGCGATCTCCCATCTGATAAATGGGCAGCTCGTAAACTTTGAGCTCAAGCAGCTCGGTTTTGCTCAAAGGAAATATTGTCAAATGGAGATTTTTGGGGCCATTGCTGACTTGTGTGGAAGGAAAAGAAGCTAGGCAGATTATGGAAGAAATCCATAGCAGATGATGCGGTAATCATTCTGGCGGACGAGCATTGGCAATAAAAATCAAGTGTCAGGACAACTTCTGGCCGACTATGGTGAAAGATTGCGAAAAGTTCTCCGCCAAGTGCGAAAAGTGTCAGTGGCATGCGCCAATGATCTATCAACCAACCAAACTACTGTCCATTCATGAGATGGTCCATGGACATCGCCGGACCTCTCCACCGATCAAAGCATATGCGTTGATGAGGACATCGACCCACCCATGGACTTAGAGCATGCACCCGTGGTCAAAGACTCTCCAATAACACATTCCAAGACCAGGAGACTTAGAGAAGGATTAAAAATGGCTGTAGAGACCCTCCTAAACACCATGGAACTTGGAGACACGTACAGAACCCCTCCCCAAGTCGACAACCTCCAAGAGAACTCACAAGCACCCGAATCAGACAAAATTATGGATTTTGCACGTTGGAGCATCAAGGAAGATCAACCTCAAATCAACCAAGGTAAGTATGTTTACTTGGCCGGAAATGGAGATCAGAACATCAAGAATCTCACTGAGATCACGTCGGAGCTGCAAGATATCATCCGTTCAAGCCATTCGACCACTAGCGAGCAAATGGAGCAAGAAAAGGAGTATGAAGCTAACCACGTGGAAACACTTGAAGATCTCATTCATTTAGACCTCAAGGGACTTTATGATGAAGGATTCATCAAAGACTTCAAGCTGAACAGACCAGCACCAGCATTGATCACCTCAGCTTCAAAACCGCACATCTCGAGCCAAAACCAGGTATTTTCAATTTATACAATCTGTGCAGGTAATTCAGAGTGTCTCAGTGGTATTTAGAGCTGCAAGAGACCATAGTTTGAGCCCCAGAAAGTCACCAATAGTTTATAGAGTTTTCCTTTTTTTTTTTAAGTCAAACTTTCCTTTTTGGGTGTTTAAATGCCTTGTAGTTTCTGATTTACATGTCCTGTCGTTTTGAGTCTTTTTTCCTGTTTTTGTGTCGACCTAATAACTAGGTTTAAGCTGAAGAACCATTATATAAGGTTCCCCTGCAGCCTTGTTTTCTTCCTCTTCTTCAAGCAAGCTTGTTGAGAGTCTTTTGCTTCTGTTCTTAGTGTGGATTCACTTAGGATTGAGCATATCTTGTAGTATCAGAGACCATCTCATCATCTCTGTGGTGCCATCGATCCACCAGCCTCACCATCAACTAATTCAACACGAGAGAGCGTTGCAGCCAGCGTGTTCAATCCCATCTTCCTCTATCCATTCGACCATCTCCTGTTCAATAGAAGAGAGCGTGAAAGCCAGTCTGTTATTCCCATCCAACCATTCACTTAAGCCTCTTATCGAGTCTTATATCATCTGGTATTAGAGCCAAAGGTTCCTACCTTTGGTTTTCTATCCATTCTATCTTTTATTTCTGCTTTTATTTTGAATCTGTTTAAAAGAAAATCCCTTTAAAAAAATTGTTTTTGTTTGCTAGTTCTCTTGTTTAATCTGTTTCTATGTTGCTTGTTTCGTTTGCTGATTTGGATTGAACAAAATTGCCTCTATTTCTATTTGTCTTATTAGTTTGTTTAGTTTATGTTCGATCATAAATAGAAAACCCCAAAAGAATTGCATCTGATTTATTTGTTAGTTTCATTTATTTGCTTTCATTAAACCCTAAAACCCATAAAATCGTTTGTTGCTTAAGTTGTTAGTCTTGTTTGCTTCTGTTTGCACCCATAAATCATTAAAAAAAAAAAAAGTGTTTCAGTTTGCTATTGTTTCAATTTTGCTATCAAAAAGCATAAAGGGCTTGTTGAAGTTGTTGTGTGGTTGATTTAGTTTGTTTAAGCAACCTGTGCATTCGTTTGATTGTTTGAGTAAGCTAGTTTGATCTGTTTTGTGTGGATTTGTTTTTTTTCTTTTTTTTCTTTTTATTTCTGTGGTACCTTTGATTTGTTTGTTGAGTCTTTGCAAGGTTCTACAAGCACCAGAGAAGTATCATGGCTGGAGAAGAGGGAGTTCCACAAGATGCTCTCATGCAGATGCTAAACGCAATGAGAGAAGAGATGAGGAATGTTGGCCAGCAAGTAGGCACCATGAGACAGGAGTTCGGAGACCGTATAGGACGTCTAGAGCATCACCCAAGGTGTGCTGCTGAAAGAGGGGCTCCAATTCGACAGGAAGATCAAGCTGAAGAAGAGGATGATCCACCAGATCCTCTCCTACGTCAACAACAAAGGAGACCAGATCCTCTAAGGAGAAACCAAGCTAGAGAGGTAGAAACACGTGAGCAGAATCATGAGATAAAACTAACACCTCCTACTTTTGCAGGAAAATCGAATCCAGAAACTTACATGGATTGGGAAAGGCGCCTTGAGCATATCTTTGAATGCTATGGATATGGAGAGCGCAAGAAAGTAGCTGTTGCAGCTGCACAACTCACGGAGAATTCACTCGCGTGGTGGGACAGAAACGTAGCTGAAAGAAGGAGGCAACACTTTGGACCAGTAGCAACATGGAGTGACATGAAATACCTTCTACGGCTCAGGTATGTTCCAGAACACTATCATAGAGACTTACAAAAACATTTTCGTAAGTTGTCTCACGAAACCAGAAGCGTAGACGAGTACTTTGAGGAGTTTGAGAAGTTGATGAACTCGCTGGAGTTAGAAGAATCCGAGGAGGCTCTAATGGCGCAGTTCGTAGATGGATTGCAAGAAAGGATAGCACGGAAAGTGGAGAGAGCTCAGTATAGTGGTCTCCATGAACTGTTACACCTAGCTATCCAAGTAGAGGAGCAAATCAAGCGCAAGACTGCCCTATCAACCCGTACCAGATCAACACAACCATGGGCATCTAGTAGCAACAAACCCATGGACAAAGGAAAGGCAGTGGAGATAGACTCTAGATTCAAGAACAAAACCACTGAACAACCTAAGTTTTCACGTCCAGAACAAGGTAAGTACCCTGATTCCCAAAGAGCTCGTGACATAACATGTTTTAAATGTCAGGGAAAAGGGCACATGTCAAGGGAGTGCCCAAACAGAAGAGTAATGTTCATCACCACAAATGGAGAGTATGAATCTCAAGATTAGCAAGATGAGGATCCAAATGAGCAAGAGGATGAGATTGAGTATCCTGATGTTGGAGACCTGCTCATGACCAGAAGAGTGTTGAGTGTTTACATCAATCCAGAAGAGAAAGCTTAAAGAGAAAATCTCTTTCACACTCGCTGCACCATCAAGGACAAGGTATGTAATCTAGTTATAGATGGTGGTTCATGTACTAACGTGGCTAGCAAGTATATGGTGGACAGGTTAGGTCTTGAGAAGATCAAACACCCTAGACCATACAAGTTGCAATGGCTTGATGATAGGACAGAACTCAAAGTCACAGAACAAGTGGCTGTACCATTTAGTGTTCGCAAATACCAAGACGAAGTCATATGCGATGTGGTGCCAATGCAAGTAGGCCATCTACTGCTTGGTAGACCATGGCAATTTGACAGAGCTACATGCCACAATGGACGCACCAACTACTATTCCTTCACATTCAAGGACCAAAAATACAACCTTGCACCTCTTAGTCCATCAGAAGTCCATGAATTACAATCACGGATGAACAAAGAGGCTCAGGTAAGTAAGAAAAGTCTTTATCTTAGTTATGGTGCTATTCCTAAAACTCTAAGTGGCCAAGGCACTGTGCTACTAATGGTCTACAAAGAATGTCTAGGTACATGCTATAAAGAACAAGAGCTTCCAAGTGAAGTAAAGGTTGTTTTAGACAGGTTCCAAGATGTCTTTCCAGAAGACATTCCAGCCGGCTTACCGCCCATTAGAGGCATAGAGCATCAGATTGATCTTGTTCGAGGTTCGGCTTTGCCCAACAAACCAGCATATCGAATGAACCCGGAAGAAACTAAGGAGCTAGAGAAGCAAGTGCAAGACTTATTAGAAAAAGGATATATCCGAGAGAGCCTAAGTCCTTGTGTTGTACCAGTGCTCTTAGTTCCAAAGAAAGATGGAACGTGGAGGATGTGTGTGGACTGCCGAGCCATCAACAACATTACAATCAAGTATAGGCATCCCATCCCACGTTTAGATGACATGCTGGACGAGTTAAGTGGTTCTACCATTTTCTCAAAGGTAGATTTAAAGAGTGGTTATCATCAAGTTAGAATGCGTGAAGGAGAGGAGTGGAAAACCGCATTCAAAACCAAGCAAGGCTTGTATGAATGGTTAGTTATGCCTTTCGGCTTGACTAATGCTCCAAGCACATTCATGCGCCTCATGAACCAGGTTCTTCGTGCTTATATAAGTAAATTTGTAGTTGTTTATTTTGATGATATACTTATTTATAGCAAGAACATATCTGATCATCTCAAGCATCTCGAACTAGTGCTTAAATCACTTCGCAAGGAAGGCCTTTATGCTAACCGTAAGAAGTGCACCTTTTGTACTAATCAACTTGTGTTTTTAGGCTTTGTAGTAAGTGAACATGGACTACAAGTTGATGAAGAGAAGATAAAAGCAATACGAGAGTGGCCAACCCCAACTACAATCGGCCATGTAAGGAGCTTTCATGGTCTAGCAAGTTTCTATCGACGATTTGTGAAAGATTTCAGCACAGTAGCTGCACCACTCACGGCTGTGATCAAGAAGAACACGCCATTCTCATGGGGAGTAGCTCAGGAAGCAGCCTTCAATACACTTAAAGAAAGGCTTCCACAAGCACCGGTTCTAGCTTTACCAGATTTTGAAGAAATGTTTGAAGTAGAGTGCGATGTCTCTGGGCTAGGCATTGGAGCTATGCTACATCAGAGGAAGAGGCCAGTGGCGTTCTTTATTGAGAAACTAAGTGGAGCCACGCTGAATTACCCAACATATGACAAGGAGCTCTATGCTTTGGTTTGCGCTTTAGAAACGTGGCAGCATTACTTACTGCCCAAGGAATTCATCATTCACACAGATCATGAGACTCTTAAGCACTTGAGAGGGCAGACTTCACTCAAGAGAAGACATGCTAAGTGGCTGGAGTTCATAGAGACCTTTCCCTACGTGATCAAGTACAAAAATGGAAAGAAAATGTGGTAGCAGACGCATTATCAAGAAGACATGCGTTGATCTCTACCATGGAAGCAAAGGTGCTAGGGTTCGAGCACATAAAGGAGTTATACAAAGATGATCCAGAACTAGGAGAAGCTTACCAAGCTTGTGGAAAGGGAGCATTCAACTCATTCTACATACATGAAGGGTTTCTTTTCCGAGACAAGCGCTTGTGCATTCCCCAAAGCTCAATGAGAGAACTAATACTTAAGGAAGCACATGGTGGTGGTCTTATGGGTCACTTTGGCGTGGACAAGACATTAGCAGTGGTTGTTGATCACTTCTTTTGGCCACATCTCAAGAAAGATGTGGAGAAACATTGGTCGCGATGTGTTACTTGTCACAAAGCCAAATCCAGGTTACATCCTCATGGTCTTTACTTACCCTTACCTATCCCTAACGCACCATGGGTGGATATTTCTATGGACTTTGTGCTAGGTTTGCCTAAGATCAGGACAAAGATTCTGTTTTTGTTGTTGTGGATCGATTTTCAAAGATGGCTCACTTCATACCATGTGACAAGTCTAATGATGCAACGCAAACAGCTGACCTGTTCTTTAAAGAAGTGGTACGTTTACATGGAGTAGCTAGGACCATTGTGTCTGATCGAGACACTAAGTTCCTAAGCCATTTCTGGAGAACCTTGTGGAGAAAGCTTGGTACCAAGCTCCTGTTCTCTACAACTTGTCATCCTCAAACGGATGGACAAACTGAAGTGGTAAACCGTACCTTATCCACCTTACTTAGAGTTACTCTTGGTAGAAACTTAAAGACTTGGTTAGATTGTTTACCCTTTATAAAGTTTGCTTATAACCATTCTACTCATTTTGCCACTAAGATGTCTCCTTTTGAAATTGTGTATGGCTTTAATCCACTAACGCCTTTGGATCTGTCGCCAATCCCTCAAGTTGAGCAAGTAAATCTAGATGGTCTCAGGAAAGGAGAGTTCGTGAAGAAGCTTCACCAAAGGTCCGAGATAACATTTTAAAGAAAACAGAGGAGTACAAGAGGAGAGCGGATAAGGGGCGCTAGAAGCTGGTCTTTGAACCAGGTGAGTGGGTGTGGTTGCACATGAGACCTGAAAGGTTCCCACAGAAGAGGATCTCAAAGCTTGCACCTAGAAGAGACGGTCCATTCAAAGTGCTAGAAAAGATCAATGACAATGCCTACCGTTTGGAGTTACCAGGTGAGTTTAACATTTCACAAAGCTTTAATGTTACTGATTTATCTCCTTATGATGTAGATGATCCAGTTTTGAGGACAAAACCTTCTGAAGAGGGAGGGAATGATGAGGACATCGACCCACCCATGGACTTAGAGCATGCACCCATGGTCAAAGACTCTCCAATGACACGTTCCAAAACCAGGAGACTTAGAGAAGGATTCAACATGGCTGTAGAGACCCTCCTAAACACCATGGAACTTGGAGACACGTTCAGAACCCCTCCCCAAGTCGACAACCTCCAAGAGAACTCCCAAGCACCCGAATCAGACCAAATTATGGATTTTGCACGTTGGAGCATCAAAGAATATCACCCTCAAATCAACCAAGGTAAGTATGTTTACTTGGCAGGAAATGGAGCTCAGAACATCAAGAATCTCACTGAGATCACGTCGGAGCTGCAAGATATCATCCGTTCAAGCCATTCGACCACTAGCGAGCAAATGGAGCAAGAAAAGGAGTATGAAGCTAACCACGTGGAAACACTTGAAGATCTCATTCATTTAGACCTCAAGGGACTTTAGGATGAAGGATTCATCAAAGACTTCAAGCTGAACAGACCAGCACCACCATTGATCACCTCAGCTTCAAAACCGCACATCTCGAGCCAAAACCAGGTATTTTCAATTTATACAATCTGTGCAGGTAATTCAGAGTGTCTCAGTGGTATTTAGAGCTGCAAGAGACCATATTTCGAGCCCCAGAAAGTCGCCAATAGTTTATAGAGTTTTCCTTTTTTTTTTTAAGTCAAACTTTCCTTTTTGGGTGTTTAAATTGCCTTGTAGTTTCTGATTTACATGTCCTGTCGTTTTGAGTCTTTTTCCTGTTTTTGTGTCGACCTAATAACTAGGTTTAAGCTGAAGAACTATTATATAAGGTTCCCCTGCAGCCTTGTATTTTTCTCACCTTTTTGATCAATAAAAAGCAGCTGTTTTCTTCCTCTTCTTCAAGCAAGCTTGTTGAGAGTCTTTTGCTTCTGTTCTTAGTGTGGATTCACTTAGGATTGAGCATATCTTGTAGTATCAGAGACCATCTCATCATCTTTGTGGTGCCATCGATCCACCAGCCTCACCATCAACTAATTCAACACGAGAGAGCGTTGCAGCCAGCGTGTTCAATCCCATCTTCCTCTATCCATTCGACCATCTCCTGTTCAACGGAAGGGAGCATGAAAGCCAGTCTGTTGTTCCCATCCAACCATTCACTTAAGCCTCTTATCGAGTCTTATATCATGTTTCATACTTGTTCTAATAGACTATTTCTCCAAGTGGGTAGAAGCAGATTCTTACGCGAACATAAAGGACACCCAAGTGGAAAACTTCGTGTGGAAGCTGCCATGGAGTTTCATAAGAAATCGTTACCGATAACGGTTCGCAATTCATCTCAACAAGGTTTGAAGCTTTCTGCGAAAAATGGAAAATCTGACTTAGCAAGTCCACTCCACGATATCCACAAGAAAATAGCTAAGCCGAAGCAGTAAACAAGACTATTCTTGACAGCCTATAGAAACACCTTGATGAAAAAGGGACGATGGGCCGACGAGCTCGAAGGAGTACTATGGTCTCATCAAACAACTCCACGGTGAGCCACAGGCGAAACTCCATTCGCTCTTGTTTACGGAATAGAATACGCCATTCCACTAGAAATTCATTTCTCCGGTGTCCGTCACAGATTTCTCCCAGAGCAAGAAGGGCTGAATCATTTGCTATTACTGGACGAGCTGGACTTCATCAACGAAAGACGAGACCAAGCACTGATCCGAATTAAAAATTATCAGCAAGCATCGGCTAAGTACTACAACTCTAACGTTCGAAGTCGGAGGTTCCACGAAGGAGATTTAGTTCTGCAAAAATTCTTTTAGAATACAAAATAACCAAACACCGAGAAACTAGGAGCAAACTGGGAAGGACCTTACAAAATTACCAAAGTAGTCCGACCAAGAGTTTATGAACTCGCTACTATGTCCGACGCTCCAGTGCCAAGATCGTGGAACGCAATGCATATGAGAAAGTACTATCACTAAGCTACTTAACATGAACTACAGGGTGGCTTGATCCCTGCAAAAGGGTACGTAGGCAGCTCGTCTTTTGATGGGTTCAACTGCCCTCCTCCTAAAAAAAAAAGGGGGGAGGGAGGGGGGAGTGGTACGTATACTCGTATACTCCCGCCTTTGTAACATATTCTATATTTAATCAAAGCAACTATTTCAAAACCTTTAAACATCAAATACTTTACGGATTACTAAAGTCTTAACTAAACAGACATCTCATTTCACTTTCGTTGTTGCTGGCCACAACGACGAAGTACTGCATCCTTTACGGATTTAACCTATCACATCCTTAGTGGATCAAAAAGTGCGCTATATAAATGCATATGTCCATTATCGTAGCGGATATGTTAATGGAAACGCATCTATAAACCGAAATACACATCTAAAACCCAACAAACAGATCGTTGGTCATAACATCTCACAAAACAAAATACTAAAGTGTATATCACTTAAGTATGAGATACTTAAACTCGTTTTACAAAAACCAGTAACTTATCACTGGTAGCGGCATCTCCAACATCAACACTTAGATTTTTACATCTAAAATTCTAAGCACATCTTCAGAAACTAAGCAGTTCAGTATGAATCATAACCTTTCAAGAGTAAACACGTAGGTGTTTACATTTAAGAATAAAACAATCAAGCACAACTTCTAAAGCCGCATCATTAGCTGTTTCGTATAAGATGTATATCATCTTAAAAATGAAGGAAAAATAGTAGTTCTGAAACAAGAGTACAAACGGATAAAGCCATCCAGACATCAAGTCTAACAAGTTCAACAACAAATACGATGAAACAAAGGACTAAAAAGTGTTCTCGTCAGTCTCTTTTGCTTCGTCTCCTTCGATGGTCTTCTCCCCAGCCACCTCGGAAGTCTCAACGTCTGGTTTGGAGGATGGCTCGGCGGTATTCTCTTGAACTGATTCGATATTACTCTTTACGACAGGCTCGTCCTCAGAAGACTCAGTGGTGATCTAGATTCCGGCTTGGGGGTTTTCTTTGAGCTGAGTTCGGCAAACCCTGGAGTTCCCTTGTTCGACCCCAAAATATTTTGAACACCGATAGCGGTCGCATCATTCTCAATTGGCTCGTCATCAATAAGATCATTCACCGAGTCATCAGAAACGGGCGAGACCCTTAAAACCTCCCTCAGATCGGTGGCAATTCTTTTGAATTCATCATCAGCCCTAATCAGATCGTTCTTCAGTTTGGTAAGGTTATCCATTTCGGCATCTAGAACTGGTGGTTCCTCACCTGGAAGTAGTCCGATTAATTGTATATTACCTTCAATCTAAGCAAGGTCCAGCATGTCATCTTTTGTTTCACTGTTCAGCTTCTTAATATCCTCCAGAGCTCGGGAACCCCTTCTTTGGAACTTATCGACAACTTCACAATGAGCTATTTTCTCGGCTTTCTTTACTCTAGAAACGGAAATGGCTCTTTTTGATTTCAGCTGCCTGCGAAGTGAGGCTAATTCCGCATCCCTCTAAGACTTGGCTGCTTCCAACTTAAGGATCATCTGGTCGGCTCGGTCACGCTTGTCCTGGATCAGCTTGACCTCAGATTCAAGATCGTTAATCCGCTTTGTGGCTTTTTCTCGCTCGGCGATAGCGCAATAGATATTGCAAAAACCCTAGGTAAAACTTAACTTAAATAGAAAAAAGAGGAGAGAGAAGAGAGCGTAGCTGTTTTGAAGATTTTTTGGAGAAATGAAGTTATGAAAAAAATAAGGAGGATATCGGGTATATATAGGCATTTAAAGCTTCGTGACGTCATCATACCTCGGGAATCAGTAAAATGATTACACTTCCCAGGAATAATCGAAGATTCTACTAAGGAAGCAACAAATTCCCGAGCCATATCTAAATCGAGTGATCTACTGAGCTTTCCGAAGCACTTCGGCTGCCTTTATTTCTACGCAGCTTGGGTGAGATAGCTAGTGAAATAGCTCGGCAGCATTACTAAGCGGGTCGGTGCATCACTTTTTTAGATGGGCTCGGAATGTTGACCTCGGTATCAAACACTTTCACCTCGTCACTATCAGTACTGAAACTAACAAGCTTGGGGACTAACTGGTGGGGCCAGGTTTCACCCTACTGAGCACAACAAAGAAAATGGCTAAGTACAACTGGGCCTAGCCGAACTAACAAATTAAACGAGCCCAGAACTCGAGAAGCCCGAGCCGTGAAGTTCGGATCGCCGAATTAAACCAAAGAGAAAGGGGTCAAAAGAACCGAGCCCAAGTTATACGCTTCACCAAGATCAAGCCATGGACGCAGGATTCGGCGAACCTGAGCTATGGGCCAAGAGGACCTGACCTAAGGACAAAGGCCTCAGAATGCTCGAGCAGTGGGCCTCGGTTTGTATTGGGCCATGAACCGAGCACTGACCTGCTTCGACGACGAACCATAGTAGGTCCAGAAGGACCGAACATATGTGCCCAAGACTTAATGGGCCAAGGTGACAAACTAGAAAGGCCTGTTATCTTTAGTTGACTTAGAAGGATCTGAGAAGAAAGGAAATACGCGAAGGATTAGAAACATTTCCTAATCGTTTTGGGAGTTGATCTAACCAACTTAGAATTATATAAATACACATGGAAATCTCTTGAGAAAGGGATCCGCAATTCCACCTGGCAAAACACTTGTACTATCATAGAAAGAATAACTTTTCTAAATAGCTTCATAAAATCGTCTTCGAATCTTTGTTCACTTTGTGGTTTTAAACCTAGAAGTTTCGGTTCCCTTTAAAAGTCTTACCAAATTCAATTGTGCGGGTTCCGACTCCCACACTCCCCAAACCTTTTCCTCATCCAAGATAACAACATTGCAAAATGACTTAGGGTTAGATTCAGATTTATCCGGCAAAGTACCACTTGGTGCCTTAGAGTTATAGGCGACTTGAGCTAATTGCAAATCAATTGTCTTCACGTGAGAATCTAAGCTTGTTATCTTTCCATCTAACTCTTGGTACATCCCATCAATCTTGTTGTGGACCTCTAGAAATTTCTTTCCAATATCCGCGTTATTCTTGATTTGACCCTCCAAATCTTTTTAAATGAAAGCCTTGATCTCTTGATCTTAGGGTGAGGGTTGAGTATAAGTACTAGCTTTTCCTTGAAAGTTGGGAGACATTTGGTTTGAAAGGTGAATTTTTGCTTAGACACAAACCCTTGTTGTTGTTGTGGTGAAAATCCTTGTTGTTTTGTCACAAATCCTTGACCTTGTTATTGTGTGATAAATCCTTGTGGCTTTTGTGGGTAGACTTGGTCTTGTGGATTCTCCACATTGGTGATTCTATAGGAAAATTTTGGATGGTTCCTACAGCTGGGGTTGAATCAGTAGCTTTTGGTTCCCATTAAATTCTCCAACAAAGCGAACTTGCCTTTTGATGGCCATGATGTATTTATCAAGCTTTGTCACTCAACTCCTTGATTCTCGGATCTTCTCCTTTGGGTTCCCTTATGGTCCTATCATATTCACCACCATAGCATTGGTGGTCGCTTTGCGCCAAGTTCTCAACTAACTGCTCTCCTTGATCCATGGTCAAACTTACAAAATCACCATTACTCACCGTGTTTAGAGCAATATGAAACTTTTCGTGAAAGCTTCCATGGGCACTCCATGGTGAGGGCATGAATGTGTGTATCCTTTCAAATGCTCCCAAGCCTCATACAAAGATTCATTGCCTCCTTGCTTGAATTTGGTGATGTCGTTCCGGATCTTTGCCATCTTTTGGTTAGAGAAAAACTTGGCAAGAAAGCGCTTCTTGCATTCTTCCCACGTTGTGATTGATGAAGTCATCACGTTCTTTTCCCATTAAGTGTTTTGTCCCCAAGAGAGAAGGGAAAGAGAGTCAATTTAATCACGTCCTCTGATACTCTATTCATTGTTACGGTTACACATAGGAGGTCAAAGTTGTCAAGGTGCTCGATATGGTGCTCCATAGGTAGCCCATAAAACATTTTTTTGAACCATTGTAATCAAGCTAGACTTAATCTCCCAATTGTTATTGTCGCAAGGTGGAGCTCTAATACCCATCTTTGTACCATTGGCATTAGGCTCATCAAATGCTCTTATTCTTCTCGGCTCACAAGGTTGATGAATGGGCCCTCTAGCGCCCACACTACCGAGTCCAACCCCATGTAACTGTCAGGGTTGATTGTTTTTCGGTTGATCCATATCCAAATGTCTCAAGTGATCAATCCTCTCCCGTTCTCTTGTTGATTCTCTAGCTTCTCTATCTAAACGGTTGATTTCAAGTAATGGGTCAAAGTCTTGTGGTGGTCCTCTACTCCTCGTGTTCATACACCTTCACACAATAGGTAGCAAAGCAAACACAAGAACGGTTAAATAACAAATTAAAGTAAAGCATAGTCTCCAAAAGAGTCTAAATCTTAATGCTTAATACTAACTCTCCGGCAACGGTGATAAAACTTGATAGCGTAGAAATTGTAAGTTCGAAGTGATCAAGCCTAAGATTTCTACTTTGTTTTAATCTCTAAGCATAAACCACAAGTGCATGGCAATGTAATTGTAATACTTAGAGATCATTCTTTCCCAAGGACTAAGATTAAGTCAAAAAGAATGCAAGAAACTTAAGAAGTTAAGTGATTTCAAGAGATTTTGTTTTGGTAACCAATCTAACAACCTAAGTGAAATGATGCAAATAAACAAGAAAAAGTAGTAAATTAGATAGGAAACGCAAATAAAAACAACCATAAGCAATACCAATCATAAAACAAGACAAAAAATTCAAATGGAAATGTCAATAAAAAGTCAACAAAATTAAGCAAAGAGATCAAGATCAAATCAAATATATAAAAGCATGGACTTTGGGTAGAGATCATAGACTAGGGATGTTTAACTAATGATTAATGATGCTAAATCATATGTTAAACCATTTCCAAGACATGTATCCTAACAAGTATATTAGTCTACTTTCATGAATACTAACTCATTCCACTAACCACCCAAAATGATCAATATTTCGATTCCTATTGACAATGATTAGGGATCATTAATGAATAAATCCATATAAGTCTCAATCGACCTTAAACATCAAGTGTTAATTGGCTAAGATATGAAAAGCATGTTTTAGAGTTCAACTGGACATTTTTGCAAACACCTTTCGAGCACAAAAGACCATGATCAAGGAATGGATTAGCAAGTTAAATCCTAGCTTGCTGCCATTAAAAGTCAGAATAATCTACAGTTAGAATTCAAAATAATCAGCCATTAGAAGTTAATAAAATCTGCAATTAGAAGTCAGAATAATATGCCATTAAAAGTCAATATAGGCTGCCTCACAAGTGGGCTCTTACTAAGCTTTGTATAGATCTTTCCCTATATAAGAGAACAAACATGTAAAGAAGAGGGGACACACAGCAAATACAGAAATATTCAGAACAAGAAAAGCAAATTTCTTCTTTTGTGAAAGTGATTCTCATTTTGTTCCTTCTGAACTTTTCGATCCTTTGTGTGTAATATCCGAGTGATCAACCGGCTTATCAAGCAATTCTCATCATTGTTTGTGGCGCCATTCACTAACCAAAGATTGTAGAAATGTTTTAAGTGAGTATTGGGTCTTGGATTTAATATACCTCTGGTTCGTTACACGAGTTCTTCACTCTAAGGTTTCCACCGCCTTGTTACTTTGGAGCGTTTTAAGTTAAGTATTGGGTCTAAGGTTTAATATACCTTAGATTCGTGCTTCGCGAGTCCACTGAAGTCGAGGATTATCCCTTCTACCTCCTTAGAAAAAAACTTCCTTGGGTTTTCCGCATCAATCCGCCTCGGCCCACATTAATTCGGCTCGTCCCACTTCCATTCGGCTCGCCCCATCTCTGCTTTGGCTAGGCCTTTTGGTTAGGCTTTTTGGCTCTATGACTATGCCTTTTGGCTAGACCTTTTGATTAGGCTTTTGGCTAGGCTTTGGTTAGGCTTTTTGGCTAGGATTTTTGGTTAGGCCTTTTGGCTAGGCCTTTTGGCTAGGCTTTTGGCTAGGCCTTTTGTCTAGGCTTTTTTTCTAGTCAGTTCGGCCTTTTGGTTCTCCGGCTCATCTTGCTTTGTTTCTCCTATCTTCTTCAGACCTAACTTTTTTCCGACCAACATGTTGCCTAGCCGATACTTAGCCGATTTAAACATTAATTTTTGGCTAGGCGAAACCTGACCCCAACATTCAGACCTAACTGTTTTTAGCCCAATATGTTTCCTAGCCAATACTTAGCCATTTTAAATATTGATTTTCACTAGGCGAAGCCTGACCCCAACATTTAGCCCCTAGGTCGTTATATTCGAAAATCGATTATGACGAGCTAAAAGATAGTCGTGTCGTCTTTAAAATCAACACGCCGCACCTTACCTCTGATCCAACATTCACCATCTATCTTCGAACAACTTGCTCGAGCCGTGAATGGACAGAGAATAACTATCCGTGACAAGCAATCGTTAAAAGAGCAAAAGGCAAAGGAAGCAGCTCGTAAGACTGCCGAGGTGCCAAAAATTTCGAGCCGAGATGCAACACAGACTTTCGAGACTCAAAACGCTGTTCAGGAGCCAAAACTCTTTGAGTCCCCTTCGGCATATTTTGAGCTGTTGATAAATGATGTCGTGGAAAGGTGTACTATTTTGGCTCTCCCATATGCTTCTGATCCTCTCGCCTCAGTATTCCAGAAAAATTCTTCCAAGTAGCCTTCTCCTCGTAAGCATCCGGCTCTGGAGGTGCCCAAGGACTAAGGTGATCCCAAGGATCTTGCTGAGAAGAAGCATTGTCTCAGCAAGAATTTTGCCGACTTGGCTGCTAATAATACGAACGTGATGCTTTTCAAAAATCACGGATCGGCTGCAGTTTGCAATTATTCTACTGCTTCTGCAATCTAGATGTCCAAGATCAAGGTTCATGGCAGCCGAACGCCTCCCTTCGATACACTCGTCGAAAGTGAGCTGTATGTTGATAAGGCTCGGTGTGGTACAAAGGTATGTTCTTACGATTGCCCGTTTCTTTGTTTTCTCTTATTCGTTAAGTATTCACTCGGTTAAGCATTGATTTTTTGCAGTTTTGGGCTTCGATCAACAAGTTGATTGCTGCCTTTGACCAAGATATCCTCAGAGAGCGCCGTAGAGTTGAGAATGCGAAAGCCAAGGCAAAAGACGCAAGGAAGAGAATCTCCAAACTGGAAAGCAATGATGCTTAGGAGAGAAAGGTAGCATTGGCTCGGATTGACGCCCTCGAATTGGAGAGAAAAAAAACTTTCTAGGACGCAGAGAAGCTGGCTCGGATTATTGGCCCACGTCGATGGCAATCTCCAGCTGCTCGGCTTATTGAAAGGAGATGGCACACTAAACTTGGATGTCACGGTGGTGAAGCTGCAAGGATGGAGGACTGATTTGGAAAGAGCTGATGACGTAGTTCAAAGTTGAGGAAGAACTCAAGAAAAATAGCTGAAGCTATCTCTAGTTTCTGATGACTCTATTGGTTCGGCTATCATTGGGGAGCCGGTGGAATCTACTACAGCTTTGGTCGGTGTCCAAGACCAGTTCGGTTTGATCATTGGCACCAATGTTGTTGCGACTATTATCGAGCTGTGCCCTGAGGCTTAGGTTTATATACAATTTTTTTTGCCAACTTTGGGCTCGACTTCGGAGTCCGTTCGGCCTTCGATTTGTTGAAGTAACTATGTTCGTTGTTGGCCGTATTTTGTTTAAAGTACTAGCGCGTTATGAAACAACTTGGTTATGGGTTTCAGATTCTAAGGACCAGCGTGCTGTGAAATGAAATTGTATGTTGGGTTTAAGATACTAAGGACCATTGTGCTCTGAAGCGAAATTATATGTTGGGTTTAAGATGTTAAGGACCAGCGTGCTATGAAGCGAAATTGTATGATGGGGTTTAAGATGTTTACTTCAGTTTTAGGATTTGCGACATCGTCTCGACTTACATGCCCGTTTTGATAGTAAACTTTAAATATCGTGCGAGGTAGACTCGACTTTCATTTATATAGCGAGCTTTAAATTATGTCCGTGGAGCACGTAATAGTTCGTTGTTGTAGTCAACAACAACCGAGATAGATTGTGATGCGTGCGAAAGTGTAAGTGTACACGCACCAACTCCCCCTTTTTACGAGGGGACAGCTGAACCCATCGTGAAATGAGCTGTCCACAATTTTTGGTTGATTGAATCAGTAATAGTATTTTTTTCAAGTGCATGGCGTTCCAGGACCTTGGTACGGAAACATTTTCCATGTTAGCGAGTTCTTAAACTCTTGGGCGGACTACTTTGGTGACCCAATAGGGCCATTCCCAATTAGGTCCCAGTTTTTCGACATTTCTCTCTGCCATGTTTTGGAAGACCTTCAGGAGAACCAACTCTCCTTCTGTGAACTTTTTTGCTCCGAACATTGGACTTGTAATATTGGGTAGTTGCCTGCTGATAATTTTGTATTCGAATGAGTGTCTCATCACAGCGCTCATTTATGAAATCCAGGTTGTCAAGCAACATATGGTTATCCTAGTCTTCTTTTCCTGGGAGTAACCGATAGAATAACATGGTCGTTTTCTTCAAGTGATTTTACTAGCATATTGTCAATGTATACTTCCATCATTTTTCCTAACTATTTTGCGAACATTTTGTTCACTAGGCGTTGGTAGGTTTCTCTATCGTTTCTTTCAAACCAAAAGGCATCACTTTATAGTAATATATTATGCGATCTGTTATGAAAGCGGTTTTCTCCCTATCGTCGAGGTCCATCAAGATTGATGAGTGGTAGAAGTAGATTGCAATTTCGAATTCAAACAAACAAACTCTAAATGCAACTTCAACCAAGCTTTAAACCTTAAGTGCGAACCACAAGTATATACTTAATATCATTGTAGGATTTAACGGTCATTCTTCCACAAGGAGTATGCGACGGCAATAAGAATGCAAGACATTATAGAAGCTAAGCCAATTTCAAAAGTTGTGTTTCGTAACCAACTAACAACCTAAGCAAATGAATGCAAAGATGCAAGAAAAGTAACAAACGAGATTAGAAACATAAAAGAGAACATGCATAAGTAAATTAAACTCAAAAGGAAGCAATAAGAAAGCAATTTAAGAAAGTCAACAAAAAGTCCACCGGACAAACAAAGATGATAAAATATGATAAATGCATGGACTTTGGGTAGATATCATAGACCAAGTGTGTTTAACCTATGATTAGTGATGCAAGACCATATAAATAACCATTTCCAAGACATGGATCCTATGAAGTAGGCTAGCTCATTTTCACATAGTACTAACAAATTATACTAATCACCCATAATGACAATCCTTTCGGTCCCTATTGAAGTGAGAAGAGATTATCAGGGCATATGCCCATAAAAGTCTACAAATCACCCTAAACATCAAGCGTTAATTGGCTAGGATATGAAAAGCATGAATCAGAGTTGGTCTAGATATTTTCACACACTTTTCGGGCATGAAAAGATCTTGATCTAAGAGTTGATTAATTATTTCAATCTTAGCAATGGGTTCTCTCTAAACAATGGAAATCATGCAAATCTAGGCCTAAGCATCACCAACCATACATCAAACAGCCTAATCTACCCCCCCCCCCCCCCCCCCCCCCCCCCCAATAATCCACTAAAAGACTACTCACTCATGCTAAAACAAACCATCAAAACATGAGTAATGAAAGACATAATTAAAGATTAAGAGAAAAGATAAATAAAAGTCCACTAATAAAACATAAAAAGTTAAAATTTTAACATCCAAATCCAAGGATCCAAAGGGTTTTGTTTTTGCTCAAGGGATAAAGAAAAATCAGAAAAAGCTTAGGGTTTTTAATGTGCTTAAAAGTATTTATAGAAAAAGAGATGTACCCGGGACAAACTGGGTCAAACCCGGATTTGTGCAGAAAGTGCAGCCAGTATCGACATGGCATATCGACCTGGCGTATGAAAACACGTCGATGTAGGCAACATCACTCCATCTTTTCATCTTGTGCAGCTCATATCAACCTAGCATATCGACGTGGTGAGTTGGGCACGTCAATGCAGTGAACATCAGAGTGTGTTTGGCTCCTTTTCATCCCCTTTGGTTCTCCTTCCTTCTCCAATTGATTCTGCTTGATTCTAGGCCTCCATAGTACCTGAAATAGACTCAAAATGCAATGCAAATGCAACATAATAGACCTAGGACTCTAAGACTAAACCTACACTAAATGGAACCTAATATGAAGAGAAAGATGTATTAAGTAATCTAAATGAGTGTAAAAGCTAGGGGAAATGCATGCTAATAAGTGCTAAAATATGAACACATCAACTCCCCCGGACTTTTCCTTTGCTTGTCCTCAAGAAAACAAGTAAGAACAACCCCGAAGAAGAGGCTTGAAGGAGAGAACTCAAAGCCAAAAGGAATTAATAAAGCATTTAACATCAAGGCTCAAGCCAATACAAAGTTATCGCATATGTGAATCTCTACTCAATCGATCTCCTCACATCTATCGCTACTTCAATCTTTTGCCTCTAGACTCAAGGTTAAGTCTCTGCATGCCGCGCCATCCTATCTACCAATTCTTTAACATTCAATTAAGTGCTAAAGTGCGGTCTTGCTTAGAAACTATTGATCATGTTCAATCAGCATGGTAAGAAAAAGGTTATGCTACAAAAGACAAGGCGGTTTCAAAACATTTTAGTGAGTTGCTCTCAAAGAATAGTAATGCAAAACATCATGCAAAAGCAAGGGATAAATGGAACAATTGATGCATACAAAGAAGTGCTTCCATTCTACCCAAACCCTTATGCCTTTAGAAACCTATGTTCTACCCATGATCTTACATACTTTATTTCTTTTGAGACAAACTAAATGGTTGAGTACCAAACCTTCTTCTTCTCTTTTTTTTTTGCTAACTCTTAAGGGGTTTTCTTTTCTAGACTATTTCTTTTCTTTTTCTCTTTCATGCTCCTTAATTATTTCGTTTTCTTTCTACTTTTGTTTTCTAGCGAATGGAGGGGAACTAGGCTTTCTGCCTTAAACACTTAGAGTCTTTTTTATACACACAACGGTTCTCTAGAGTAGCTTTTTCTTTTCTTTCCTTTTTTTCTTTCTTTCTTCTTTGGTTTCAACCATTCCCTCTTTCTTTTCTCACAAGTCTTTGACAAAACTTAACCAAGAATAAGATATCGTAAACACCCTCCTAGTTTACTAGCCTCGAGCTTAAAGGACTAGTCTAATGGAAGACCTTCTTTGTCGTTTCCATCTTTTGAGATTTTGCATGTGTATGCATTTTCACAAAAAGGCCTCAATCAAGAAAATAACAAGGGGTTTGAAATAAAAAGTTCGGGTTAAGGTGGGGAAACCAAACTAAATATGAGAATGGCCATTTGGGTTAGCATAGAGTGGTAAAAACGGATAAAAAAACCTAAATGTGTCTTTGAAAACCATGAACATGCATCTCAAGATCCTAAGAAAGAATTTAAAGTCCAATTTAAGTTAAATAAGGTAGAATTGGTTTCAAGTTTAGCAAACATCAACAAAACCAAGAGTTTCGAGCGAAGATATCAAGATGCAAAAGAGAGAGATTTTCTACGATTCACTTAAGTAATAAACGCATTATCAAGAGTTTCACATTGAACGCTAAATTAAAAACCTTTACACGGCAACTTCATCATTGTTATCATATGTACAATGCAACCTAAAATGAGCATACAAGTGTATGCAATGCAACTAAATGAGAAAATCTTTTTGTATTTTGGAAGTTCTTAAAAAATTTAGGCTTTTTGTGGTTTTTATCATATATACAATGCAAATGATGAGACTCAATATGAAAAAAGAAAACAAAACAACTAAAATGATCATTAGCAACTAATCCCCTCCCCCAGACTTACTTCTCACCGTCCATGTGAGAAAGCAAAACCGAAGGTGGAAGAAAGAAAACAATGAAATGCAAAAATGTAGAGGCCTAGCTTCACGCCAATGCGCTCGAAGAGTGGAGTAAGCATGCCTCCGATATAAATCTTAGGGTTGTCCGTGGAAGAGACTTGAAAGCGGGTTTGCAAGATATTTGTGAAGAACATGCATGTGGAATCCCGGTAGAAATTTGGGTCACTTGCAACTTGCAATGGGGCGCCCATGGTAGTCATGGAGAAAGTAGTGAATCGCTCCATACATCAATCTCAACTCGTTTGAAGTGGGGACACCCGGGTTGTGACGAGTATACATGGTGTTGGCCATTAGACAGAGGGCATAGCGCATGGTAGGGTTTCTCACCTTAAACATCCGTGAATTGATAGATGAGTAGGGCTAATCCATGGCTATGTTTCTCCAAACCGTTTACTCTTGATTGAATTCTTGCACCGAATCAAAAGTAGCTTCGAGGAACCCATATACTTCACAAAATGCCTTGAAGGAGATTGAGCATTTCTTTGGTCCAACCATGAAGTGAATATGTCCTCTTCCATTTGGTCCATCTTCAATGTATTGACCCGTGGCTAGGAAGTGTCTGGTTGTGATATGATCTTAGGGAGAGATCTAGCCCACGAACAGCTTTTGAACAGGTTAGGAATACGAACAGTCGCGACAAGAGAGTAACAATCGGATGATGATTAAACAAAGAACTCGATGTGAATGGTTTCATCGAAGGGTTTGCCGCGGATTGCTGGTAGAGATGAAAGTGAAATGGATGTGGATTTGAGACAATAAACCAGGGGATTGTATTGATACTTTCGAAGGCTGTGAAAGACCTTTGAACTATCAGCTTGTTTTCGACAAGGGTATTACACACCAATATCAGAAACAAGATGTATTAGATATTACGCACTAATACAAATGACCAAACGAAATCTTAAGAGAGGTTTATAAGAAAAGTTTGATGTCCTTCTTCAACAGAAAAGTCTGAGTATTTAAAGGGAATGAGAAGCCCTAGAACACTTAAGGACTTCTCGAAATTCAGAAGTCTAATTATGAAGCATTACTTGACCAATTAAAATTCGGATCACACTCCAAGACATGCCTTCTCGATGGTCGTTGATAAGAGTTGGTAAAAGGCAATGATAAGGTAATTCTCCTTGCCTCATTAAAACCTTAATGCGAAAACCACTTGCGAAAAACACATTGAAGGAAAAAGAGTACAATTCGAATTACCAATCTTAATTACCATGGGTAGAAACTGCTTGTATCACAACCAATGTGATTGGATTAGCCAAAGTTTCTAACCCACTCTTCACTTGCGTGAGAAGCATGAAAAGGGCTCGGTTGAACGCCTTAGCTCTTGATCTGGTCATAGGTCCGGTTGGAACCTTTAGCACGTCTTCAACTCCATTGGTGTCGATCTGCTCCAAGAATTTGTTTTTAAGCTCCATTGCTTCTTTTAACTCCAGCTGCTCCTTAGACTATAGTTCCTCATTGTCCTTGTTGGTTAGGATCATATCATCCCCTCCCTCTTGAAAAGGATTTGACCTCAAATCCGCTTCATCTGAAACAAAAGGCAATTGATCAGACACGTTAAAACTGTTACTTATGTTATACTTACCTTGGAGGTCGAGTTGATAAGCGTTATTGTTGATGCGCTTAAGGACTTGAAAGGGGCCATCTATTCTTGGCATCAACTTTGATTCTCTCTCTTTAGGAAATCTTTCCTTCCAAAGGTGAACCCAAACAATATCCCCTTTATTGAACACAACTTCCTTTCGTCCTTTGTTTGCGTGCTTTGCATAGAGCTTGGTCTTATACTCGATGTTTTTCTTCACCTTTTCATGGATTTGCTTAACATTTCTGCTTTCTTGTTCCCATCCATGCTTACTCTTTCACTCAAAGGTAAAGGCATCAAATCCAAAGGAGAAAGCGGATTGAATCCGTAAACAATTTCAAAAGGTGAATACTTGGTAGTGGAATGCAATGCATGATTATATGCGAATTCTACATGAGGCAAACATTCTTCCCATGATTTTAGGTTCTTTTTAACAAGTGCACGCAATAAAGTGGACAAAATTCTATTAACTACCTCAGTTTGTCCGTCCGTTTGAGGATGACAAGTAGTAGAAAAAAGCAGTTTAGTTCCTAACTTAGACCACAATGTTTTCCAGAAATAACTTAGAAACTTAGTATCCCTATCCGACACTATGCTTTGTGGCATGCCATGCAATCTAACAATTTCTTTAAAGAACAAGTGAGCAACATGCATAGCATCATCAGTTTTATGACATGAAATGAAATGTGCCATTTTTGAAAACCTATCAACCACTACAAAGATGGAGTCTTTTCCTGTTTTAGTCCTAGGCAAACCAACTACAAAATCCATCGATATATCATCCCATGGATGTGCAGGTTGGACCTTGGATTTAGCCAGTTTGCATGTTACACACCTTTAACAGATACGCTCAACATCACGTTTCAGAAGGGGCCAATAAAAGTGGTCTTGCATCACGTTAAGAGTCTTTGCTACACCGAAATGTCCCATCAAACCACCTCCATGTGCTTCCCTTATAAACATTTCTCTCAAAGAAGAGTGAGGTATGCAAAGTCTATTATCATAAACCAAATAACCCTCATGTTGATAATCCTTACCAGAAGCGAATTTTTCACATGATTTGAAAATGGTACCATAATCACTATAAGATTCATACAAGCTCTTTATTTGTTCAAAGCCAAGCAATCTAGCATCTAAAGAGTTAAGTAAAACGTACCTCCGGGATAACGCATCTGCCACGACATTATCTTTACCTTTTTGTACTTGATAACGTAGGGAAAAGCCTCAATGAATTCTATCCATCGCGCATGACGTTTGTTAAGCTTTTGTTGCCCTTTGATGTGCTTGAGAGATTCATGGCCAGTGTGTACCACGAATTCTTTTGGCCAGAGATAGTGCTGCCATCTTTGTAAAGCCCTCACCAAAGCATATAGCTCCTTATCCTAAGTGGGGTAATTCAAAGTTGCATGCTCCTCCAAGTTTTTCGCTAAAGTAAGCTATAAGCCTTTGATCCTGCATAAGAACAGCACCAATACCAACTCCGGATGCATCACACTCAATTTCAAATGTATTCAAAAAATCAGGAAGTAATAAGAGAGGAGAGTTAGTAAGCTTCTCTTTAAGCGTTTGAAATGCTTGCTCTTGTGCTTCTTCCCATTTGAATCCAACATCTTTTTTTATCACCTCAGTGAGTGGCGACGCTATTGTGCTAAAGTTCTTCACAAATCTTCTATAAAATCCTGCTAGTCCATGAAAACTCCGCACTTCGCTTACACTTTTAGGATTAGGCCAATCTCGGATTGCCTTAACTTTGTCTTCATCTACCTTGATTCCTCCTGCACTTACAACAAAACCTAAAAAGACAAGATTATCTGTGAAAAAAGTACACTTTTTCAGGTTTGCATAAAGTTTTTCTTTCCTAAGCAATTCCAGAACCGTTTTAAGATGATTAGCATGCTCTTCTAGGTTCTTAGAATATATCAGAATGTCATCAAAGTAAACTACTACAAATATGCCTATATGCTTTCTAAGAATATGATTCATAAGCCGCATGAAAGTACTAGGTGCATTGGTTAACCCAAATGGCATTACTAACCGCTCGTATAAACCTTGTTTAGTTTTAAATGCAGTTTTCCACTCATCTCCTTCTTTCATCCTAACCGTGATGTTATTGATGGCTCTGCAATCGACACACATACGCCATGTTCCATCCTTTTTAGGCGCAAGCAAAACAGGAACTGCACATGGACTCATACTTTCTCTAATATGGCCTTTCTCCATTAGTTCGTTGACTTGTTTTTCAAGTTCCTTAGTTTCAACTGGATTAGTTCTATAAGCAGGTTTGTTAGGCAAAGAGGCTCCGGGCATAAAGTCAATCTGATGCTCTATGCCTCGGATTGGTGGTAATCCAGTAGTGTAAGCTTGTGGAAACACATCACTATAATCCTGTAAAAGACACTTAATAATACTCGAAAGCTCCAGTGTAGGATTAGCAACATCCGCAATTGTTTCTTTAAAGACAAAAAGAATGTTAGACTTTTGAGAAAGGACTTGAGTGTCACCTTTTGTTGTCACAAGACTGGTTTAAACACCCAGTTTCTCTTTTCTTTTCTTTAAACTAACCTGATCATTGTGGACTTCTTGTGGCGTCATGGGAGTTAAGATGGTTTTTCTTCCTTTAAACTCAAAGGTATACCGATTCGTGAATCCATCATGTATAACCTTTTGGTCAGATTGCCAGGGCCTACCAAGAAGTATGTGACTCGCGTCCATGGGAAGAACATCACACAGAACCTCATCGTCATATTTCCCGAATGAAAGAGACACTTTGACTTAACGGTTTACAATCATTTCCCCACTGTCATTGATCCATTGAAGGGCATAAGGTTTCGGGTGCGTGATTTCTTCAAGGGCAAGCTTCTTCACCATAGCCTCACTAGCAACATTAGTGCAGCTTCCTCCATCTATTATGAGACTACAAACTTTTTCCGTCACTAGACACCGTGTATAGAAGAGATTCTCGCGTTGCTCGTGTTTTTTATTTTTAGGTAGAACACTTAAAGATCTTCTGGTTACGAGCAGCTCACCTTTAGTAGGAGCTTTTATTGACTCTTCGGCGGACACTTCATCTTGTAGCTCATCTTCTGATTCCAATTCCCCATTATCTCTTAGAATCATAAGCCTTTTATTTGAGCATTCACTTGCGTAATGACCAAAACCTTGACATTTGAAACACTTGAGATCTCTGCTTCGTGTAGTAACTTCCTTTGCCTTGCCTTTTACATCTTGAACTTGACTTTCAAATTTTGGTTTGGAAAATGGCTTAGATTCACGTTGAAAGCTCGACTTCTCTTCACGTGAATGACTGTACTTGCTTCCACCGTAGCTTGTCTTGGTATTCCTTCTTTTTATTTGTTGCTCGAACATAATTGCTTTGTGAAGCATTTCTTCAATCTCATCATAATGTTGGGTTTCGAGTCGGTCTTTTATGTCACGGTTTAACCCTCCCATGAACCTTGACATTGTTGCTTCACCATCCTCATGAACATCAGCTCTTAGCATCAATGTCTCCAGTTCTTTGTAGTATACTTCCACTGGTCTGTTTCCTTGGACTAAACTCCTCAGTTTGTAGTGCAGCTCTCGTTGATAATGGCTTGGAACAAACCTTTTCCTCATAATGGTTTTCATTTGCGTCCAAGTTTCAATTGGGTAATCACCAACTCTTCTTCTCATCGTAACGAGTTGATCCCACCAGCTTAATGCGTAATCAAAAAATTCAGTGGCTGCTACTTTCACCTTAGTAACCTCAGTGTACTCTTGGCAGATAAACACAAGTTCGATTTTCTTTTCCCATTCTAGATACGCATTTGGATCATTGGTGCCATGAAAAGGGGGAATTTTGATCTTCAATCCACCAAAGTTGTCTCGCGATTGTGGTTTATCTTTTTCACGTCGTCGCCTTTGTTGGCTATTGCAAGATGATTGACTGTAATAACTTCGTGTGGCCTCATCATCTCTTAGTTCTCGTCCATTTCTTTCTGGGTTTTGCTCTGACTCAGCCGTAGTTCGTTTTTTACAAAAAGCCTCGAGTTTTTCATCCATCATACGTGACATCTTAGCCTCAATTGCTTCGATTAGGAGTTTCTGGTTTCTCACACCATTATCTTCTTCTTCATCATCGTGACTCACCATGATTTCCTAGAATCAACACACAAACGAGAAGTGAAAAGTTTTCTGACAAAATCCATAATCAAAAATCTAGTTTGGATAGCGTAATCAAAAGGGAAGTCGAAGAGTTTTATTTTCCTAAAACAGATCTACCAGGAAAACAAAATTTTAACGCATGCAATTCTAATCACACAAGTTTTCTTATAAACGAAGATCACAAAATCAGAGAAAGGAAAAAACACAACCTGATCAAATTAAGCTCTGATACCACTTGATACAATCTTAGGGAGAGATCTAGCCCACGAATAGCTTTTGAACAGGTTGGGAATACGAACAGTCGCGACAAGAGAGTAATAATCGGATGATGATTGAACGAAGGTTTCGTCGAAGGGTTTGCCGCGGATTGCTGGTAGAGATGAAAGTGAAACGGATGTGGATTTGAGACAATAAACCAGGGGATTGTATCGATACTTTCGAAGGCTGTGAAAGACCTTTGAACTATCAGCTTGTTTTCGAGAAGGATATTACACACCAATATCAGAAACAAGATGTATTAGATATTACGCACTAATACAAATGACCAAATGAAATCTTAAGAAAGGTTTATATGAAAAGTTTGATGTCCTTCTTCAACAGAAAAGTCTGAGTATTTAAAGGGAAGGAGAAGCCCTAGAACACTTAAGGACTTCTCGAAATTCAGAAGTCTAATTATGAAGCATTACTTGACCACTTAAATTCGGATCACACTCCAAGACATGCCTTCTCGATGGTCGTTGATAAGAGTTGGTAAAAGGCAATGATAAGGTAATTCTCCTTGCCTCATTAAAACCTCAATGCGAAAACCACTTGGGAAAAACACATTGAAGGAAAAAGAGTACAATTCGAATTACCAACCTTAATTACCATGGGTAGAAACTGCTTGTATCACAACCTATGTGATTGGATTAGCCAAAATTTCTAACCCACTCTTCACTTGCGTGAGAAGCATGAAAAGGGCTCGGTTAAACGCCTTAGCTCTTGATCTGGTCATAGGTTTGGTTGGAACCTTTAGCACGTCTTCAACTCCATTGGTGTCGATCTGCTCCAATTATTTGTTTTTAAGCTCCATTGCTTCTTTTAACTCTAGCTGCTCCTTAGACTCTAGTTCCTCATTGTCCTTGTTGGTTAGGATCATATCATCCCCTCCCTCTTGAAAAGGATTTGACCTCAAATCCGCTTCATCTGAAACAAAAGGCAATAGATCAGGTTGGCTCCGGATACATCTCATGATCCATTTTAGCTAGCTCTCCCAAATGCATTCTTTCCACAAGATCATCCACTTGATATTGGATTCCCATCTCTAACATGGTACCGCGACAAGCAAAGCGGGTAGGGTAAAAAGTGGCACGGTCTAGATCATCCAAGAACCGAAAAGCTTCTTAAGACCACAGCTCAAAAACATAAGTCCCTTGGTGAGAATGGCGTCTTGTTATTGATGGATAGTTCATGGTTTGTGTGCTTCGTTAATCCTACAAAAGGTAATTCTCAAATGAGAAAGGTTCAAAATTTGAAAGCACAAAGTTTCCATCTATATGATGATTTCAAAAGCTCAAGTAGCAACAATAGATTGACACTTATATTATCAACTCAAGTCTTAACACAAACCAATCAATTGAAAGTATAAGAACACCAATTCAAGGTCCTTCTTTATCATCAAACTAGCATTTTCATTCAAATCCAAAGAAAGCCAATTTGAGAGATTCTCACCAATGTAATAGAATGTAATGACTAAGCATGCTTAATAGTAGCATTTGAGTGGCAAAGCACTAAACATTTACTCTTTCTCAAAAAATTTAAATTTCATACCCATTTCTTCACTTTTCACACTAAGAACCAAAAAGGGTGAAATTTTCAAAATTGAACCATTAATTCATCTCAAACTCATAATAAATCAACAACCCATAGTATATAAACCTTAACCAAAGCAAAAGGAAGCAATCTTATAACCCTAAGCTAACAACTCCAAGAAAACAAAATGTACGCTTCCATTAGCTTTAATGGAGGAGATGGGATAAGAGAGAGAGAAATCTTGGGTTTAGCCCCAGCCTACAACAACGAATGGGCCGAGCCCAAAAGTTATGAAGAAGGCCGAGCTCGCCACAAATAAACCTTGGTGGACCGAGCTCAAGAAAAGTCTTGTTGGAAGCTGAGCCCAGATGTAAAGCCCAAGATGTCGCAACCGACCTGCAAAAAGGAAAATTCCGAAGAATTAGGAAGTTTCCCTTATCGCTTAGGAGTTGGGCTAGCCGGCTTAAACTAGTACAGATATCTATGTACATCCCTAGACTTTTTTGCTCTCAAACTCTTGTACGAAAGCTTTTCGACACAGCTTAATAAAAACCATCTTCGGATCTCTCCGTTCGTGGTTCATCCGCAGAAATTTCATCCCTCTTAACAAACCTCCGACAAATTCTAATTGTGTTGATTTCGACTCCCACAATTTGGCGCTAGAAGGAGGGGGATTGAAATTTTCTTACTCCAAGGAACCACCGCACGAACGATTCGAAGAAGATGACTAGCGACGGACGAACTAACGACCCGCAGGACACGGGGATCGATGGATCTGGAGCGACAGATACACCAACACCTGCAGTCGTGGAGACAAGCCCAGAGGCACTGGAACAGATCAATAAAATAACCTAGTTTTTTTCTTGCAAAAGAACACACCTGCTGCTCTTCTTCATTGTGTGAGAAGCCATTGAAGTTCGAGTGTGACACAAGATCACAGGGGTGAGATCTCGTTGGGGATTGATGGGATCTAGTTGCTGGTTGTTCAACTCTCTCAACTAGATCGATGGATTGTGAAGGGAATGAAGTGGATCGAGTGTGGGATCAAGCAGATGGTTGTTCAACTCTTTCTGGATTGATCAAGGGATGGATTCACGGATTAAGGGATAGATGGATCGAAGCCGCCACAAAGCATTATGGGAATAAGCTTTGATGAGACAAGAAACTCTTAAGGCTGAATCGCACAAGCTTAAGAATCTCTAGGGTTTTTTTTTGTTTTCTAAGAAAACTCGGTTCTGTTTTATTTCATCTAACGTAAAAATACAAGGCTGTGAGAGGGGACCTTATATATTGGTCCGAACAGCTATGCCCTTCTAGGGGTCTTGAAGCAGATTACCATAAATAAAAATACAACATTATTGGGCTTTATTCGAAATGAGAAAATGGCTAAACATATGCCTTAGCTACTTAATAAAATAAATCAGACTTAAACACAAAACATTCAAGAGTTTTATTAGTCAAAGATAATCATATGGAAATGAAATAATTGGACTTACCTTTGCATTTAGATAATATACGCATATTATCTCTTGAGTGTGCGTTTTGGCTCCTTTCACTTAAGTAGCACAATGCTAAATAAGGAAGCTCCTTTCTTCTCTGGAATAATTGGCCACTCCTTTGTATATCCTACAGTTTTCATACCTGGAACGTTGTTGCTATATGAACCAGTTTCTGGATGTTCTTTACTGGTTCCTTTAGCTTGAATGATGTCGAGCTCCTCAAGTTCCGCATTTGCTAGTGCTGCCTCTCTGGATATGCTTAATTTGTTGAGTTGAGAAGTTATGTCTCCAAGCTCTTTGTTGGTGAGTAGTGTCTCCACGGCTTGATTAATACTTTAAGTGAGGTCCTTAGTTCCTGATCTTGTCCTTGGTGCTTGCTTCATGATGGGAACTACACCTGTGGGATCAATGCTGGTTTCTATACTTGTATCAGAGTGTCTCATACTTATCACAGAGTCATTCTTCCTCTGTGTGGCGTCTAACAATCCCTAGCAGTCTCCGTTCAACATTCACTCACTTGAATCATGTAGAGAGAGTCGTACGACCAGCTAGAGATTCACCATCTTCGTCCACCCTAGTAAAATCGATACCATCGATCCTACATCAAAAGCTCATGCCAAGATC
The DNA here is from genome assembly GCA_900406555.1 of Pseudoturritis turrita. Classification (NCBI taxonomy): domain Eukaryota; kingdom Viridiplantae; phylum Streptophyta; class Magnoliopsida; order Brassicales; family Brassicaceae; genus Pseudoturritis; species Pseudoturritis turrita. Next base: position 31,513 of record OVBL01000552.1, read on the forward strand.
AGAACGTCCTTATAAGGTACTTAAGAAGTTTGGTGAAAATGCTTATAAACTTGAACTTCCATGTGATTATGGAGTTTCAACTACTTTCAACGTAGGAGATCTTTCTCGATACTTTGAGGATGAAGAGGTGGTGGATTTGAGACAGATCTTTTTGAACTCGGAGAAAATAATGCGGAAGCAGACGTGCAAGCCAAGAAAACAATACAAGGAGTAGAGAAGAATAATTGAATGGCTATTACACTATTGTGTATGGCCCAACCAAGCATTTAAAATGTGGTCTACAAAGTTAATGGGCTGGATTTCATGGAATAAATCTTATTGGAGTATTTTCCACACCTAAAGAATCAAATGAAGAGTCATTTTCGTCTTGAATGATGTCGAGCTCCTCAAGTTCCGCATTTGCTAGTGCTGCCTCTCTGGATATGCTTAACTTGTTGAGTTGAGAAGTTATGTCTCCAAGCTCTTTGTTGGTGAGTAGTGTCTCCACGGCTTGATTAAAACTTTCAGTGAGGTCCTTAGTTCCTGATCTTGTCCTTGGTGCTTGCTTCATGATGGGAACTACACCTGTGGGATCAATGCTGGTTTCTATACTTGTATCATCCTCTCCCTCTTGTAATGGTTATGTCCTCAGAACTGATTCTCCTGCGTCGAATGGTAATAAGTCCGAAACATTGAAAGTACTAGAGATGTTAAACACACCTGGTACTTCGATTAGATAGGCGTTTGTCATTGATTTTCTTGATGACTTTGAAAGGTCCATCTCCTCTTGGTGCAAGCTTAGATTTTCTCTGGTTTGGGAACCTTTCTGTCCTCATGTGTAACCAAACCCAATCTCCTGGTTCGAAGGTTACTTCTTTTCGTCCCTTGTCAGCATTCTTCTTGTAATGCTCAGTCTTCTTCTCAATGTTCTCCTTGACTTTCTGGAACATCTTCTTCATCAGCTTGGCTTTGCTAACTCCATCTTGATTCACCTGTTCTTTATGTGGCAGTGGTGTAAGATCTATTGGAGCCATTGGCCTGAAACCATACACAATCTCAAATGGCGAGATCTTAGTAGCAGAGTGTGGCACACGATTATAAGCAAATTCAATGAATGGTAAACAATCAAGCCAGTTTCTTAAGTTTTTACCAACCGTGGCCCTTAAAAGGGTGGAGAGAGTGTGGTTTACAGCTTCTGTTTGCCCATCTGTTTGTGGATGGCAAGTAGTGGAAAAGAGAAGCTTTGTTCCTAGCTTTCTCCACAAGGTTCTCCAGAAATGACTGAGGAACTTGGTGTCTCTGTCTGATACAATCGTCCTTGGAAGCCCATGTATCCTCACTATCTCTTTAAAGAATAGATTAGCATTCTGAGTAGCATCATTTGTTTTGGCACAGGGAATGAAATGCGCCATCTTTGAGAACATGTCTACTACTACAAAGATCGAATCCTTGTTTCTGATCTTTGGCAAACCTAGGACAAAATCCATAGATATATCTACCCATGGTAGGTCAGGATTCGAGCACTCCTTTAAATGCTCGAATCCCATGATCTTTGCTTCCATTGTGGAGATCAATGCATGTCTTCTGGAAAGTGCATCAGCTACAATGTTCTCCTTTCCCTTCTTGTATTTGATTACATAAGGGAATGTCTCCACGAATTCAAGCCATCTAGCATGCCTTTTCTTCAAAGTAGTTTGGCCTCTCAAGTACTTAAGAGTCTCATGATTTGTATGGCTAACAAACTCTTTAGATAAAAGGTAATGCTGCTAAGTTTCCAGAGATCTTACCAGGGCATATAACTCTTTGTCATAGGTAGGGTAGTTGAGTGTAGCCCCATTGAGTTTCTCACTGAAGAATGCTACTGGTTTCCCTCCTTGAGTTAGTACAGCTCCAATGCCAGTCCCTGAAGCATCACATTCAACCTCAAACATTTTGTCAAAGTTAGGTAAAACTAAAATAGGTGCATGCGTGAGGCTGTCTTTAAGCTTATGGAAAGCTTGATCTTGCTCTTGCCCCCAAGTGAAAGCAACGTTCTTCTTAATCACAGATGTCAAAGGAGCTGCAATGGTGCTAAAGTCCTTGACAAATCTTCTGTAGAAGCTTGCTAATCCATGGAAGCTTATGACATGACCAATGGTGGTTGGAGTAGGCCATTCCTGAATTGCCTTAATCTTTTCTCCATCCACTTTAAGACCCTGTGAACTACTAACAAAGCCTAAAAATACCAATTGATCAGTGCAGAAAGTACATTTCTTAAGGTTTGCAAATAACCCCTCTAACCTTAACGTGTCTAATACTTTTTCAAGATGCTCAATATGATCAGATAAGCTGGAGCTATATATCAAGATATCATCAAAATATACAACTACAAACTTACAGATGTAGGCCCTTAGAACGTGGTTCATGAGCCTCATGAAGGTGCTTGGAGCATTGGTAAGACCAAATGGCATGACTAGCCATTCATAGAGACCTCTCTTGGTCTTAAATGCAGTCTTCCACTCATCACGCTCCTTCATTCTGACTTGGTGGTATCCACTCTTCAAGTCAATCTTTGAAAATATGGTGGCTCCACTCAACTCATCCAGCATATCGTCTAAACGCGGAATAGGATGCCTGTACTTGATGGTTATGTTGTTGATGGCTCTGCAGTCCACGCACATTCGCCAGGTGACATCTTTCTTTGGCACCAATAGAACCGGTACTGCACAGGGGCTTAAGCTCTCTTGGATGTAGCCCTTAGACATCAACTCATGTACTTGCTTCTCTAGCTCCTTTGCCTCTTCTGGGTTAACTCTATACCCTGGCCTATTAGGTAGTGGAGCTCCTGGAATGAGGTCTATTTGATGCTCAATGCCTCGTATGGGAGGTAATCCTGCTGGTATGTCATCTGGAAAGATGTCCTTGAAGCTTTCTAACAGCTGAGTAATCTCTGGTGGTAAGTCTTTCTCTTCTTGACCTGAAAATAACCCTTCTTTGAAGATCATTAGTAGCACCTGTTCTTTACAGTATAAAGCTTTTAAAACAGTGCTAGGTGTTATATAAAGGTTAGTTTTACTTACCTTTGATCCTTTGTCCATAGCTTTCTGTAAGTCAAAGACTTCTTGTGGGGTAAGTGGAGCAAGATTGTGCTTGCGTTTGTTGTGGATGAAGCTGTAGAAGTTTGTACGGCCGTTGTGCTGGGTCTCTTTGTCGAATTTCCATGACCTGCCAAGTAAGATATGCCCTGCTTGCATTGGTACCACATCGCAGAGGACTTGATCAACATACTTTCCAATGCTGAATGGCACAAGAACTTGTTCTCCTATCTTCAGCTCGGTTTCATCGTTTAACCACTTCAGTCTATAGGGTCTGGGGTGCTTTGTCTTCGTCAGACCTAGCTTATCCACCAAGTACTTACTAGCAACGTTGGTACATGATCCACCATCAATGATCAGGCTGCATATCTTGGAGTTTATGTTGCAGCGAGAGTCAAAGATGTTCTCTCTCTGAAGGGTTTCTGGATCAAAGAACGTGCTAAGTGCTCTTCTGGTGACAAGTATCTCTCCCTCATCAGGATAGTCAGTAACTTCTTCTTCAAGTTGCATTGGCTCTGTTTCAGCTTCGTCTTGAGACTCATATTCGCCACTGTCTTTGATGATCATTACACGCTGATTAGGGCAATCTCGTGCATAATGACCTTTCCCTTGACACTTGAAGCAAGTAATGTTTCTAGCTCTCTGATTCAGAGGCTTGCTGGGTTCTGGTTTTGCTCCCTTAGATGCCTCGACAGTAGGCTTCTTGTACTTAGAAGCAGTCTCTATGGACTTTCCCTTGTCCATGCTTCTCGGCTGAGAACTCCAGGTTGGCTTCATGCGAGTTGTAGAGGTTGTCTTCCTTTTGATATGCTGCTCCGCCTGAATAGCTAAGTGTAGAAGCTCATCTAGGTCTCTGTAGGTCTGTCTCTCTACCTTTATTGTGATTCAGTCATGAAGTCCATCCACGAACTGAGCCATAAGAGTCTCCTCTGAGTCTCCAGTCTCCAAACGGTTCTTCAAGGTCTCGAATTCTTCAAAGTATTCCTCCACAGACTTAGTTCCTTGAGTAAGCTTCCTGAATCGCTTCTGCAGCTCTCTGTGGTAGTATGCTGGAATGTATCTCTTCCTCATTTGATATCTCATTTCTTCCCAAGTGTTAACTTGACCATGTTGGTGTCTTCTCCTCTCTGACACTTCTCTGTCCCACCAGGACAAGGCATTCTCGGTAAGCTGAGCCGCTGCAAGAGATATCTTTCTCGGATTTGAGTAGTGGTAGTACTCAAATATGTACTCCATGCGTCTCTCCCAATCTATTTAAGCTTCTGGGTTTACTCTTCCAGCAAACGTAGGGGCGTTAAACTTGAGATCTTTACCCCCCAAGCCATGGCTGATCTTCCTCTAGGCTCTGCCTCCTCGGTTTCGTCCTCTGTCTCTGTCTCTTTCTCTCTCATTCCTCCTGGCTTGACGATTATGATTAGGTGGAGGTGGTGCATCGTCTTCTAGACTTGGCTTATCACTGTCTGAGTCACTGTCTTCTCGAGGTTGAGGTGTCCTGTCACGGTTTCTAGGACCGTTAGGTGCAGCTGGTGGTGCTGCTGGTGGTGGTGGTGCGGCTAGCGGCACACGTTGCTCCAGCTGAGTCATACGATCACTGATGCTCCTCATAGCATCTAGTAGATGGTGCATACTAATCTGTGGCTCTGCGTTGTCTCCCATGTTGTACCTACACAAGTAGTTGCAAAATCAAAGGTCAAATATGTTCTGTAAATAAGAATTGAACCAAAAATTAAAAACTATGATAATCCGGTTTTAACAAATCAGTTGTTGTGATTTAACTAAATTGCTCAAGGACTCGAGCCAAATATCACGCAAGCAAGGGATTCCTAAACTGATTCACACGGTTTTTAAACAATGGCAACTTCTTAACCAAAAAAGAAAAGATGTGCTGCCAAAGCAAATGAGAAGGAAACAACTTTAAATGACAAATTTAAACAAGGCAATAACTTGAATAGATGATTTATTTAGCCTTTCGTTTTTTTTTTTTTTTGTTTTTTTTTTTTGGAAAAATGAAACAAGGCAATAAACAGATAAGGAAATGCACTCAATATGATTCGATGCTATATATCTTTTTTTTTTTTGAATGATGATGAACTGAACGCAGAAATCAGAATCAATGCAACAGATCGATGTTCTTATATTTTTTTTGACTAAGAATGCAGAACAGAAAGCCAAAACACAAAACCAAAAATAAGTAGTAGAAATATAAGGACTTAAACTCGAAATAAACAGTTGCATGGATAGAATACACCTGATTAGAAGCCTCTCGGCTCTGATACCAGATGACACAAGATCAGAGGGGTGAGATCTCGTTGGGGATTGATGGGATCTAGTTGCTGGTTGTTCGACTCTCTCAACTGGATCGATGGATGGTGAAGAGAATAAAGTGGATCGAGTGTGGGATCAAGCAGATGGTTGTTCAACTCTTTCTGGATTGATCAAGGGATGGATTCACGGATTAAGGGACAGATGGATCGAAGCCGCCACAAAGCTTTATGGGAATAAGCTTTGATGAGACAAGAAACTCTTAAGGCTAAATCGCACAAGCTTAAGAATCTCTAGGGTTTTTTTTTGTTTTCTAAGAAAACTCGGTTCTGTTTTATTTCATCTAACGTAAAAATACAAGGCTGTGAGAGGGGACCTTATATATTGGTCCTAACAGCTATGCCCTTCTAGGGGTCTTAAAGCAGATTACCATAAATAAAAATACAACATTATTGGGCTTTATTCGAAATGAGAAAATGGCTAAACATATGTCTTGGCTACTTAATAAAATAAATCAGACTTAAACACAAAACATTCAAGAGTTTTATTAGTCAAAAATAATCATATGCAAATGAAATAATTGGACTTACCTTTACATTTAGATAATATACGCATATTATCTCTTGAGTGTGCGTTTTGGCTCCTTTCACTTAAGTAGCACAATGCTAAATAAGGAAGCTCCTTTCTTCTCTGGAATAATTGGCCACTCCTTTGTATATCCTACAGTTTTCATACCTGGAACGTTGTTGCTGTATAAACCAGCTTCTGGATGTTCTTTACTGGTTCCTTTAGCTTGAATGATGTCGAGCTCCTCAAGTTCCGCATTTGCTAGTGATGCCTCTCTGGATATGCTTAACTTGTTGAGTTGAGAAGTTATGTCTCCAAGCTCTTTGTTGGTGAGTAGTGTCTCCACGGCTTGATTAATACTTTAAGTGAGGTCCTTAGTTCCTGATCTTGTCATTGGTGCTTGCTTCATGATGGGAACTACACCTGTGGGATCAATGCTGGTTTCTATACTTGTATCAGAGTGTCTCATACTTATCACAGAGTCATTCTTCCTCTGTGTGGCGTCTAACAATCCCTAGCAGCCTCCGTTCAACATTCACTCACTTGAATCATGTAGAGAGAGTCGTTCAACCAGCTAGAGATTCACCATCTTCGTCCACCCTAGTAAAATCGATACCATCGATCCTACATCAAAAGCTCATGCCATGATCAGAACGTCCTTATAAGGTACTTAAGAAGTTTGGTGAAAATGCTTATAAACTTGAACTTCCATGTGATTATGGAGTTTCAACTACTTTCAACGTAGGAGATCTTTCTCGATACTTTGAGGATGAAGAGGTGGTGGATTTGAGAACATATCTTTTTGAATTCGGAGAAAATAATGCGGAAGCAGACGTGCAAGCCAAGAAAACGATACAAGGAGTAGAGAAGAATAATTGAATGGCTGTTACACTATTGTTTATGGCCCAACCAAGCATTTAAAATGTTGTCTACAAAGTTAATGGGCTGGATTTCATGGAATAAATCTTATTGGAGTATTTTCCACGCCTAAAGAATCAAATGAAGAGTCATTTTCGTCCATGGTCAATGAGACATTTATTCCAGTCAATTTATCTTTTTTTTATGCATATTAGAGTATGAATTGTGTGTCCCTAAGTTTTCTACATTTAGTGTAGTTTTTATGGACGAATTTGTTGTATTTCCTCTATGTATAGAGGCTCTTCTTTATCAGTTCCAGTGCTTCGACTTTACGAATCGTGGTGATTCCGTATCTTCATGTCTATCCGCTTACGTTCAGATTATTCTCAGAAGTTGGCAGTCCAAAACACGCGTTAAATTGGTGTCAAACCTGTCATGTTACAGTCTCTATCTATTTTATTCTGTTACACTTTCTGCTACACGCATCACAAAGAGGAAATGAGGTTTGTGTTTCAACTTGGCTTTGATTGGCAAAAAACTGTGGAAATGGCGACTAAGTCGTCTTTGATGTCTAGATTATTTGAAGCAAGGTATTTTTCATCAGCTTTACCTATCTCTACCAAATTAGGCTACCGACCATATTTTTCCTGGAGAAGTTTTTATGCAGCACAAAGACTGACGAAGAAAGTGCTGAGAAGAGAGTTTAGCAGTGGTAGAACTTTAAAGCTCCCAGAGGAACCTTGGTTATCAACCCATCCACCATGACCTCATAGAGTAAAAGAAGAAACTAATCCCAAATACATCTCATATATATGGTAAAACAAATTTGACACGAATGTGTGAAACTTGCCAAAGCTAATAGAGATCTTTTTTTAGGAGGATATCAAGTTTATTAGTCGAATCCGAATAAAAGGACATGAAACAGCAGATGACTATTCTTGGGTGTTCAACAAACATTGTGAGTACATGGTCATAACAAGCTACTACGTGTGTGGTATGATGAAGTAAAAATGAATCATAATCACCACGAAGTAAAGAAACTCAATCTGAATCCTCTTTATCAGGTTGTATGAAAGGTCAAGACTAAGGGTGTCAAATCCGGTAAATCCGAACCGATCCGAACCAACCCGAACCGAAATAGAATAATATGGTTGGATATCAAGTATCCTAAATAACTGATTGAGTATAGTTTTTAAAAACCCGTCGGATTTTGGTTTGGTTCATATAATACCTGAAGAACCAGATGCACTCCTCCTAAGATCGGCACTCTGAAAGTATTTTGGATAGGCTTTGCAACCGAGAAACCGAGAAGCTTCAAGGATCCAAGTATGGGGAATGAATGGTCACACAGAAGGTGCGGAAGATCTTTTGATCTTTTAATGAGGTAAATTTTTCACTTCATCATTGCCAATTTGTTGAAACAAAAGTCCAAGGCCCATTCCTTTGACACTCACGGCCAAGCAAGATGAAGAATCAAGTTTTTCTTTTCAAATTTTATCTTTATTACTTTGTTAAGTCATGAGGCAGTCTTGTGAGTTGTTCCAAGACTTTTCCTCTTCTTTATATTCTGTAATCTCTTGGAGAACAAATCTATCTATCTTTTTATTCTCGAACTCTTTAAGTTAGATCAAAGGTAAATCAGAAGCCCTTTCATAAATTATGTGTGACCAAATAATCCACGAAATCAGAAGATCTTCCGCACCTTCTGTGTGACCATTCATTCCCTATACTTGGATCCTTGAAGCTTCTCGGTTTCTCGGTTGCAAACCCTATCCAAAATACTTTCGGAGTGCCGATCTTAGGAGGAGTGCATCAAGTGGTATCAGAGCACGCTCTGAAAGTTAAGTTTTCTTTATATTTTCATGTTTATGTCTTTTCGTATTCATACATCTGTTTAGATCCATTAAAATTGAATCCTAGGTTTTGAGATCACGTCATCTGTTCATTTGAATCCAAAGACTCATCACATTCTGTTCTGTAATCTATAAGTTTCTGTCTTTTCACCTTCTGTGATCAGATCTGTCGTTTAGATTGCTAGGGTTTGTAGTACTTGTAGCTGTTGGAAACTTGTGATCTGTTTCTTGTTTATAAGGATTAGTTACTGGTGACTGTTGTGTTGTTGTTTCATGAAAGATATCCGGTCAATATAAAGAAGAAACCAGCAACACCCTCAACAATAAGCTGTTGATTGAAGCAGTGACTGCTCAGATGAAGAAGCTAATAGACCCCAAACTACATGCTGTTCGCCATGAGCTTCATCCAAATACTGATCAAGAACAGAATCATTCACGGCAAGGAAGATAGACAAGGAGAAATCGTGAGCAGCCTGAACAATCCAGAGATGAGGCAACTGATGATTACTATGGACACAGGAACGGTTCATCTCAAAACAGTCAAAGGAGACATAACAGACGTGCAAGAGAAGGAAGAGAACGTCCACAAGACAATCTTGGAGGTCTCAAACTTAGAATTCCATCATTTCATGCAAAGAACGATCCAGATGCTTATTTGGAATGGGAAAAGAAGATTGAATTGATCTTCAATGTCCAGCACTATACAGAGATCAACAGAGTGAGGGTTGTTGCTACAGAGTTCTATGCTTATGCCCTCAGTTGGTGGGATCAGTTTGTCACTTCAAGGAGACGTAATGGAGAGTATCTTGTAGAAACTTGGACATAAATGAAGACTATCATGAGAAAAAGATTTGTTCCAAGTCATTACCACCGTGAGCTGCACCTAAAGCTGAGGAGACTCACTCAAGGGAACCGTACTGTTGAGGAGTATTATCAAGAGATGGAGACTCTTAAGTTGAGAGTTGAGTAAAAATTAGAGATGTTTTCTCTTTCAAGATGAGATGTCTTGATATTTTTGGAGTTTCAGTTCATTGTGTGCGATTCTTCTGAATTAAACTTGTGCAATCCATCTTGGTGCGTTATATCCAAGGGATCAACCGGTATATCAGGAGTCTTTCGCAGCTTCTGTGTGACCATTCAATCCACCATCTTGTTCTTGAAGTGTAACAGTTTCGTTGAGTCAAGGATTATTCCCTTTGCCAACTCTTAGAGTGACGAATCCTTGGGAGATTCTTATCAGAACCCGAAGAATCTGAATATCCACGTATAGCTATATATAGTTATATACTATATAGTTTATATATAAGTGATAACTAATAACAAATATATGACATATATGGGCCATGTAGCCCATTTAGTTACTTTTCGCTAGAAACAAAATATATGATATTTTCTATCTATATCTTTGGTTTATGTCTACTTTTGTTATATTGATTGTGTTTTTTTACTTCACATGTGATATGCCAAAGTCTAAGGAAAAGAGTTGATGAATTGGATTTGTTCATTATATATTTATTTATTCGTTATGTTTTTGCTCTATTAGTATAGTTTTTTACTTTATTTCTATGAGAAAATGGAACTCACAGGTTTTTTTCCTTCAGTTATGTAAGTCAAAATCAAAACTCAAATTTATGCAATTTTAATTTTGACTGAATATTGTAATTATATTTTGTTTGGATTAAATCTGAAAAAACTAAAAACCGAATGATTCTGAATTGAATCGAACCGATATAGATATGAGTTTTGTTTGGTAATTATTTTTCTTTTGCCGAATACACTGAAACCCAAACAAACCAAACCGAAATCGATCTGAAACCCGAATTAGACACCAAAAGACAGTACCAAAGATATAAAAGTTTTTGTGGAAAGGTCTAGCTTCGCAAGAGCTAATAATATGGCACATAAACGATCGAGACGGGTAAGAAAATGCCCAATATATGGAGTGAATAAAGAAATAATCAGCCATGTAATGTGCTAATGACCCTTCACTCGGTTGTTGTGGGCTCTCTCTCTCCTGATTCTTTCCTCTTTTACCCACTCCTAGCTGACTCAATATATGATAATATGGCCAAGTATTTGATCCAAGATGTTGGGAGTACTAGAACATGATCATAATAATCTCAGATCTTTTGTAGACGATTTGGAAGGCAAAAAATGATTTGTGTTTCTCATATCATAAAGAGGGGACCCAACAACTCGTAGGCAAAGTGATGTAAGATTAGGGGATGATCTCACGAGGCAGTGGATCGGATCTAGCAACTGGCCGAAGGGCCCTCTTTGCCTTATCAGAAGATGAATGTGTGAGGTGAAAGATGAAGTATAGGCAATTGGCCGAAAGGCTCTCTTTGTCTAAACAGTTGGATGGATGAATGGAACGAAGGATGAATGGATTGAATGACGCCACACAGCTGATGTCAAGGCTGTGATAAGTCAGAGAACTCAACAACAAAGGGGAAACCACGCAATGCTCTAGAACTCATAAGCGGCTGCTTGAAGAACAAAATACTTTATTTATTAGGTCAAAAAATTGTCTTACAATGTCGCATAGGGAGCCTTATTAATAGCTCTCGGACCTCAGCCTTCTAGGGCTTTTTTAAATCACAAAACATTATAGAAATGGAAAGAAAAACACGCAAACTTAAAGCTAAAAATTTAGGAAGCAAAACGCAAAGCTTAACTAAAAGAACCTGCAAGAAAAGGAAAGTTTGTGAGTCTAAATGAAATACATCAAACACTCACCCTGATTGTTGTTTTGATGGCTGTAATCTTTAGTCAGCTTGGGCTTGAATGATGAAGAGCATGGCTGGGCTTTGATGAGCTTTTAGCTTAGGCCATTCATCCTTTGGTGCATGTAGTCTATTGGGGCTTGTATCCTCGGCAACTTGGTGGACAGGGAGTTGGTCCATTTGCTCGGTTATGTCATCAAAACTTCTTTGATTGATCAAGCTTTCCACGGCATTGTTGAATTCTTCTGTTAGCTTCCTTGTGCCAGATCTTGTCCTTGGTGGATTCTTCATGGTTGTAATCTGGTTAGCTTGAAGAACACTTGGATCAGTATGGACTGGTTCGTCTAGGTCGATGTCCTCATCATTCCCTCCCCTTTGGAAAGGTTCTCACCTCAAAACTAGTTCATGTGCATTGAAAAGGGGCCAACTCAATAACATTGAAACTATAAGAGATGTTTAACTCACCTGGTAGCTCAAGTGGATAGGCATTGTTGTTGATGTATTCCAAGACTTTAAATGGGCCATCTCCACGCGCTGCTAGCTTGTTCTTCCTCTGGTTTGGAAACCTCTCGGGCCTCATATGCAACTACACCCGATATCCTGGTTTAAAGATTATCTCTTTTCTTCCCTTGTCCGCTTGGTGTTTGTATTGCATTGTCTTTTTCTCTAAAATCTCCCTTGCTTTCTGATGGGATTTCTTGATGAGTTTGGCTTTGCTTACTCCATCTTAGCAGGCATGCTCCGTTGGTGGCAGTGGTGAGAGATCTAATGGCGTAGTAGGCTTAAAACCATAGACAATCTCAAACAGTGAAAACTTAGTGGCAAAGAATGTGGCACGGTTATAAGCAAACTAAACATTAGGAATGCAATCTAGCCAATTCTAAGTTTTTACCAACTGTGGCCCTTAAAAGAGCTGCAAGAGTGCGATTGACCACATCGGTTTGTCCATCAGTTTGAGGGCGGCAAGTGGTAGAGAAGAGCAACTTCGTCCCTAGCTTTCTCCACAAGGTTCTCCAGAAATGGCTGAGAAACTTTGTGTCTCTATCAGAAAAGATGGAACGAGGCAGCCCATGTAAGCGTACTACTTCATTGAAGAACAAGTCAGCTGTTTGAGTTGCATCATTGGTCTTGGCACATGAAGTGAGCCATCTTTGAAAAATGGTCCACCACTACGAATATTGAATCTTTGTTCCTGATCTTTGTTCAACCTAACATAAAATCCATGGAAATATCTACCCAAGGCATGTTAGGAATGGGTAAAGGTATGTAAAGACCGTAAGGATGTGACATGGATTTGGTTTTGAGGCAAGTGACACATTTGGAGAAAAACTTCTCTACATCTCTTTTGAGGTGAGGCCAAAAAAAATACTCCACCAGAACACTTAGGGTCTTATCAACTCCAAAGTGTCCCATATGTCCTCCATGTGCTTCTCGGATCAGGAGCCTCTCATTGATCCTTGTGGTATACACAACCGTTTGTCCGTGAACAAAAAACCAGAACGTATATAGAATAAAAGTGAGGGTGCTTTTGTGCATTCTTGATAGATGCTTCTGAAATTAGGTCCTCCTCGTAGTTGTCCTTTATGTGTTCGAATCATATTACTTTATCCTCCATAGTGGTGATTAGGGTGTAGCGTCTAGATATATCATCCACCACAATGTTGTCCATTCCTTTCTTGTATTTGATGATGTAAGGGAATGTTTCCACAAACTCTAACCATCTTGTGTGTCTCCTTTTGAGTGTAGTCTGCCCCTTTAGGTGTCTTAGTGTTTCATGATCCGTGTGGATCACAAACTCTTTAGTTAGGAGGTAATGATGCCATGTTTACAAAGATCTCACTAGCGCTTATAACTCCTTGTCATAGATGAAGTAGTTGAGGGTGGCGGCACTTAGTTTCTCATTAAAGTAGGCTACGGGCTTCTCTCGTTGTGTTAGCACATGGATTAAGGGAACCATCTGGATCCGAAAAGAAGTATGCCTAAGTGGAGTTAACCGTGAAAGGGTGAGTTGGGTCGAAAGGAAATGACTTTGGGTCGAGATAGACATGACCCATGGTCAAGTGACCGAGGAAATACTAGACCGGGTCGAAGGTATTAGTTGCAAATGACCCAGCAAGTACCCGTGTTCGGAATGGAACAGTGTATCGGACCACAAGTAAGGATTTTTGGGAAAAATATCTTAACCAGGTGGAGTGGGTCGAGTCATTTCGATCTCTGGGTCACGCAGTATGACCCACGGTCGAGAAAAATCCGGATCAGTCGTTGGGTGTAATTCCATCTCTGGTAGGCGCATGTGTGGGTAACGCTGGGGAATGGTTGGGTCGCATAACCGATCTGCCAGGTGTATTGCATGCGGGTGCATATTCTGGTCAGTGATTGGGTTGTAGAACTGGTTGGACACATGTCCTGCATGCGGGTGCATGTTCTGGGCAGTGTATGGATCGCATAAATGGTGGATCAAGTGTTCTGCGTGCAGTTGCATGGATGACACATGTCATGCCCGGATAAACACTTGGCTTTTTCAAGAAGATCACCCTCTAGCATATTAATTCGAACCTTGGGCAGTGATGCGGACATCCAAACCATACTAAACCGGGAGCATACCAAACCAGCTGGTACACGTAACAAACCGGTCAATACGAAGCATTTTAGAGAATTATTGCCCAAATGGAGTTCCGATAAAGCACAAGGCCTAGGGGTGATTATTCAACAGTAAATCAACCCTAAGAAGACTAATGGTTTAAGTGGAATCATTTACCAGCCACCCGATTCGAATATGGTACGAGAGGATTCACCCGAACCGTACCAAAATCAAATTCACCGAACCAAAGGAGACTTTTCCGGACCAAAATTGAAGATTCATCAGCCAATCATATGTTCTAAGGAGAATGATCGATCCAGAACCCAATTTTAACGATCATATTTGAAAATGGCTCGCAAACCTCTACCGGGAGCCTTAACCGAGCCATTGAAGCTGCCCCTAGGAGAATTGGCTCGATCCAATCACCTCAGATTTGTTATTCACCAAAAAATAAACTATTTTTAAGAGTTTTATCATGAGAAACCCCCATTCGAGTTGGTTTAGGAGTTGCTCATTTGGCCTTATCCGCAGACATATGTGCACTCAATGGAGACTCCGACCAGACCAGAAGGATTTAAGCCATGAAACCACTTGGTCTACAATCTTGATCCAACAAAGGCATGTGGCGAATTGGAATCAGACCAGGATCAATTTTGGTTTAGAATAAATTCAATTTCTAAAGCGCAGGATCCTTGGCTTGCCTTATTTGGAACCTTACGGGTTTATGAGGCTTCAAACATATTAGTGGCACCCAGAAGACTCTGAGATGCTTCTAGAAGCTTACCACAATATTCGTGGATGCTCCAACACGCATTGGATCAGGCGGATCCAACTGTATCTTCAATTGAGCCAACCAGAGCCGTTTATAGAAAGTATGTAGACCGACTGGTTCAATCACTTGCAAACTAGAATATGGCGACTAGGAGAGATTATTAGACATCCAAGGAAGCTTATAAGTACCTTCATGTGCACCAGAAACCACAAAATGAGGCGGATCACTTTCCCTCACCAACGACTAAGTCCTCTATGCTACTGCATTTTGGGAACTTTTTCATTGAACCTGGACGTCCCAAGGAAGTCTATCTACGTGCCAAAGCTCTCAAAGGCCCTATACTTTCCATACAAGGCAGATCATGCATTCCATATTTTCTTTTAGTTTTCCTTTCTTTATTTTGTGATTTGATGTTGATACACTTTCATCCTTTTCCCTAAATCGATTCTGAATTTTTTTCCTTTTTCTTGTGCAAGGTACAGTATTCAGAGGCAACAATTGAGTTCTATGAAAGTGAAGAAGATGCCATGAGTGACTATGAACTCTTCCAAACAGATTGGAGCCAAGAAAATGATTTTAATCTAGGCATAAGCACCAACGAGGCTGATTATGGAGAAAAAGTGTGGTATGAAGATGACTACTCAGACTCTGATTTTGAAGAAGAACCTAATGAAGATGAACCTAAACCAGAACCACCAGATTATAGCCAAGACGACACAAACCAACAGAGTTGGTCCGGAGAAGAAGAAATCGGCCAAGAAGGAGATGAGAGAGAAGGCCGTGAAAGAGATTCATGGCATGGAGAGGCTGAATCTCAATCCAGTCTAGAGGAAGAAGGATACGAAGATGAACCAGAACGTGGAGAGTTCACTCACAAAGGTGAACAAGATCAGTTCATGGAGCCTTACACACCCGAGGAAGAGATTGACCCTTATCGAGAACACAAACCTTGGTGTGAGGAAAATGATTCTCAAATCAATGTGGGAGAGGCCGAGCACCATGATGATGAGATTTGAAACCATGAAGTCGATCCAGCAGATCGCTTTGATGATGAATCAAGCCTTGAAGAAGAGGAAGATCCCGGGCATAATTCCATCTACCAATATGAATCATGGGAACAACCAACGGATGATGAGGTAGATTTTGAACCCTATCACATCTGTTTTGCAGGTTATCACCAAGGGCCAGAAGCTTACTGAAGATGGGAAAAAGACGTGGAGGATTGGCTCCAAGCTAACCAAATCCCCGAGGAGGGGAAAACATCACATGCCGAAGACACTCACCGATGATGCTTTTAGGAAATGGGAACAAGACGCGTATGCTCGGCTTGAGTATGATGTACTAGATGCTACATGGGAAGAGATGAAGCAAATACTACGTGAAGAGTTTGTGAAGGCTGCTGAAGCCAATCGGCAAAGCAACATAAGGATTTATACAAATTCTGAGCCAAGAAGATGGATTATAGCAACAAGGCCGAATCTAAAAGCTAAGCCGAAGAAAGCTTACTGTCCGGGTAGAAGAAAGTCTCTCACCATGTACCAAAGGAGAATACTGCCACCAAGCAACCGACTAAAGTCAAGGAAGTGCCAACGGAACCAACTCAACAAGCCGTAGCTCACAAGCAAAGTTCTAAGCCGTTGCTTGAACCTCATGGCAAACCAAAGCAATGTAAGTCTTCTCAATCCTCTAAAGTAGCTAACACCATATGTTATAGATGTCATAAGAGAGGACACTTTGCTGCAACCTGTCCCGAAAGAGAAATAGAAAAAACAACATCACTAGAACAGAAATCGGGTTCAATTAACTTAAACGATTGTCTAGTTCAATCAGATTTTAAATTTTTAAATTATGGTATAATGCACTTATCTTCACCAAGAGATGTTGAAACAGGTATAGGAACAAAAAAGGAGAAGGCAATCCCAGAAGTGACACCAGCCTTAGTCACATATCAAAAGCAAACCCCAAACATCGAGTTGCCTAAATCCATCAAAACCGCACCATGCTAGGGTAAATGCTCACTTGATCAATTTTATTTCTAATGATCCACATGATTTGATAATGCACTTGTTGTGTTCAAAAGAGCTTGAGAAAGGTTTATGTACAATGGGGAAACAACCAGAACCACATTCACAAGCTTACACCCGAAGAAAGATAAATGGAGAAATCAAGAGTGAAATAAGAAATTTCACAAAGAAGCCTACCTTGCTGGCCGAGGGAATCAGCAACATACATTTGAAAGGAGTCATTACTTCCTTGCTGATCAAAGAAGAGCCAACGGATGCCCGAGATAACTCTCTAATCCCTCAAATGATGCACAATACTAACTTGCTCTATCGATGTGCAGGTTATCAAGTTTCGAGGTCGAAAGTTTCTCAAGGAGGAGGGTATGATGCGGACATCCAAACTACACCAAATCGGGAGCATACCAAACCAGCTGGTACACGTACCAAACCGGTCAATACAAAGTATTTTGGAGAATTCTTGCCCAAATGGAGTTCCGATCAAGCACAAAGCTTGGGTTGATTATGCAAATCAACTCTAAGAAGACTAATGGTTCAGGTGGAATCATTTACAAGCCACCCGATTCGAAGATGGTACGAGAGGACTCACCCGAACCGTACCAAAATCAACTTCACCGAACCAAAGGAGACTTTGTCGACCTAAATTGAAGATTCATCAGCCAATCATATGTTCTAAAGAGAATGGTCGATTCAGAACCCAATTGGAACGATCAGATTTGGAGATGGTTCACAAACCTCCACGCAGAGCCTTAACCGAGCCATGGAAGCTGCCCCTAGGAGAATTGGCTCGATCCAATCACCTCAGATTTGTTATTCACCAGCAAACCAACTATTTTAAAGAGTTTGATCATGAAAAACCACCCCCGGTTCGAGTTGGTTTAGGAGTTGCTCATTTAGCCTTACCCGTAGACGTATGTGCACTCAATGGAGGACTACGACCAGACCAGAAGGATTTATGCCATGAAACCACTTGGCATACAATCTACATCATGTGGCGACTTACAATCAGACCAAGATCAATTTTGGTTTAGAAGATATTCAATTTCTAAATCGAAGGATCCTCGGCTTGCCTTATTTAGAACCTTACGAGTTTATGAGGTTTTAAACATATCAGTGGCACCCAGGAGACACTAAGATGCTTCTAGAAGCTTACCACGGTATTCTTGGATGCTGCAACATGCATTGGATCACGCGGATCCAATTGTATCTTCAATTGAGCCAACCAGAGCCATTTATAGAAAGTATGAAGACCAACTGGTTCAATCACTTGCAAACCAGAATATGGCGACCAGTAGAGATTATTAGACATCTAAGAAGCTTATAAGTACCTTCCCGTGCACCAGCAACCACAGAATCAGGCGGATCCTCTTACTTGTATACTTTTCTTATACGGATGCATTCACACTTGGAGGAATAACTCACCAACGGCCAAGTCCTCTATGCTACTGCGTTTTGGAACTTGTTCATTGAACCTGGACGTCCCAAGGAAGTATATCTACATGCCAAAGCTCTCAAGATACAAGGCCCTATACTTTCCATACAAGGCAGATCATGCATTCAACTCTCCAACGGCTAGTAGAATTAAAGCATAAATCCTCCTTGATCTTTTCTCATTCTTTTTAGAATATTTTCGTTTTCCTTTCATTATTTTAGACCGTTGTACTCAGCCTATATAAGCTGATCATTAGTCTCATTTGTAAAGATACCCTTGATCATAGTTTAATACAAAGCATTACGTGCGATACACCAACCTCTAGTGATTCCGATCTCTACCTTCAATCCTCCTTTCCGCGAGTTAGGCTTGGAATCTCTCGATCATTAAGTGATCTTAGAATTGGAGTGATTCTGATCCTATATCAGGCAGTTAGATGTATTTCTCATTCTAGGTAGCAAAACTCTACCCATTTCTCTACCCAAAAGTACTTGCAGTCCAGGCTAGATTCAAATCATCAAAACTAGAGCGTGAGTAGTAAGCTGGGTAGAGTTGTGCCGTGAGTCCATAAGAGAACTCGCAGAGAAATCGGTTGGATCCAGGAAGCTAAGTGATATGATCCTTGACAACACTAAGAAATTGGAGCTTGAACCAGAGCATGAACTTGAAGGAACTAAGCTTGTAGCTGAGGAGTTTGAAGCAGAGGACGCTTTGCTTGCACCAGTTGGTCCCATGACCAGAAATAAGGCTAAGAAGCTCAAAGAAGCCATTGGATGACTACTTAGTCAAATCCAAGCCACAGATCATTCACAGACAAATCAAACCACATTGGTTTTGATTCAGGCCCAAAGAAATCACTAATTGGGTATGTGAATCAATTGTGCTCTTTTTCCCTTGTCCAATTTTTGTCCCAATGGGTTTTCTTGGAAAGGTTTTTAATGAGGCAATTGGTTCACATTGTTATTGACCCATTAGTTGATTTTTCCTCAAGCCCAACATGAGGAAATTCGGTCAGAAGTGTGCATGGGAGTCCAATTTCGAATTCAAACTTATCTTAAGTGTTTTGTTTATTTCGTAGGTCATTTAATGTTTGCTCTTCATGCAAGTCTTGTTTGACTCTTTTTAAACATCATGTACTTCTCATTTTTGGATTTATCTAATTTTTAATCCAAAAAAAAACTTCTCTAATTTTAGATCGTCTTGTTGGTGTGTAATATCCAGCAAAATCCTTTGAGTTCTTTGGTGTGTAATATCTGAAGAATTCAAAGAGGTGAATCAAAGGCTATTCTGCAACCTTTGTGTGACCATTCACTCCACAACCCTTGTCAGTGAGTTCTATGGATTCATTGCAGCAAGGCCTATCCCAATCTCAACTCTCAAGTGCCGGTTCTAGGAAGATTTTATCAAATGGTATCAGAGCACACTTGAGAAGTTGGGTATTTCTGATCTGTCATCTTATTCTTGTCTTTTTCTGTTCATATGTTGACTCTTCATATTCTGTTCTTGCTTAGATCTGTCATTGGAATTTTCAAAAATTAACTTTTATGAATCTGATCATTAAGCAGTCCTTGAGTAGTTAATTGTTTGTGAAGAACTAGTTACTGGCATTTTGTTTTGATATGTTTCAAGGCAGGATGTCTGAACATGGAGAAGAGACTAGCAACAATCAAAACAACAAACTGTTGATTGAAGTTATCACTACCAAAATGGAGCAATTGATGAACTCCAGAATTGATGCCTTGCGCCAAGAGCTTCAATAACTTGGTTCAGAACAGAATAGTGATCGACTAAGGAGGGAACAAGAGAGAGCTCCAAGGAGAGGCAGAGAGCACCATGGCCATCCAGAGATGAAGCTACTGATGATTACTATGGAAATAGTGTTAGATCATCACATGGTAGCCAGAGAAGAGGCAGACGTGCAAGAGAAGGCAGAGCTCAACCACATGACAACTTTGGAGGTCTAAAACTCAAAATTCCACCATTCCATGGGAAGAATAATCCATATGCTTATTGGTCTTTGATTGCCAACATTATACTGAGACAAATAGAGTGAAGGTTGCTGCAACAGAGTTCTATGATTATGCTCTCAGCTGGTGGGATCAACTTGTAACTTCTAGAAGACGCAATGGTGAGTATCCAGTGGAGTCTTGGCTTGAGATGAAGACCATAATGAGAAAGAGGTTTGTTCCAAGCCATTATCATAGAGAATTACATCATAAGCTTAGAAGACTCACCCAAGGAAACCGGAGTGTAGAAGACTACTATAAAGAGATGGAAACTCTCATCATAAGGGCTGGCGGTTCTGAGGATAAGGAAGCAACAATGTCCCGGTTTTTGGGAGGTTTGAATAGAGAAGTTCAAGACAGACTGGAGATGCAGCACTATGTGGATTTGGAAGAGATGTTCCACAAGGCCATTCTGATTGAACAACAAATTAAAAGAAAGAGTGTTTCACGGCCAAGCTATGGAGCTGGAGTGGCTGCTGCTAAACCAAGTTATCAACAAGAGGTCAAGACCACAGCACGAAAGGTAGAGCCTAAGCCATTCATAGCAAACCATGATAAAGGCAAAGCTGAAGCAACCACAACCAGAGCTCGTGATATTAATTGCTTCAAGTGTCATGGAAAGGGACACTATGCCAATGAATGCTCCAACAGAAGGGTAATGATACTTTTGGAAAATGGAGAAATTGAATCTGAGGATGAGAAACCAGAATCACTTTCTTCTTCTGAAGAGCATGAAGAGCTGCCGGCCATTGGAAAGTTGTTGGTAACTAGAAGTTCATTGAACTTGTAATCTAAAACAGAGGATCAAGAGCAAAGAGAAAATATGTTCCACACAAGGTGCATTGTCCAAGGAAAGGTTTGCAGCCTCATCGTTGATGGAGGAAGTTGCACCAATGTGGCCAGTGAATCCATGGTTAAGAAGCTTGGGTTGAAAGTAATGAAGCATCCAAAGCCATACCCGCTTCAGTGGCTCCATGATAGTGGAGAAATGAAAGTGAGCAACCAAGTAATAGTTCCTCTAGCCATTGGGAAGTATGAAGATGAGATACTATGTGATGTGTTGCCAATGGAAGCTGGACATATTCTTCTTGGAAGCCATGGCAAACAGACCGTAAGGTAACTCATGATGGTTTTACTAATCGACATTCTTTTGTGTTTAAAGGCAGAAAAACCATTCTGGTTCCCATGACACCACAAGAAGTCTATCAAGATCAGATGCATCTAAAACAAAAGGTTAAGCAATCAAACTTCTTTGTGAAAACTGGTGAGGTTAAAAGGACTTTGTTTTCTAAGCAGCCATACTTATGTTTGTTTATAAAGAAGCTTGCTTGAGTTTAACTGACCTAACACCGGTGCTGCCGAGTGAGATGATCTCCCTTTTGCAGGATTATGAAGATGTATTCCCTGAAGACAATCCGGTTAGTCTTTCACCTATAAGAGGCATTGAGCACCAAATCGATTTTGTACCAGGATCATCATTGCCAAACCGCCCTGCTTATCGAATAATCCTGTGGAAACAAAAGAGTTACAAAGGCAAGTGGACGAGCTTATGAAAAAAGGCCATATCAGAGAAAGCATGAGTCCATGTGCCGTTCCAGTCTTACTTGTGCCTAAGAAAGATGGCAGTTGGCACATGTGTGTTAATTGTAGAGCCATCAACAATATCACGGTGAAGTATCGACATCCTATTCATAGATTATATGACATGCTTGATGAATTACATGGTTCTAGCATCTTTTCTAAGATTGATCTTAAGAGTGGATATCACCAAATTAGGATGAGAAAAGGTGATGAATGGAAAACTGTATTTAAGACTAAGCATGGGCTATATGAGTGGTTAGTTATGCCATTTGGATTGACAAATGCACCTAGTACATTCATGAGACTAATGAATCATGTTCTTAGAGAATTCATTGGACATTTTGTTGTAGTATACTTTGATAACATTCTAGTTTACAGCAAAAGTTTAGCAGAGCATGTTCAGCATTTAGACTCAGTTTTAAGTGTTCTTAGGAAGGAGAAACTTTATGCCAATCTTAAGAAATGCACTTTTTGCACCGATAATCTTGACTTTTTAAGATTTGTTGTAAGTGCAGATGGTGTCAAGGTTGATGAGGAAAAGATTAAGGCCATCAGAGACTGGCCAAGTCCAAAACAGTAGGAGAAGTGAGAAGCTTTCATGGTCTTGCTGGATTTTATAGACGTTTTATTCAAAACATCAGTACTATAGCTGCACCCCTCACTAAGGTTATCAAAAAGGATGTGGGATTCAAGTGGGAGCAAGCACAAGAAGAGGCTTTTCAAACACTTAAAAAGAAGCTTACTAACGCACCTCTTTTGATTTTACCTGACTTTCTTAAAACATTTGAAATTGAGTGTGATGCCTCAGGTATAGGAATTGGAGTTGTTATAATGCAAGATAAAAGGCGTATTGCCTATTTCAGTGAAAAGCTTGGAGGAGCCACTCTGAACTATCCAACATATGATAAGGAGTTGTATGCCTTAGTGAGAGCTCTCCAAACGTGGCAACACTACTTGTGGCCTAAGGAGTTTGTTATTCACACTGATCATGAGTCTCTCAAACACTTAAAGGGGCAGCAAAAACTTAATAAGAGACACGCCAGGTGGGTTCAGTTCATTGAGATATTTCCTTATGTCATCAAGTACAAACAAGGTAAGGAAAATGTTGTTGCTGCTGCATTATCCCGAAGGTACACCTTACTCTCTACTCTTGAAGTTAAGCTTTTGGGATTTGAGCAAATAAAAGAACTCTATGAGACTGACCCTGATTTTCAAGAAACCTATCAAGCTTGTGAGAAATTTGCCTCAGGACATTACTATAGGAAAGATGGATTTCTCTTTTATGAAAACCGTTTGTGTATTCCTAACTGCTCTCTTCGAGATTTGTTTGTTAGAGAAGCTCATGGTGGTGGTCTAATGGGTCATTTTGGTATTGCTAAGACAATGGAAGTTATGAGCGATCATTTTCATTGGCCACACATGAGAAGAGATGTTGAAAGAATCTGTGGAAGATGTGTCACCTGTAAACAAGCTAAGTCCAAGGTTCAACCCCACGGTTTGTATACTCCTTTACCTATTCCTATGCATCCTTGGAATGAAATTTCTATGGATTTTGTGCTTGGTTTGCCTAGGACTAGGACTGGAAAGGATTCTATCTTTGTTGTGGTTGATAGATTTTCTAAAATGGCACATTTCATTGCATGTAATAAAACTAATGATGCATTGCACATAGGAAACTTGTTCTTTAAATAGATAGTTCGCCTGCATGGAATGCCGAGGACTATAGTTTCTGATAGAGACACTAAGTTTCTTAGTTACTTCTGGAAAACTCTTTGGTCTAAGTTAGAGACTAAGCTTTTGTTTTCTACTACCTGTCATCCTCAAACTGACGGCCAAACAGAAGTGGTTAATAGTTCCTTAGGGACTCTCTTGCATGCATTAATCAAAAAGAACTTAAGAACTTGAGAAGATTTTTTACCTCATATTGAATTTGCATATAATCATGCTGTGCATTCTGCTTCTAAGTATTCTCCTTTTCAAATTGTTTATTGGTTCTAATCCCATATTGCCTTTGGATCTAATCTATTTTCCTTTGAGTGAAAGAACTAGCATTGATGGGAAAAAGAAGGCTGAACTGGTTCAGCAGATCCATGAGAAAGCTCGGAGAAACATAGAGGAGAAAACCAAAATGTATGCAAAAAATGCCAACAAGAACAGGCGTAAGGTGGTCTTTGATGTTGGAGATCAAGTTTGGGTACACTTAAGGAAGGAACAATTCCCAACTGAGAGGAAGTTTAAACTGATGCCAAGGATTGATGGTCCACTTAAAATAACGAAAAGGATCAGTGGCAATGCTTATCAGCTTGATCTACAAGATAAGTATAATGTGAGTCTAGCTTTAATATTTATGACTTGGTGCCTTTTATTGCAGATGAATTGGATTTGAGGTCAAATCCTTTTCAAGAAGGAGGGGATGATATGATCCTTGGCAACACTAAAAAATTGGACCTTGAACCTGAGCATGAACCAGAGCGTGAACCTGAAGGAACTAAGCTTGTAGCTGAGGAGCTTGAAGCAAAGGACGCTTTGCTTGCACCAGTTTGTCCCATTACCAGAAATAAGGCTAAGAAGCTCAAAGAAGCCATTGGAGGACTACTTAGTCAAATTCAAGCCACGGATCATTCACAGACAAATCAAACCACATTGGTTTTGAATCAGGCCCAAAGAAATCACTAATTGGGTATGTGAATCAATTGTGCTCTTTTTTCCTTGTCAAAGTTTTGTCCCAATGGATTTTCTTGGAATTGTTTTTAATGAGGCAATTGGTTCACATTGTTATTGACCCATTATTTGATTTTTCCTCAAGCCCAACATGAAGAAATTCGGTCAGAAGTGTGCATGGGTGTCCAATTTCGAATTCAAACTTATCTTAAGTGTTTAGTTTATTTCCTAGATCATTTAATGTTTGCTCTTCATGCAAGTCTTGTTTGACTCTTTTTAAACCTCCTGTACTTCTCATTTTTGGATTTATCTAATTTTTAATCCAAAAAAAATTCTCTAATTTTAGATCGTCTTGTTGGTGTGTAATATCCAGCAAAATCCTTTGTGTTCTTTGGTGTGTAATATGATAATATCTGAAGAATTCAAAGAGGTGAATCAAAGGCTATTCCAGAACCTTTGTGTGAACATTCACTCCACAACCCTTGTCAGTGAGTTCTCTGGATTCATTGCAGCAAGGCCTATCCCAATCTCTTCTCTCAAGTGCCGGTTCTAGGAAGATTTTATCACTAAGGTGGTGATTGGGTCAAGCAGTGCCGTATCTTGAGTTTTCTAGCCAATCAGAGTGAGTTGGTGATGCGTGTTGTGTGATTCATGCTAGGAGAGATGCATAGGCTATTAATTTCGTCATGCATGCACACTGCTAGATTCGTTGTGTAGACAGTGAATATGTTTATGCATGTTATCTGCTTGGGTTAGATGCGTTGATTATAGGTTTATTCGTGTATATTTATGGCTTTATCTAGTTGTGTTGACTGTCGCTATGTTCCTGCATGTTAAGATGAGGCTCTAGCCACGAAATTTGCCTTAGTACCTTCTGCATGTCACCGATCTAAGCATGTTTCATTGAATATGGGTTGGATATGATACATGTTTGAATGCATGTTTTGCTAAGTACGTTCGTATTGGATCATGGTCTGTTCCATGAATGATGCTCTCATTTTCTGCTAAGTCATAATCTGATTAATGCATGTTGTTTGAGAATGTGTGCAAATGCTTGTCCATGATCTGTTGGTTGTGTGGTGAAACCGCGTGATGATTATGTGAATGGGTGTGACTGTAAGTATGTTATCTCATAAACTCATGCATGAATATGCACGTGATGTGAGGCGGTCTGACATTCACGGATGGATCGCAGTTAACGGCACCACCAGATGCTATGGGGTAACCGCGCAGACACGGAGAATACATGGGTAGCTCCCTTGGCCGTGTATACACGATGGTGTATGAGTTCGGTGGTGAACTAGGGTTTTGTTAGACTTTGTAACTACAACTCCAAGTGTTGCCCGGGAATGGTCGACGGGACTGCAAGCCCTATTGAAAGTGGATCCGGATTATATACATGTAGATCATAGTTTTGCTATGATTCCAAGTGAATGATTACTGTAGTTGACTGATCTGTGATGACTTCAGTCATGTTGCCTGTTATTTTGAGTTTGGTGGGAATATGTATGCGATTGTTAGTAGGGCACTAACTCACTGAGTAATTCTAGATAACTCATCCCTCACTTTTTGTTGCAGGTAACCTTAGACGGGAACCATTAGTGGGAAGCGTTGGTTAGTAGGAGACCAGACTAGGTGATTTCGATGTTCTTACAAAGCACTTAGTATTTATTATGTACTAATTTTAAAACCTCGGATTAGCAATATTGCAAGTTTTGTAAATCGGTTTCAATCATAATATAAGCTTAGTATAAATGAAAGTATTTCATGAAAACAGCAAGTGCTAATGATGCATGGTCTTATCCGGACCGAACTAACCCTCTACTTGATTCGGGTTGGCAAGTGGGGAGTGTAAATCTACGCCAATCGAATTTGTCGAGGGTTTGTTAAGAGAGATGAAATTTCTGAGCAAAAACCACCAAAAACACAAACAGAGATCCAACGATGGTATTTTATTAAGCTGCTTAGAAAGCTTTTAGTATACGAGCAAAAGTACAGAGTTGTGCTAGGTAAAATTGCGGATCACTGTTTCAGAGGGCATGCATGAGTATATATACAAGTTTAAGTCGGCTAGGTTAATATCTAAAGAGATAAGGAAGATTTCCTAATTCCTCGGGATTTTCTTTTAGCAAAGCCTGCCACCGCCATGGGCTTCCATTCATGGGCTCATTGTCTCGGCCCACACATTCATTTGCTCAGCTCGGCCCAACTCCTTATCCTTAGGCTTTGGCTCGGACGACAGTGGCTGAGCAGCTCGAGTGACATCATGGTTCGCGGCTCGGGTAACACCATGGTTCATGGCTCCGGTGACACCATGGTTCACGGCTCGGGTGACACCATGGTTCACGGCTCGGGTGATACCATGGTTCACGGTTCGGGTGACACCATGGTTCATGGCTCGGGTGACACCATGGTTCACGGCTCGGGTGATACCATGGTTCACGGTTTGGGTGACACCATGGTTCACGGCTCGGATGACTTTAACGGTTCGGGTGTCGACAGTTATGTCTATGTCTTCGACCCTGATCCGTCTTGTCTTCGATCCCGATCCATCTTGTCTTCGACCCCGATCCGTCTTATCTTTGACCCCAATCCGTCTTGTTTTCGACCCCGATCCGTCTTGTCTTCGACCCCGATCCATCTTGTCTTCGCCACGGATCGGGGGCTACAACTCATCTTTCCTCATCCAAGGTCACGGTACCCAAACCAATCATCCATGGTTTGGGGGTTCTCGCACAAACTTGTCCTGTCGCGGTTAGGAGGCACTCGAACCAACTCACCTTGTCACGGTTAGAGGGCACCCGATCCAACTCACCTTGTCACGATTAGGGGCACTGGAACCGACTCACTCTTTCGTGGTTAGGGGCACCCGAACCAACTTCTCTTGTCACGGTTAGGGGGTACCCAAACCAACTCACTCTGTCACGGTTAGGGGACACCCGAACCAACTCCTCTTGTCACGATTAGGGGGTACCCGAACCAACTCACTCTATCGCGGTTAGGGGGTACCCGAACCAACTCACTCTATCGCGGTTAGGGGGTACCCGAACCAACTCATCTTCTCACGGTTAGGGGGCACCCGAACCAACTCACTCTGTCGTTGTTAGGGGGCACCCGAACCAACTCCTCTTGTCACAGTTAGGGGGTACCCAAACCAACTCACTCTGTCGCGGTTAGGAGGCACCCGAACCAACTCCTCTTTTCACGGTTCGGGGGTACCCGAACCAACTAACTCTGTCGCGGTTAGGGGGTGCCCGAACCAACTCATCTTGTCACGGTTAGGGGGCACCCAAACCAACTCACTCTGTCATGGTTAGGGGGCACCCGAACCAACTCCTATTGTCACAGTTAGGGGGTACCCGAGCCATGTATAGGGATCCAGTTGCTAATGCTCTTTCATACTTAGCCGTTTTTCAATCGTTGATTCTCAAGAGGTGGAATTTGACCCCAATAGTTAGCCCCCCAGCTTGGCAGTATCAGTGATGTTATTGCCGAGCTGTAAGTGGTTGAGTATGAGATCAATGATTCAAGCTATTTCTTCTAATTACCCCGAACCATCTCTTTGATGATGATCCCGAACCGTCTCTTGTGGATGATCCCAAACCATTTCTTGTTGATGGTTCCGAACCATCTCTTGTGGATGATCCCGAACTGTCTCTTGCGGTATTTTCGTACTTGTAGTATTATTAGTTTTGGAGGGGATATAGTTTGGGTTTGCTGTGTTACACAAACTCGGCTCGGGCTTTGTTATCCTGATACGTCATCACCTTTATCGGGGAGTGCAAGCATTTTTACTGATTTCCGAGGTGAATGACGTCACCATTTGCCTATATAACTTGCGATTCCTCCCATTTCCTTACCACTTCATTCATCCGAAAACCTCTTCAAACAGGTAACTTCTCTCTTCTTTCTCTCTCTAGTCTTTTTGCTTAAGTTTTTAATTTTTAGCTTGAGACTCCGTTGTTCTTCCTTCACGACCGATCCGTTCGAATTTCCCCATCCGCCTTCAACTAGCTCCGCCGCTATCTTTGAGTTTCCCGACAATTTGTTTGAAGATTTGGATCTGACTTTGATGCGGGAGCAGATGTGCAAGTCAAGGAAACAACCCAAGAAAAAGAGAAGCAAAATGGATTGGCTGTCACATTGTTGTTTCTGGTTCAGTAATCATCAGTTTGCTATTGGTCTGCCATTGGTCTGCTATTGGTTTGCTATTGGTCTGCCATTGGTCTGCTGGATATTTATCTGCCATTGCTCTGCCAATTATCTGCTGGATATTTATCTGCCATTGCTCTGCCATTGCTCTGCCAATTATCTGCTGATAATCTGCCAGAAAACAACACATGAAGAGTTATTTTCGTCCACAGTCAACACATCATTTATTTTAGTCTGTTTCTCTCTCCTTCATGCATATTAGAGTTTGAATTTATTTCTTCTATGTCTTCTGCATGTAGAGTAGCTTTTATGAACGTTTTTATTGTATTTTCTCTATATATTGAGGCTCAAAAAAAAAAAAAAAAAACGAGTTTAAGAAATTGGAGTGTCTTTGTGACCCCTTGGATCTCTTTAGATCTTTTACCTTTATCCTTTGATTTTGGAAGAGTCATTGGTGGTGGTTTCGAGCGTCTTTATCACTTGGTGGTGGCAACTTTATCCAGGTGTGGTGCTAGCTCAGCGGGTTTCTTTATCAGCTCCGGTGCTTCGGCTTTACGAGTTGTGGTGATCCCGTATCTTCCTATCTATTCGGTTGTGTTCGTCTTGCATTCAGACCTGTTTCAGGAACCTTCGCAGCCCAAAACATGCGTTAATTCGGTGTCAAAGCTGTCCTGTTACAGTCTCATCTCATTTTCACTCCTAATGCTTCCTGCTACACGCATCAGACTTTCAATCTTTTTGAAGGATTTCAACTTGTTCTTCAATTTTTTACAGGCTTTGATCTGTTTTAATAGGCTGCTAAGAACCCCGATCCGTCCTCTGAATCTTAGAAAACCTAGATTTTCTTTCGTGAGCTGTTAGGGATCCCAATCTGTCATATCTTCTAAAGACCCCGATCCGTTTTCCAATTCAAAAGGATGTCTCAGTCATCTGTTCCTGCGTTCCCCGATCCGTATGCCCGTTTGTTTGGCAATTCAGGGCAGTCTTCATTTCTCGAACTACCTATTTCTTCTGATTCGTTTCTCGCCCAAAGCTGTAGCCGGGAGGATTCCCCTGGTGCGAACATTTTAGAGGATCCAAATATTCAAGTGGTTCGGAGGTAGGATCCTCTATCCTTGGTAGGAAAATGGTGCTTTTCGAATCTTTGAGAGCTGGCAGCAATTCCGGGATCCTTCGAAATTCGAAGTGCCTCACCTTCACGACTCTCCTTTCGACTAGGCGGTGAATCCTTTCACTGATGTAATGGATCCCGATATGCCAAAATTTGACCCAGAAGATTGGTTCTTTGACCCAGCCGTGGCTAGACTGGAATTGAACCATTTGATGGGTCCTAACCGTCAAGCTCCAAGGAAGAAGAAAACCAAGAGGCGACCCGATCCACCCGGTTCAACCCTCTCAACCTTGGATTCATTAACGGCTCTTAGGCATAGGTTTGGCATTTCAGAAGAAGTCGAGCTTGTTCTTCCCTCACCATCAGACCGAGCCAGTAATCCTCCCCCTAACCATTTTACTCTCTACGAAAGCTTCTTCTACCGCTGACTGTTGTGGTTTCCGATCCCTGAAGCTATTTTATGGTTTCTTTGGAAGTCCAACTTGGCCATTTCCCAAATCAATGCTCGGGGAATCAGGCATATGGTTAGCATTCTAACCAGGAGTTATGAATGCGATGTGGAAGTTGGCGTCGAACATCTTATACACTTGCTTGAATTCAGGGGTCGTAACAAGAGAGAGTTGAAGTACTATGTGTCGGGTAAAGCCAAGAGAAATATTATAAGAGGTTTCCCGACCAAAGATGACAATTGGGAAGACTACTTCTTTTTTGTCCCTATCGCCGAAGCGTCGGTGGGTCTGAAGTGTCTTCAATTTGCCAAGTCTGGTTGGGGAGAAATTGGTAGCCGATCTGTTGCTCGACTTGGGCCACGGCTCGGGTTTCTATTATTTAGTGATTTTTCTTTTTAGGTTCTGACCTTGTATAAATATTTTTGTTTTGCAGTGCGTCATCTCCGCCTTTCCTTGCCTCCCGATCTGTCTGAGGTCTACGAAACGCTTTCGGCTCGCAAGTGCAATTGGTCAAGAGATATAAATCTTCGATGAGTGGAGAGTGCCCAAGCGCTTTCCGAAGGACAACCAGTTGAGAAGTCATCTCCTTCTCATTCTTCAAGGGATACCATGGGAAGATCTATTTTCAGGGATCGGGCTGCTACGAAAGCCAAAGCAGAGGCATAGGCAAAAGAGACAGCGAAGCAAGCAAAGGCATTGAGTCAGTCTCGTCCCCCGAACCCCCAGCTTGCCACTGCTCTTATCCCCAAACCAAACTCCGCTGATAATCCTCCCAAACCGACTCCTTCCTCCTTGGCTCCTCAAGGAGTCGTCTTAGGGCTTCGTCCGGCTGATTCTCAAATACTGCCGCACAAAGATAAGGGCAAAGGGAAGGCTAAGGAGAAGAAAGCCCCGAGCAGAAAATGCCAGTCATCGGTAGATGACAAGGGTGAAGAAGCGTCGAAGCGACTGCGACGCGCTGACGTACCTCGAGCTATACCCAAAGCAATCCCTCTCTCCGCCGTTCTCGTAAATGCTGAGGGGGCTTACAATGACGCCGCAGCATCTGTGGCTATCTTTTCTAAGATCACATGTCCAGGTGATCGTTTTCCCCCATCTGACACATTGCTTAGGGACAAGGCCTATAGCGAGGTGTCCCTTCGAGGTGTTAAGGTACATTTGATGTCATTTCTTTCGTTTTTGTGACCCGAACCATTTAAGCTATTTTAAGAACAGTATTTTGGTTGTCTTGTAGTTCATCTTCCATCTTAATAGGATGGTCCTTGGGTACGAATCCGACGCCCGTAAGGACCATTGAGCTGGATGGGAAGCTCAAAGAAGTCGAGGCAAACCATGCCACTGAACGAGAGAGAGCTGCTAAGAGGATCAAAGATCTTGAAGCTGACGCAGAAGGGGGATTTGAGGGGAGCTCATGAGGTGTTTGCTCATCTTGTGGCAGAAATGAGAGGAATTCTGAGACTGTCTCCCGTCCGTTCTGATATACTGAAGGAGCTCAACGATAGCGAGTCCATAGAGACTGCTGACGCCAGCATTGGTGTCCAAGAATTTTCTGGCTCGATTCAAGGAATGCCAGGTTTAGCTGCGTTTAGTACAAAGGAGGTTACAGACGACCCAATCCCCGAACCATCTCCTAAGAAAAGTAACGATGTCGTTCTTGAGGAAACCGTCGTAGATTGTGTTGAGACGGTATCCGAAGTAGGCGAAGCATCTGGAGGTGATGTAGCTGAGCAAACGACGGAGCTGGAGTAGAGGGTGGTCACGACCCCTGAGATAATAGAGGACTATGATCCTCTTTTCTTTGTTTAGTTCAAAACTCCTTTCTGTTTAACGCCTGGACGGCTTTATCCAAGTTGTAGTCTTCATAAGAACTATTGTTTTTGCTTGGTTGTTTATTTAGCTAACCTTTGCGGTCGATGAATATATATGTCTTTTGTTCGACAAACTTCTAAGTTTCATGCGATAAATTTGTAAATGAGAAGTAGTTGTTCCGACGAACGGATACAAAGGGGTTGCTTTGCCTATGAGATGATCAGTCTCGGGATGATCATTTCGGTTTACAGATAGGTTACAATAAACTTATTTGCTCCAATAAAGAACATCTGTTTGCATAGTTTAGTTTGAACATTTCGGTTTACGGATGCGTCACCGCAAACGTCTCCGCTCCGATAATGGACAAACATATCTGCTCCGATAATGAACAAATATTTGTATAGCGCGCTTTTAATCCTGAGATGGGTGTGATAGTTTGTATCCGAGATGGAAGCAAGATTTCATTACTGTGGCCAGCAGTAATGGAGATGTGGCGAAATGCCCATTGTAGCTTGATTTGTACGAGTATGTCTGTTTTTGTTAAGACTTAGTGATCCTTGAAAGATGTTAAGTAAAACTTATCTTTGAAAGCTTTGCTTTGATAGATCGTAGAGTCGATTACAAAGATGAGAGTATACGAATATATGTATATGTACCCACTCCTCCCCCCCTTTTAAAGGAGGGGGGCAACTGAACCCATCCGAAGACGAGCTGCCTACGTACCCTTTGCAGGGATCAAGTCGCCCGTAGTTCATGTGAAGTAACTTAGTGATAGTACTTTTTGAGATGCATTGCGTTCCACGATCTCGGTACTGGAACATTTTTCATGCTGGCGAGTTTGTAAACCCCAGGTTTGACTATCTCTATGATTCTGTAAGGTCCTTCCCAGTGTGCTCCCAATTTTCCGGCATTCGTTTCTGCTGTGTTTTGGAAAACCTTCCGTAAAATTAAATCACCTTCGTAGAATCATCATTCTCGAACATTGGAATTGTAGTATTTTGCTGCCGCGTTCTGATAGTTCTGGATCCTGATCAAAGCTTGATCCTTTCTTTCGTTAATCAAGTCCAACTCGTCAAGCATCAATAGGTGATTGAGCCCTTCTTGTTCTGGTAGTAGTCTACGGCAAATTCCTGGGAAATGTATCTCCGGTGGGATGACACACTCTGTTCCGTACACGAGGGCGAATGGGGTTTCCCCCGTTGCCCGTCTTGGGGTGGTGCGGTGAGACCAAAGTACTCCTTCCAGTTCTTCAGCCCAACGTCCCTTTTTCTCATCAAGACACTTCTTCATGTCGTCGAGGATTGTTTTGTTGATCGCTTAAGCCTGTCCGTTCCCTTGTGGATATATTATAGTAGACTTGCTGAGTCTTATTTTCCATTTGTCGCAGAAAGTTTCAAAACGATTTGAGATGAACTGTGAGCCATTATCCGTCACGATCTCGTATGGTACTCCATGTCGGCATATGATGTTTTTCCAGACAAAGGCTTCCACCTACGCATCTTTAATGTTAGCATATGAGTCGGCTTCGACCCATTTCGAAAAATAATCTGTCAGAACCAGCACGAAACGTTTCTGTTTTTAGGGATGCAGTGGCCCGACGATGTCCATAGACCATCGCATGAATGGATATGGTGATCAGATTGATGAAAGCACTTCCGTTGGTTGGTGAATCATCGGCGTGTGGTGTTGGCATTTTTCGCATTTGGCCGACAAATTTTTGCAATCTTTGATCATCGTTGGCAAATAATAACCGTGACGTTTCACTTTTATCGCTAGTGCTCTTCCCCCTGAGTGGTTGCCACACGAACCGTTGTGAACTTCCTCCATGATCTTCCTTGCGTCCTTTCCTTCCACACAGTTTAGCAATGGTCCTGAAAATCTCCACTTAAGGACATTTCCATCGAGTAGAACATAACATGTCGCCTGGGCTCGAAGCTTATGAGCTGCCCACTTTTCGGATGGTAGGACGCCATCGTATATGTATTCTCTGATCGCGCTGAGCCATTCCTTGTCTCAGCCATATTCTGCTTCCTCGTTGATCTCGTTTGCTTCTACGTTGGGTAGTGGTTTGACGACAGGGACGTCGTTGCTTCCGATGTTCGGTGAGTTTTCGAGAATGTCTTCTTCCATTGGGGCTGTATCCAGCTCAGCGGATGGTTGATTTGCCAACACCTTCTGCATTTCATCTATCTCCTCTTTTCCGATTGGGACTTCTGTTGCTTGCTTAGCGGTTTGTGAACGAGTTATGGCATTCACCGTGTCGAAAAGACTGATGCGTGGGTGTTGGATGAATTCCACTAGGATTATTCTCTTTAGATCCGGATCGGAAGTTGATGCAAGGGCTGCAAGTGCGTCGGCTGGGATGTTATCTTCTCGTGGGATACGTATTAGGATGAATTGTTTGAACTGCACAGCCAATTCTTTGACGAACTTCAGGTAAGCTTCCATTCGATCGTCCTTTGCTGCGTATTCGCTGCTGAACTGATTCACAACTAGTTGGGAATCGCAAAATGCATGAAGTTACTCGATCTTTAGGCCATTAGCAAGTTTCATCCCAGCAATAAAAGCTTCGTACTCCGCTTCATTGTTGGACGCGTGGAAACCATGGCGGAACGACTGTTCCAGCAGTTTGCCAGTTGGAGAAGTTAGTCGTATCCCTACTCCCGAACCGTTTTTGTAGGATGAGCCATCAACGTGGAGTTTCCAAGGCTGGCTATGCGTTTCGTCGTCAATGCCTTCTTCGGATAGTTCGATAAGGAAATCGGCCAAGACCTGGGATTTCGCGCATGTGCGTCCGCGATACTCAATGTCATATTCGTTCAGTTCTATTGCCCAGTTTGCTAGCCTTCCTGACTGACTCGAGCTGTGCATAACAGACCTTATCGGGAAGGTACTCAGGACGATGATCGAGTGAGACTGGCAGTACGGCCTTAGTTTTCTTGCCGACATGACTATGGATACACTACAAGAAAATAGGCCAATTTGCGACTAAGATTGTGGTAGCAAATGCCTCGCAAATAGAAATTTGCGAGGCATTTGCGACCAAATAAGAATCGACGCAACCAGCTAGTCGCAAACGAAAAATCGTCGCAATCTAGTCGCAAAATATGCGAGGAAAGAAAAATGGTCGCAAATGCCTCGCAAACATTTGCGAGGCGTTTGCGAGGCAACATTTGCGAGGCGTTTGCGAGACAAAGTTTGCGAGGCGTTTGCGAGGATATTTTGCAAGGCATTTGCGAGGCAAATTTTGCTACTAGTTTGCGAGGATTATTTTTGCAAGGAATTTGCGAGGCAAATTTTGCTACTAGTTTGCGAGGACAATTTTGTTAGGCATTTGCGAGGCAAATTTGGCTACTAGTTTGCGAGGAAAATTTGTGAGGCATTTGCGAGGAAATATTGCGAGGATTTTGGAAATAAAAAAATAAAATTTTTTTTAAACAGAATTTTTAATTGTTTCGGAAATAAAATAAAAATAAAATAAAATTTAATTAATATATTACATAAAACGAGTATTTAGTACAACGAACAAAATAACTACAAATCATCGATATCCTGAAAATCAGAAGCTTCATGAAATTCCGAAGCAGAAGCTGAAGAAGAACCAGCTTCTCCTTGTTTCTTCTTCCTCAGCATCTCCCGAATCGCCGGGTTCGAATCCCCATGTAACTCGAACATCATATCATAGGCGTCGTGTTGCTGCTTCAGCGATCTGATCTCTGCTTCCGCGATCTCTAGCTTCTTATCTCAAATCGGTCCGGGACGTATGTCGAAACTGGGCAAAAGGGAACTCCCTCGGCATCCGTCAGAATAGATCCCATGAAAGCAATCTTCCCCTTTCTTGTACGGGGAGTTAGCTGTAAAATAAAATTTAATAAAGAAATAAATAAATACTTAAATAATTATATATGAATTAGTAATAAAAGTTTGTTTTCGTTACCTGAGTGGCTATGCGGTTTACGTCCACTGGGGTCATTTGGACGGGTTGACCATCGGGAGTGGACTGCGATGTGATTTCCTCGACCCGGGAAGTCACATCGCCGTGAAGCTGCTGAACTCGACTATCAACCCACGTACCGTCCTGGCGTCTGTGGGTCTTCTCCCAAATCTCGGGCATCGTAGCCGGGGCACCTTTCGTCTGTGCCTGAAAAGTGATAAAAATATGTTAAATCGTGAGATAATTTAACTTAAAGAATTTTTAAAATTTGAACTATAGAAATTGAATTCAACTTACAATACGGCGCGCTTGTTCGAAGAAGGACAACTGCCCCGAGACATGCTTCGAAATGCCTTCTCGTCAACCTTGGTGTACCGCGCGGCCCGGCACTTGCTGCTTGTGTCTTCGGAAGTCGGCAACTGCCAGTAGGCAATGAGACCCGCCCAAACCGTCGGGTTGAACCACTCAGGCATCGCATGCTCAGGGTCCACCTTCCATTTCTTTTTCCAGCGGCCAACTTGATCAGTAAGGCGATGCATCGCCTTGTCATCGAAGGCATCTCGGACCAGTCCCGTGATCTCGACATCCAATCTATATTTTTGCTATAAAAAATAAAAATTCACATTAGTAGAAATTTAATATTAGTATATACATTGTAAATTATAAATTAAATTATTAATAGAAATAAAATTATAAACTAACGCCAAATTAATAGAATTACCGTGAAAGTGTGAAACCACCTATCCCTCGTCTCCTGGGGCACCTTGCTCCAATTCGGGTGCGGGGCTTTGAAATCCCGCTCGATCAGTTTCCTAATAGTCTGTCCAACTTTATTATGGCCAAACCTGGGAAAAAAAAAGTTATGTTATAAACAATTAAAAAAAAATTATTTATTTAATAATTGAAAAATAATATAGTTACCATAAAGTTTCCGGGGAAAGATGCGGATCCAATCTCGTTAGAACATCCCGTTCGGGACTAACGAGAAGCTGCTCCAGCGTTATATGCTCGAACTGTGGAGCCTCAGGTGGCAGATCATGTGGCTGCGTCTCTGGAACAAAATCCAAGATAGGCGGAGTCGATGAAGAAGGTCCGTCACGTCGTGAATGGGACCCGCCGCGTCGCAGTACAGGTGTACCAGAAGCGGATAAAAAACCGGTATACTCATTATGCCTATCACCCATCTGCAATAAAATATATAATAAAAATTATATTCAATATAACTATATTCCTAACCATTCTAAAACCAAAACTATAAATTTATTCCATACCTAAATCTATTCCTAACCTTTCTAAAGCAAAAATTATAAATTTAAAAAAAAAATCAGAATATACCTTTTAGAGAGAGAGAATTGCGAGTAGAGAGAGTGAGGATGGGAGAAAATGAGCAAAGAGCAAGGCAAATTCGGCTGCCTTATATAAAAATTTATCGAGTCGCAATTTGGTTGCAATCTAGTCGCAAAAACGCACCATTTTTTTCACCCAATCGGATTTGCCGCCCAAATTTGCGACTAGATTGCGACGTGGCGTCGCAAATAAGTCGCAATCTGGTCAATTTTTCAACACCCGCCAAAATAAAAAGGTTAATTTTTTTTATTACCGCCATTTTTTGCGACCCATTTGCGACGCCACGTGGCAATTTAGTCGCAAATCTGGTCAAATATTCAACACGCGGTAAATTAAACCGCCAAGATTTGCGACGCGGTTGCCACGTGGCATCGCAAATGAGTCGCAAAAATTTGCTACTCATTTGCGACTATCCGAATAAAAAAAAAGAAGAAAAAATGGTTTAGGGTTTAGGGTTTCGGTGTATCGCAAAGTTCATACATATATACAGCCTATAATTATACATTAGGGTTATGTGTTTAGGGTTTAGGGCAATTATATAAGAAATTCGACAATCCTACGAAAATTGATCGAATCATCTATATAGTGACATACTTAAGCTATGTAGATTCTTTAAATCTAAAAGTTGTTCGAGAAAGTAATAGGGTTTATTCAACTAGCCTATATGCATTAAGGTTTAGGGCTTTGAGGGTTTATTTAGGTTTCTAGCTAGGGATTTTAGGGTTTAAGGTTTATAGGATTTTTAGGGTTTAGGGTAAATCAACCAAAAATTGCGACTAATTTACGGCGTGTAGTCGCAATTTAGTCGCAAATTTTGCTACTCAATTGCGACTACCAGTCGCAAATGAGTCGCAACTTTTAGTTGATTTATTTTTAAAAAAAATACGATACATAGTTTAGGGTTTAGGGTTTTGAGGGTTTATTTAGGTTCCTAGGGTTTTTAGGGTTTAAGGTTTATAGGATTTTTATGATTTTTAGGGTTTAAGGTTTATAGGATTTTTAGGGTTTATAGGGCAAATTTTGCTACTAAATTGCGACTACACGCCTCAAATTAGTCGCAAATTTTAGTTGATTTATTTTTTTAAAAAAACACGATACATAGTTTAGGGGTTTAGGGCTTTGAGGGTTTATTTAGGTTCCTAGGGTTTTAGGGTTTAAGGTTTATAGGATTTTTATGATTTTTAGGGTTTAAGGTTTATAGGATTTTTAGGGCTTAGGGTAAAATCAACCAAAATTTGCGACTAATTTGCGGCGTGTAGTCGCAATTTAGTCGCAAATTTTGCTACTAAATTGCGACTACAAGCCGCAAATTAGTCGCAAATTTTAGTTGATTTATTTTTAAAAAAAAACACGATACATAATTCTTACAAACGATGATTACAATACACGATACATAATTGTTACTCATCATGATCGGAAACGTAAGTTTGTCCATTTTCGTCTTCTTCGTCATCATCCTCAACTTCGTCCCCTTCATCAAACTCGTCTGACTCCGCTTGACTATCAGATTCCTCGCATATGACTTCAAGTCCCCTATAAAGCGGGTCAATTCTGGTCAAATCATTGCTTGAATCGACGGGGATGTAAACTGTTTCTGTCCTTTCAGGTTGCACGGGCGGTAGATCATCATCAGCTAAGCCCCCGATAATTCGACCCCGTGGGTTCACTTTAATAACAGACAACCAATTCTAATCACGTCGGACCCGAGTTCGAGGGTAAGGAATGAAAACTACTTGCTCCGCTTGAGATGCTAACACGAATGGCTCGAACTTGCCAGTGTAACTCCGGTGTCCCTGTACATCCACGACTCCGAATTTGCTTGATCTTACGCCAACCCCAATAGTTGGATCAAACCAATCACATCGAAATAGGACGCATTTAAGATTCATCATCCCAGCATACTCTACTTCTACGATTTCTTTCAGGATACCGTAAAAATTGGTATCACCTGGGACATGAATACCATAATTTGCAGTGGCCCTTCGTTGCCCATGCTCAAATGTATGGAAAATAAATCCGCGAGTACAATACATCTTAGCGGTTCTTATATTAGCGATAGGCCTCATCACGAACTCGTGGACCCACAGAGGCCAAGTTCCCGGCCGAGACCTCCTCTTGGTCACCTACAAGGCCAAATGCAATTAGTTTATTACTAATATTAATTAATATCATATATATATAAGATTATGGTTATAGTTACGTACCTTCTCTCTCATCCATCCTGCGAAATCACATTCAACGTATGATCTCACTTCTTGGTCGTCAAGTTCCGGAAATGCTTCCCGTATTTGCTGTTCGAGCATCATGTGCATCACATAATAAAGGATGATGATTAATTATAATTAATTGTATATGTATATAAGTAAACTAGTACTATATATATATACCTTTCATACGGTCGAAAGAAGTCACAGTTTAGCAAGATATAAGTATGAGCTGAGTGAGAATGCTTGTAATCACACCACTCGCTTGCCTTCACTTTGCCACCCATTTGGCCTAAATCCGAGAAGACATCGGGTACTCCCACATCAGGATATGTTCGCCCAACCCCACCATCATCGTATCGTTTACGACCCGTTTTCTTTGTTTTCACGGTTGGGCTAAAGTAGTAACTCGAGAAATTAGATGTCTCCTCGGTCAAACTTCCTGCCACGATAGATCCCTCAACCCTTGCGAGATTTTTTGCTTTCATCTTCAAATGTTTGAAGAACCTTTCGAATGGGTACATCCATCAAAATTGGACTGGTCCACCAAGATCCAACTCATGCGGTAAGTGTACTACCAGATGTTCCATCACGTCGAAAAATGAAGGAGGAAATATCTTCTCCAAGTTGCAAAGAATAATTGCGATGTCTGATTTCAACGTCAATATTTCATCCGCATTTAATGTTCGAGCACATAAGTCTCTGAAAAATGCCCCGATACCTGAAATTATGTACAACGTACAAGTTAATTATAAACTACAAATATATATAATTAAAAATATATATAATACAAGAATAATACCTGCTAGTGCCTCGTGGACGTGATTTGGTAGAAGCTCCTGCAATGCAAATGGTAGTAGTCGTTGCATGAATACATGACAATCATGGCTCTTTATTCCTAAAATTTTTTGCCCTTGCTCGACACACCTTGAGAATGTTGACACATATCCATCTGGGAATTTGACATCATCCTTAACCCACTTAAACAAACTATTCTTTGAGTCCAATGACAGCCGAAAAATAGGAATCGGTGCCCTACCATCGCTTGTAATGTGCAACTCAGGCCTTGCGCATATACCAGGGAGATCCAAACGTGATTTCAAATTGTCTTTTGTTTTACCCAGAACATTCAACAACGTGTGGATGATATTTTCGAAAAAGTTCTTCTCGACGTGCATTACAACCAAATTGTGCCTCAAGAGATGATCCTTCCAGTACTGCAGTTCCCAGAATATACTTTTCTTATGCCAGTTATGATACTGCCCATACCCACCCGGCATATTAGCGGGGACACTGTACCAGTTACCCCCAACTTCTGCAGTTTGTTGAGCATCGTAATAATCTATTTGCGCTTCCAACTGTTCCCCTGAAAGATAAACGGGGGGGGGGACTTTGACGGTTTTGTTTTTCTTGAACAACTTCTTGTTATTTCTATACGGATGACCCAATGGCAGAAATCGACGATGACAATCGAACCAGCACGTTTTACGTCCATTCGTCAATTGAAACGCATCAGTCTGATCCAGACAGTAAGGACATGACAATTTCCCATGAGTTGTCCATCCAGATAACATCCCATAGGCGGGGAAGTCGCTTATGGTCCACATAAGCACAGCCTTCATGGTGAAGTTCTGGCGGTTTGCTGAATCGAATGTTCGTACACCGACATGCCACAACTCATGTAATTCGTGGATCAGAGGCTGCAAAAACACGTCAAGAGATCTTTTTGGATGCTTAGAGCCCGGAACAAGAATGCTCATGAACAAAAATTCTCGATGCATGCACATATCCGGAGGTAAATTATAAGGCGTTACTATGACTGGCTACAACGAGTATTGCCGACCAGACATACCAAACGGACTAAACCCATCAGTGCAAAGACCCAAATAAACATTTCTATGTTCTTCAGCAAAGTCTGAATGTACCGTGTTAAAGTGTTTCCACGCCTTCGCATCTGATGGATGAGAGATCACCCCTTCCTCACTAAAGTGTTCTGCGTGCCACCTCATTGCTCCAGCAGTCTGCTCTGATTGGTATAATCGCTTCAATCTATCTGTTATCGGAAGATACCACATACGTTGGAACGGCACCCTCGTGCGGCCACCTGTCTCTTTATATCTCGGTTTTCCGCAAAAATGACATTCCTGCAACTTAGCATCATCTTTCCAGAAAATCATACAGTTATCAATGCAGACGTCAATCATCTCAGACGGTAAACCAAGACTTGCGACCAGTCTCTGTATTTCATAGTAACTCTCTGCCGAGTTGTTGCCCTCCGGCAAATACTCGTTAAACAATGCAGTCCATTTATCCATGCAATTTTCACTAATGTTATCTTCGCTTTTAATTGTCATCATCCTAGATGCTAATGACAATTTTGAAAGCCCTTCTCTACATCCTTCGTAGATGGGTTCATTAGCAGCGTCTAACATATCGTAAAACTTTTTAGCACTCGGGTTTGGTTCTTCAAAAGTATTATCATTAAACGAGGCAGTACTTTCATGAAATGCATTAGTAACCATGTCATGAAACCTATTCCCATCACTATTACCATATCCATATTCATTATAATCTTGCTGATGAGCATGCTGATCATAGTTATTATCAAAACTACTAGCGCCATCTTGATTGCCATGATAACTCGTACTTGAACTACCCGGAACATTAACTACAAAATCTTCTCCGTGCGCAAACCACACATAATAGTTAGGTAAAAACCCCCTCGTATATAAATGCTTCCAAACAGTGTTTGCATCATGATGATCAATGTTCTCGCACTTAACACAAGGACAGAAAATTTTGTTACCGTTTTCTACCGCGAATGACTGATGTGTCGCGTGGGTCAAAAATTGATCAAGACCATCTCTAAATTCTCTCGTCACTTCACCGGTATCTGGATCTCGCTGGTTGTACATCCATGCCCGAACCGTGTATATCTCATGATGCCAAGACATGATCCGATTATCGACCTCTCCACAAAAAATATCGGATTTATAGTGTGTTTGCGAAATAAAATATTTTTGTGAGTAGATTTGGGATGTTTGTGATATGATTTTCGTCTCCCCCATAGCTTGCTATTTATAGAGGATCAGCCATTTTTGCTACTCATTTGCGACCAACCTTTGTTACTAATTTGCTAGGAAAAAATATTTGCAAGGCATTTGCTAGTAATTTGCTACCCATTTGCGACCAAACAATTAGTAGCAAAAAGCAGTTGGAAATCATTAAAAACGTGGGTAACTACTTTCTAAATATTCTCGCAAATCAGTCGCAAATCTTAGAAAATATCTGTCCCCGCAAATGCCTCGCAAATTTGCAGCGTGTTTGCTACGAACTATCTTTTGGTCATAAATTAGTCGCAAATTTGAGGATATTTGCGACGAAATTGCGACAAAAATTATCCACGCAAATTTGCGACTAATTTGCGACTCCAGACGCAAATTCCTAGCAAACGCCTCGCAAATTTGCGACCTCAATATTGGTCGCAAATTCTCCTCGCAAATTGGCCTGTTTTCTTGTAGTGATAGCGCCAATTTTTCCATCTGTGAGTACCTTGTTTGGGCATCTATAAGGGTTTAGCTGACGTAAAAAATTGGCTTATGTTCCCCACGCTCGTCTCGAATCAATACGCCGCTTACTGCCGTGGCAGAAACCGTGGTGTACAGAAAAAGCGGCTCCCATGCTTCTGGTTTTGTGAGGACTGAAGGGGTAGCCAGGTAAATCTTCAGTTGTTGAAAAGCCTCCTAGCATTTTTTCGTCCACTCGAACTTTTTGTTCCCTCACAATGTATCGTAGAAAGGCAAGCATTTGTCGGTGGATCGTGAGATGAATCTGTTAAGTCCAGCTACCCTCCCGGTAAGTCTTTGCACTTCCCTTTTCATTTTTCGCGAAGTTATATGGATGAGCGAGTCGATTTGCTTTGGTTTTGCCTCAATGTCGCAGTGAGTCACTAGGTACCCGAGGAATTCTCCTGATGTGACTGCGAACCTTCACTTGGTCGGGTTTAATTTCATGCTGTGAACGTTCAGCTGTGAGAAACATTCCTTGAGATGAGCTACATGATCCTGCTCCCTTAGTGATTTGACCAACATATCATCTATATAAACCTCCATCGTCTTTCCGAGTTGACTAGCAAACATCTTGTTCACCAGTCGCTGGTACGTTGCTCCGGCATTTTTTAGGTCGAACGGCATCACCTTGTAGCAATATATTCCATGATCCGTTATGAAAGCGGTATTTTCACGGTCGTCGGGATTCATCAAGATCTGGTTGTAACCTGAGAAGGCGTCCATGAAAGATAGGAGTGCATTCCCTGTCATTGCCTCGACTAGGCGATCGATATGCGGAAGGGGGAAGCTAACTTTTGGACAGGCTTTATTCAGGTCAGTGAAGTCCACGCATACACGTCAATCCGGGTACTTCACCTCCGTTATTGAACCGACACGCAGGAGTCTTTCTACTTCGTCGTTGACTACTTTGGCTCTGTCTGGCCCAAGCTTTCTCCTTTTCTGCTTCACCGGTTTGAAAGTTGGGTCAACGTTCTGTTCGTGGCTTGTTATGTTGATATCGATGCCAGGCATGTCTTCTGCTTTCCATGCGAAAGTGTCAACGTTTTTTCTCAAGAAAGCAATGAGTTCTTCTTTGATCTTTTCGTCTA
Organism: Pseudoturritis turrita; assembly: GCA_900406555.1. Classification (NCBI taxonomy): domain Eukaryota; kingdom Viridiplantae; phylum Streptophyta; class Magnoliopsida; order Brassicales; family Brassicaceae; genus Pseudoturritis; species Pseudoturritis turrita. The sequence continues at coordinate 75,549 of OVBL01000552.1, forward strand.
ACATTGCTCCAATTTCCACGCACCGCTCTGGATGTTCATTGTCGAAGCAAATTGATACTGCGGGGTCGCAAGTTGGCTTAGATACTTCTTCTTCGTGATCTTCTGTAATCTGTAATTGCTATAACAGTTTGGAAAGCTCTTTCACCGGTTCTCTGTTGGTCTTTATTTTCTTGCGCTTTGAATTTGCCACCGGATTGGTCACCGGATTTCTGAGTTTGCGTGCAGAGAGGAAGCAGACACGAGACTCTTTTTGGTTTCTACGAATTGTTTTCACTCCGTTTGGAGTAGGGAACTTGAGACAGAGATGGTAGGTTGAAACAGAGGCGCGCATGGAATTCAACCAGGGGGTCCCCATGATGACGTTGTAGATTGCTGGATGCTCAGCTACGGAGAATTCGACGATTTTTGTTATCCCGCCAGCTTAGACAGGAAGTTTGATTGTCCCTGTAGTCATGGTGGTTTCCCCGGGAGAATCCAATCAATGGTTTGGGGGTAGATATCACTTCGGATAGGTCGAGAGTCTCGAGGAAGATTACGTCCATTGTGCTTCCGGTGTCTACCAGTATGCGTGCCACATCGCAGTCGTTGATGATTAATTTTATCACTAGAGGGTCGTCATATGGTCTGTTGATTCCTATTGTTTCTCTTTCCTCGAATGATATCACGTCGTTTGGAAACTTTGACGGTTTAGACCAGTTGATGCTAATGTCTGCCCTTCGCTGGAATGCTTTGATCGATGAGACGGTATCTGAGCAGTAGTGAAAGCCTCCCATGATCATGCTTATTCTCCTCCTTGATCCGGGAGGTGGCGTCTCGTCATCCCGTCGATCGCGCTTGGAATGATCTTCCTTTGTCTGGTCGGATTAGTGTGCATTCACATCCATCTCGAAGTACTTAAGGATGATGTTCCCTCCAAGTTTGCCGGCTGCTAATTTTTTGGCGAGTTTTAGGCCAAGGATGCGACAGTTCGCGGTGGAATGCCCATAGATGTGGTGGTGTTCGCAATATGTTGTTTCATCGTAAGAACTTTCTCCTTTAGTCCAAGTGCTCCATGAATTTCTTCCGCGGCCTCGGCCTCTTCCTTGACCGTATCCAGGGAAATCAATCTGATAGTTATGAGCTCCTCGAAAACTGCCCTCGTGTTGCACATAGCCGGCATTTTGACCATGCCTCTTAGGGTTATAGGGGGTTGAAACATGGGGAGAGTGGTTTGTTGTCTTTGTCTTCCCATACTTCTCGGTTAGGATCTTCATCTCTTCTTCTTCGGTGATGAAATCTGCAGCTTGATGCTTTGCATCATGTATCGTCGTGAGGGCATTCAGCGTGATTTCTTTACGAAAATTGGAGTTCAACCAGAGTGCTCGCTTCAGGGCCAGTAAGCTGCCTTGTCGCTCAGGCCTTCCACTTTGGACATGACGGCTTTGAATCTTCCGATGAAACTCCAGAGTATTTCGTTATGCCCCTGAATTAGGGTCCACAGGTCGGCGTCAGACGTTCCGGGATCCATGAATATGGAGTAGTGCTTCAAGAATGCCGCGGACAGTTGGTTGAAGTTGTTGATGGAATTTCGCTCAAGCCTCGAGAACCACTGGAGCGTCGGGCCCTTGAGATGCTCCACGAATAGAAGCCATTGTCCGGCATCTCTTTCGTTTTCTTTGAAGTCAGAGCGTCCCATGGCTATAGCGAAAGCTGTTAGATGCTCTTTTGGGTCAGTCTTCCCTTCGTAGATTGGGACTTTCATCTTTCCAGGGTCTAGAATTCTTGTGCTAGTAATCCGTCCTCTGAACGGGGTGTTCTGTGCTTCCTCCAGTAAGTGATCTATCTCCGGCACCTTGCTAGTCACTTTGTGCATCATGGATCGGACGACTTTTATGTCTGCAGCTGCTCGGTCCATATCTGCTCGCATCATAGCCATCTCTTCTCTCTGAGCTCGGACTCCTTCTCTTCGTTCTTCGTTGACCCGTGCTTGCTCGGCCCAGAGGATGTTCTCCTCCTCTTCGGTTAGCTCCTGATCTCCTTCTGGGATATCCTCGCGTCTTTCAGTTCGGGTCAGGCAAACTGCTAGTGGTTCAAGGTCATCACGGCTCTCCGCATTTTGCTCTACTCGATTCTCCTCCTCCAGATTGATGATTGGGGCGGGTTCCTCCTCGATCAGTGTTTCGCTAGCACCTTGCAATCTGGAAGCTAGGTTTGCTAAGCTTTGATGGAGTGGCTGCAATCTTCCACGGGTTCTTGGCGGGTTGAGCGGGGTTGAGAAGTCTAGGGCCGTTGGGTTGAGGTGCCTTCCGACTCATCTTGTTGGATCCAGACCTGAGCCTATCGCATGAGTTTGACTCGCTGTCGCCAAAGCCTTCAGCTCGCCCGTCATCGTGTTGTTGAGTTTGTCTTGCTCTTCCGCCTTCTTGAGCAACATCTCCAACATGATCTTCATCTCCGTGAGTGTTGTTGAAGTCTCCCCGGCGTCCGTCGACTAGTTCGTCTCGTCCTCCACGCCGGTATTTCTGGTGTCGGTAGTGTTATCATCTCGGTCGTTGGCCATCGTCTTCGGATCGGTTCTGTGGTGGTTCTTTTGAGTAAGAAAATTTCTCCCCCCTCCTTCTAGCACCAAATTGTGGGAGTGTAAATTCACGCCAATCGAATTTGTCGAGGGTTTGTTAAGAAAGATGAAATTTCTTAGCAAAAACTACCAAAATTACAAACAGAGATCCAAAGATGGTATTTTATTAAGCTGCTTAGAAAGCTTTTAGTATACGAGTAAAAGTACAGAGTTTTGCTAGGTAAAATTGCGGATCACTGTTTCAGAAGGCATGCATGAGTATATATACAAGTTTAATTCGGCTAGGTTAATATCTAAAGAGATAAGGAAGATTTCCTAATTCCTCGGGATTTCCTTATCCTTAGGCTTTGGCTCGGACGGCAGTGGCTGAGCAGCTCGGGTGACACCATGGTTCATGGCTCAGGTGACACAATGGTTCACGGCTCGGGTGACATCATGGTTCACGGCTCGGGTGATACCATGGTTCACGGTTCGGGTGACACCATGGTTCACGGCTCGGGTGATACCATGGTTCACGGTTCGGATGACACCATGGTTCACGGCTCGGATGACACCATGGTTCACGGTTTGGGTGTCGTTCTAAATGGCTCGGGTGACTTTAAGTCAAATGGATCGAATGGCAGTGAGCCAAACAACTCGGGTGTCAGTTTTCCAAACGGTTCGGGTGTCGACAGTTATGTCTTTGTCTTCGACCCCGATCCATCTTGTCTTTAACCCCGATCCGTCTTGTCTTCGACCCCGATCCGTCTTGTCTTCCACCCTGATCCGTCTTGTCTTCGATCCCGATCGGGGTATACAACTCATCTTGCCTCATCCAAGGTCGCGGTACCCAAACCAATCATCCATGGTTCGGGGGTTCTCGCATAAACTTGTCCTGTCGCAGTTAGGGAGCACTCGAACCAACTCACCTTGTCACGGTTAAAGGGCACCCGAACCAACTCACCTTGTTACAGTTAGGGGGCACCCGAACCAACTCTTCTTGTCATGGTTAGGTGGTATCCGAACCAACTCACTCTGTCGTGGTTAGGGGGTACCCAAACCAACTCATCTTATCACGGTTAGGGGGCACCCGAACCAACTCACTCTGTCGTGGTTAGGGGGCACCCGAACCAACTCCTCTTGTCACGGTTAGGGGATACCCAAACAAACTCACTCTATCGCGGTTAGGGGGCACCCAAACCAACTCCTCTTGTCACGGTTAGGGGGTACCCGAACCAACTCACTCTGTCGCGGTTAGGGGGTACCCGAACCAACTCATCTTATTACGATTAGGGGGCACCCGAACCAACTCACTCTATCATGGTTAGGAGGCACCCGAATCAACTCCTCTTGTCACGGTTAGGGGGTACCCGAGCCACGGTTAGGATCGAGTTGCTAATGCTCTTTCATACTTAGCTGTTTTTCAATCGTTGATTCTCAAGAGGTGGAATCTGACCCCAACAGCAAGACTTGAGACATTTTAGAAGGAAAATACTCTAGAATAGTTGGACCCAGGTCACAAGATTTGTTTTAGTAACTTAGGTCCGACCCCTTCCGAGTGTTGGTTGTAGCATTTTCGGTTGGTCAGCTTCGACCGATGATCGGCGGTGTTACACTCGTAGTCTCCACTTGGGATGAATATAATGGCTAGTTGATTTGGGCATTCCCTTGCCATGTGTCCCCTGCCTTAATACTCAAAACATGTAATGTCTCTAGTTCTTGAAGTGTTTGGATACTTACCTTGTTCTGGCCGAGTTCCTTTAGATGTTTTGGCTGTTGGTTTCTTAAATCGAGAATCTACTTCTACTTCCTTGCCTTTGTCAAATATTTTAGGTAGTTAGGGAGTCCAATTGGTATTGGTTCTGGTCCTAATAGTGGCAGTGAGCTTGCACTTGATGTGTTGCTCAGCTTGTATGGCTTGATGCAAGACCTCAGACATGTCATGATAAGGCTGTACGTTTCTCAACCTTCCTAGCAATGCGTTCGTAAGGCCATCTATAAACTGGACCATGAGAGTCTCCTCGGTGTCATCTAACTCCAGCATGTTTCTAAGTTGTTTAAATTCTTCAAAGTACTCCTCTACCAACTTGTTTCCTTACACCAACTTACGAGACTTTTTGTAAATCTCTATGGAAATGAGGGGGTACATGCCTCTTTTTGAAGTTGAATTTCATGGCTGCCCAAGAAGTGATCTGCTCATAATGGTGTCTCCTCCAGTCGGTCACATCTCTGTCCCACCAGGACAAAGCATGGTCCGTAAGCTGAGTTACGGCTAGGGAGACCTTCTTCTTGTCATTGTATCCATAGTAATCGAAGATGTACTCCATTCTCCTCTCCCATTCGAGGTAAGCTTCAAGAATAACCTTCCTTGCAAAAGTAGGTGTTGTTAGTTTAACTTCAGTGTTGCCTTGCCTTACAAGATCTTCATCTCATCCTCTGCCTTTATGGATAGGGTCTCGGAATCGAGTGTTGGGGTTCTGTTCACGAGGGTGGTGTTGCCTCGGAGGGTACTGTTGGTGTAGTGATCCGATGATCCCTAAGCACGGTCGGAGGAACCAAGAATTTTTAAAGTAACGGAATCAAGGCCTTTTAAATTGGAAAAGTTAAAAATAGCATAAAAAGGGAACTTGGTAGAGAGATTTTTTAGTTTGGGTCGAGGAATTTTAAACCTGGGTCAGGAGAAATTCAGTGGGTCGAGAAATATCTACACTTGGGTTATGCAGTACGACCCACAGTCGAGAAAAAGTCAGATCAGCCTACAGGGTGTATTCTAGTCTCAGCAGGCGCATGTGTGGGTCACGCTTGTAACACCCCGAACCGATCTAAGAACCTAACGGCTCAAGAATGTTACAACCCTAACAAACAGGACAGACGGTCAAACTAGAATCCTTGGAACAAATCCGAGGTTCCGGTCCGTCCATCCATCTTTCCGTCCCTCTTGAGTCTGGCCTAAAGCTTGCCAACCCATTCCAGAGAAAAGAGTTATGTTAGCTCGGACAAAGTTAATACCATTAGACACTCCTAACTTTCAGAAAAACCATTCTTTATTTAAACTTAGTAAACTACATTATCAAAATGTTACCAAAACAATATAACTTTGGGTACCCGAGTCAAATTTATACATACTAAACAATATTTCATTTTACAAAAGCAACACAAACTACACCGATGGCCTAACGTCTGATGGTCCCTCTAAGGCTTTTCCGACTACTAGTTACCTGCAACAAATAGTGAGGGGTGAGTAATCTAGCATTACTCAGTGAGTTCGGCTCCCCTAATATGCATAATCATTTCCAACCAAACCCAAAATAACAATCAGAACTCATCAATCTATCAAGACAACAATCAAATAACAAGGCATCTCACTCAAGATGCGATCAATCGCAGAACAGTCAACAAGGACCAGACACTCTATAGGACAAGTAATCAAAGAATTGATTACACAACACAGATCACCAAGTCTATATGCAATGCAATTCGGATTCCACATCATCATCAAGGCCTTGCGGTTCTGTCGTCCATTCCCGGGCAACCCGCTGAATTGCAGCAACAAAGGCACACAATATCCCAGTTCCCCATTGAAATCATACACCGTCGTGTATGCACGGCCAAGGGAGCTACCCCAGTACTCTCCGTGCTTGCATGGTTATCCCATAGCATCCAAAGGTGCCGTTAACCACGATCCATCCGGGAACGTCGAACCGCCTCACAATATTAGGTTATTAAATATGCATGCGTCTAAGGATAAAATGCAACCCTACCACATTCACATTTCAACACATGGTCTCAAAATTAGCTATGCTCAACCAAATCACAAGCTCGAGACTCCGCACACACATCATCACAAACACTCATCATAAGCTCAACCATGCAATCCAACATGCATTCATCTTTATCAAATATTCAATATAATGCAATTCGCCAAGCAATATACTTCAATGAATATTATCACCCAATCAACTCAACATGCGTTCAATCATCATGCTAATACTTATTCAATTCACAGAAATTTACTAAGAACCTCAAGCAAGATTTCTACAGCAGCATACAAGTCAAACATGCATGTGTATTCGTATAAACGAATCATCACAAACTTGATATTCCCCTGCATATCATTCGTTAGCACAATCATACCCACATTACTGAAACCTACTATCCTTTACCGCTTAAACATGCACAACCATTTCTATATGTTTTCCTTAGCAAAAATCAGCAATTCATGCACGAAATTCTAGCATGAAACTAAACGGCTATAAAGCATAACAACAAATAATCAATCGTGTGTTCGACTCATCAAGACACGGCAAGCATCACCGCACTCACAGTCTGATTGCCTATAGGAAATTTGAGCTACGGCACCGTTGACCCACTCACCACCTTAGATCCCTGGATCCTGAGACTAGGAATACGGATCTATCTTAGACAACAAATACTTAGGTAGCAAAATCTATGATCTGGACAGAAAGGCTTACCACCGGTTCATTTGCTACCCACGAGTTTTATCCTGAAAACTCACGACAGATCTACCCAGCCACTACCCGTAAAACGAATCTGGGTAATGAATTCTTCTAGACTTGGGGGATAAGATTCAGCAGCATTTGGGTAAGAAAAACGGAAATGGGTAGGTTTTCTAAGGGTATGGGTTGATATATATAGGCCTAACCCCATAAATTTCGTCCAATACTCTTTCTGCCAAGTGTAGATCATGTTGCTGCATGGCTGACAAATGGCAGTCCGTTTATGTCCCCCAATCAGCGCCCATGCACTTTCTGCGCATGCAGACGCATGCAAGATACTTGGCGGACTGAATCTGCTACCTAATCCCTGCTCAAATGCTTTCTGCGCATGCATATGCATGCAGTACACGTGACATAACAGTTCTTCGATCCAACCCCAACCCAGCGTGACCCACACACGCGCCTGCCGAGACTAAAAACTAATTTACACGCCTGATCCAGATTTTCTTGACCACGGGTCGTACTGACTCGACCCAAGGGTAAGAATTCTCAACCCAACAAACTTTTCTCGACCCAAATTCAGTTTTCCTCAACCCATACTGGATTTTTTCAACCGTGGGTCGTACTAGCTCGACCTAGGGGTAGCAATTCTCGACCCATCAGATTTTTCTCGACCCGGATTCAAAACCCTTCGACCCAAACTGATTTTTCTTCGACCAAGTCTCCTTTTTACACGTTCTCTAACTTTTCCAAGTTAATATCCTTTAATCTCGATACTTTAAAAATTCATGTTTCCTTCGGATGTCCTTATGGATCACCGAAATCACTACATAGACTTACTCCTCTTTGGATCCAAATGGTTCCCCTTGATCCATGCCTAAGTAATTTCCACTGAATGATCCCAACGTCCTTTGTTGGCTTGGGTTGGATCACGGTTTGCTCGAACCGTTCCATTGGCCAAGTGCCTTGATCCAACTCTGAATTTCTCCGATCCAATTGAGATTTTCCTCGACTATAACTCTTTTCTAAGTCTCCTTAAGTCTTCCCATCTCTCAAATCCGTGATTCCCAAACTTTTCAAAATTGACTTCTTCGAACGTCCTTACCGCTCATCAGGGTCATTACAACGCTGGGCAGTGGTTGGGTTACAGCACCGAATTGCCACGTGTATCGCATGCGGGTGCATGTTCTGGACGTGTTTGGGCAGTGGTTTGGTCGCAGTACCGAGCTGCCACATGTAACGCATTCGGGTGCATGTTCTGGGCGTGTCTAGGTAGAGATTGGATCACAGGGAGTGATGTGCTACGTGTTGGGCATGCGGCAACTTGTTGGACATTTGTCCTACCGCAGGTAACACTTGGTAGATTTTGTTTTGGGCAAGTTTTCCTTAGTTTTTCCTATAAATATCGACCTAGCCTTAGATAATCTACCCATTTCCGAATTTTCCTTACCAAATTGCTGCCCAAATTCTTCCAGACCCAAACATAGGAAGAAACGCTCATTCAGCTCGCGGTGAAGAGTAGTTATGGGTCAATTTATCCGATAAGCTTTAGAATTTTCGTTAGTCTTAACCCAGATCTGAACAGTTCTCTGGTTAAGATAGATTTTGTCCTTAGCTTCAGGTTGATCGAGTCTTCCAAGCTATAGGATCAGATCTTGTGAGGAGTTTCCGTCTAGTAAACCTCCGAATCAAATTGTGAGTCTCGGTAAAGTGTGTGTTGCTGTACTAACGTTTCTGATACATGTGAATTGGTCGCATGCATGTGATGATCCTATCAAAAGGACATCATGCGTGTTTATTTGAATCCGTCTTGAGGTTCTTAGTAATTTTTTGTGATTTTACTAAGTATGGACTGTGATTGTGTGAATGTTGGGTTGTGATGGTTACGTGAATGATTGTGGTTGTAAGCATGCTATCATATAGATTCATGCTTAGTTATAACCTATTGTGGGGCGGTCCGATATTCTCGGATGGGACACGGTTAACGGCACCACCAGATGCTATGGGATAACCGCGCAAACTCGGAGGATACGTGGGTATCTCCCATGGCCGTGTATACACGACGGTGTAAGAGTTCGATGGTGAATTGGGGTTTTGTTAGCGTTTGTGGCTACAATTCCATGTGGTGACCGGGAATGGATGACAGGACCGCAAGACCTTGATGATGAAAGTGGAATCCAGATTGCATGCATGTAGATCGTTATAACTTTCGTTGTCTAATCCTTGAGTGATTGCACTTATGTGGAATGCTCGTTGTTGTTATTATGTGATTGTGTGATTGTTATCCTTGGGGTTGGGATGGGAATTATTTATACCTGTTAGAGGGACCCGGAAGTAATTTTAGATTACTTACGACTCTACTTGTTTTGCAGGTGAACCTAGCGGATATACCCTTGGGAAGCACTCTAAGGACTTAGGAAAAACCAGTGGTAGTTTGCTTTTGCTTCTTTGTAAAATATCGGTGTTTAATTCGGATATGACTTGTTTTGAGCTTTTAGGCTCCCGGCTGACTCTAAAGATATTTTAATTGTGTTTTGAACTTAAGTATCGTAATATAAAAGTATTTTCTTATATCTTAAGTTTCAAATGGTACTAGTCTAGTCCATAGGAACTGACCATCTAACGTGATTCGGATTGGCAAGCCTTGAGTCACTTTAGAGGGGAAATGACTCGTGGATAGTTGAACCCGAGTCGCTGGATTTGTTCTGGCAACTTAGGTCTGACCGTTCCTGAGTTTTGGTTGTGAAATTCTCGGTTGGATGTCTCCGGCCGCTGATCGGGAGTGTTACAGTTGGGGTGGTGGATCGTCCTCTAGGCCAAGTATATCTTCCTCTTCATCTTGTGCTTACGTATGCTGCACGTTTCGTAGGGGTCATCTTTTTGGTGGTTGCTCAATCTGTGTCATTCGATCACATAAGGCTTGGAGTTGAGCTTGAATGGTAGAAAGGATATATATTGTGTTGGCTTGTTCTGCATTGTCTCCCATGCTTATGGCTCTGCCTGTCATGCTCAAACAGATTCAAATGCAAAGGGAAAAATAATACAAGAGCCGAAGCAAAAGAAAAAAAAACAAAGAGCGTTTAAATCTTTCCTTTTTGCTAAAGATAGAGTAATAACAACTTTACATTTCTCTCCTAGAGTTTTTGTTCTATGGATACAAATGCAAGGGTAAAGACCAGGTGAGCGGCGCAACTATCCGAGACAAAATAGCAAGTCTAGAGTCCCACCTAAGGCTAGATGCAAACGTAAGTAACTTCTTATGGGTTTTCTAGTTTATATGAATGAAGAAAGCAAAAACGAAATAAACAAACTTAAACAAACTAAAACACGATTTTTATGATTTTTTTTGTTGATGCAAAACAGAAACAGAATGAACAAAGGAGAGTTAAAAGGTACGATGCAAGCAAACAAGTGACAATCTATGATTCAATCAATCAACGACTAGCACACAAAGTAAAACAGAAAATAAGATGGTTCAAACAGATAAAACCTGGCTTAGGAGCGGTTAAGCTCTTATACCAGATGACGTAAGATCAAGGGATGATCTCATCAGGTAGTGGATGGGATCTAACAACTGGCCGATGGGCACTCTTTGCATGATCAGGAGATGAACGTGTGAGGTGAAAGATGAAGTCTAGGCAACTGGCCGAAAGGCTCTCTTTGTCTAAACAGTTGGATGGACAAATGGAATGTAGGATGAATGGATTGAATGACGCCACATAGCTGATTTTAAGACTGTGATAAGTCAGAGAACTCAAGAACAAAGGGAAAACCACGCAATGCTCTAGAACTCCGAAGCGGCTGCTTGAAGAAGAAAGTACTCTCTTTATTAATTAGGTCAAAAAGTTATCATACAATGTCGCATAGGGAGCCTTATTAATAGCTTTTCGACCTCAGCCTTCTAGGGCTTAATTAAAACGCAAAATATTACAGAATTAGAAAGGAAAACATGCAAACTTGAAGCTAAAACTAGGAAGCAAATGCAAAGCTTAACTAAAAGAACATGGAAGAAAAGAAAATTTTGTGAGTCTAAATGACATACATCAAATACTCACCTTGATTGTCATTTTGATGGCTGTAATCTTTAGTCAGCTTGGGCTTGAATGATGAAGAGCATGGTTGGGCTTTGATGAGCTTTTAGTTGAGGCCATTCGGCCTTTGGTGCAAGTGGTCCATTGGAGCTTGTATCCTCGGCAACTTGGTGGGCAATGAGTTGGTCCATTTGCTCGGTTATATCATCAAGACTTCTTTGATTGATCAAGCTTTCCACGACATTGTTGAATTCTTCTCTGAGCTTCCTTGTGCCAGATCTTGTCCTTAGTGGATTCTTCATGGTTCTAATTTGATTGGCTTGAAGAACACTTGGATCGGTATGGACTGGTTCGCTTAGGTCGATGTCCTCATCAGAAAGCACAAGTGGATGCAAAAGAATGAGAAAGCGAAAGAAGAGTTGTATATATTACCAAATCAACTGCCAGTAATCAGATGGTCCCTCCTACTCTAGATACTTTCAAATACAATGTAGATGTATCGTGGTCTGCAGATTTGGAATAGAGTGGGGTAGGGTGGATTCTCATAGATAATAAGGGACATGTCAAATGGATATGAGCAAAGGCATACCCAACCCTTCAAAGTTGCTTGGAATCTAGAGTTATGGCTCCTCTATGGGCAATCAATGTTGTGAGCAACTTGGGCTATGAAAATGTCCAATTTGAGATTCCAAGATTGTAATAAAAGCTATCAAATACCCGTATCTTTGCCAATACTTGGGAGCTTTAGTGATGAGATATTGGGACCAAAAAGAAGTACTCTTAAGGCTTTATTTAGGTTTGTTTGACGACAAGAGAATCATGTGTGGATCTAATCGCAAAGAAGACCTCTTCATTTTCTATTTATTATACTTTGTTAGATTGATGTACCCCCACTTGGTTATCCCTAATGGTGGAAAGAGAGAAACTCAATGTTAGTTTTTAAGTATATATATTAATAGAGGAGACATTCACAAAAAATCTTAGGTAACCTTCAAAGAACGTTTTAGGGGATATGTCATTTAATTTAACCAATCAGAATATTTCAATTAAAACTATATGCTATGATGGAAATATCTACATATTTCTCATTAATTTTATAACATAAACCCATTAATACATGTTTTACAAATTTAAATCCAACTAACTGTAATATTTTAGACTTACCATATCATCTATTTTTAATTTTTTATGATATATTAACAAACTTTTTATTATTATATTATTATTTATTGTGTATATATGTATTTAAATTAGTATACTATACAAATATTTTTATTATGATGTAGTCTATTATACATATTTAATCACACTTGCAAATATTTATACAATTCTTATGCACTCCTCCTAAGATCGGCACTCTGAAAATATTTTGGATAGGCTTTGCAACCGAGAAACCGAGAAGTTTCATGGATACAAGTATGGGGAATGAATGGTCACACAGAAGGTGCGGAAGATCTTCTGATTTACCGTGGATCGTTTGGTCACACAGAAGTTATGAAAGGGCTTCTAATTTACCTTTGATCTAACTTAAAGAGTTTGAGAATAAAAAGATAGATAGATTTGTTCTCCAAGAGATTACAGAATATAAAGAAGAGGACAAGTCTTGGAATAACTCACAAGACTGCCTCATGACTTAACAAAGTAACAAAGACAGAATTTGAAAAGGAAAACTTGATTCTTAATATTCCTTGGCCGTGAGTGTCAAGGGAATGGGCCTTGGACTTTTGTTTCAACAAATGGGCAATGATGAAGTGAAACATTTGCCTCATTAAAAATATTTTCAAGAAAACCCATTGGGACAAAACTTGACAAGGTAAAAAGAGTACAAATGAGTCACTTTCCCATTTGTTGAACTCATCTTGCTGGAATCATAACCAAGGTGGTTTGATTAGCTTTACCACCATACTTGTTCTCATGATCAGGTTGTATCCACATATGGCTAAGTAACCCTCCAATAGCTTGATTGAACTTCTTAGCTCTGGAACGAGTCATTGGGCCAGTTGGTGTAACAAGAGCATCCTCAGCTACAAGCTCATCCTCTGGTTCAAGCTGTTCCTCTGGTTCATGCTCTTCTCCATGTTCCAAGTCCCTTATGTTATCCAGGATCATATCAAATTCATTATTGTAAAACAAATATTGTTTTTCGTTTGTTATGTCCCATATTGGGCCTAGAAGATATGTCAATAATATATACTTTAGATTTAGTTCTATCTAATAAAGAAACATACTTGTGTATAAATACTTCCTCTTGATTAATGAATAAACCAAGCCTTTGTGAATTATATCATGGTATCAGAGCCCTCGATCCACGTTGTCCAACCCGATCTAAAATCGATCTGACCCAAATTTGGTCCATCGAAACTAGGCCCGACCCTAAAATTGGCCACGTCGCTCCATGCCCAATATTCCGAGATTAATGGCCAAAGAGCCATCATCTCGAGGGGGCGTATTAAGAACTAAAGTCCCACATCGGAAGTTGGAAAGAATCCTAGGTAATATATAAGAGATATGGGCCAATCCACTCATTGCCAATTGGTTGTGAGTTGGAAGCCCATAATCTAACATGGTATCAATGCACCAGGATTGTCTGATGCATTAAGCGAGTATGGTGATGAAGATGAAGTTGCAGCAGGATCTGGTACAGGGGGTTGTACGACAAGAGTTTTTTTAGCAGGCATGGTGTAGTAGAAGAGGCGGCGGCGGCTAACTAAGGCAGCGGTGGCGGCGTGTTTTTTTTTTTTTTTTTTAAGAAAAGAATTAGGTCAGAAGGTTTGCTCTAAGGCATCGATACTGTGGGAAAGTCTCCGTGCTCGTTTCTCGGTCGGAAACGGTGTGCGCAAACAAGTTCTGAAGGATGAGATTGCTGCATGTAAGCAAGATGGATAGTCTGTATTGGACTACTTTGGTCGATTGTCCAAACTGTGGGAAGAACTGCAAAATTACAAAACAAGTCACGCGTGTTGTTGTACGGTAGCCCCTGATATTGCGAAGGAGTGTGAGGATGATCGTGTCCATCAGTTCCTCTTTGGTCTTTATCTTCCACGGTTCAGTAACATTCGTTCTATGATCACCGGAAAAGATCCTCTTTCCGCTCTCAATCAAGTGTACTCTCGAGTCATCCGTGAAGAGAAAAATTTGAACGTTGTTAGGTCGAAGGATACTACAAAGGCTGATGCAATAAGTTTTTACGACAAAAGCTGAACCTTCTCCACAAGTCGTCCCAGAATGGGCGTTATGGCAAAGAACAAGAAGAAAACCAAAGGAGAAATTTGTCCAATAGTAACAAATGGTGCCTCCACAGGTTGACATCCGATCCAACCTAGTAGTAAGCAATCCGCCAAAAGCAACCAAAACATTCCTTGGTGAATCGGTCGAAAACTTGAACTACGCACATACATACTTTTTAAAAAAAGGGCAGTCTCTGGATCACATTTTCGTGATCGTTCTAGCCTCTCTTGCACTCATTATAAACAACAAGGACACGATGTGTCTGAGTGCTTCTTGGTTCATGGATATCCCGATTGGTGGCTTGAGCAGAATCGCCATTCCAATTCTAGTGGCACACGTACTTCTGACACAAGAGATTCCTCAAGTCGAGGCTTTGCTGATGTACGACATGTACTACGTGGTGGTCATTCTGTCCGAGGAACTAGTCGAGGATGAAGTAGAGCAAACAACGCACGTGCTGCGTCTTCCAACAACAATGGGACTGAAAAATTGCCCAGCTAATTCATCTTCTCCAAGCTCAGCGCCCAAACATCTCATCTGAACGATTGTCGGGTAAAACTTTATGAATGATTGTTGGGTAAAACTTTTCTTACTGACATAATCATTGACACAGGTGCCTCACATCATATGACTGGAGATTGATCTATTTTGATGGAAGTCGTGGACATCGTACCCTCTGCAGTCACGTTTCCAGATGGCACAGCTTCTTGTGCTACAAAATGCGGTACACTGCATCTGAATTCGGACTATGTTTTGTATGATGTACTTTTTGTACCAGATTTCACTTGCACACTGATTTCTATAGCAAAGTTATTGAAGCAGACATGTTGCATTGTGATCTTTACTAACACCTTGTGTTTTTTACATGACCGTTTTACGAGGACTTTGATTATAGCGGGTGAAGAACGTGAGGGAATATACTATTTTACCGGAATTCTGGCTGCTCGTGTCAACAAGGCTTCTAAAGGAACAACTGCTTCAGTATCTACTTCAGGAGCCTTGTGGCATCATCGATTGGGACATCCGTCTGCTAGTGTTTTGCTTTCTTTACCAGAGTGTTATCAATTGATATGCTCATGATCAGCACGAAAAGAATGGAGCTTGAACCTGAGCTTGAACCTGATGGAAACGTACTTGTAGCTGAGGATGAGCTTGTAGCTGAGAAAGCAGCTCGTTGTGGAGTGAAGATTGAGCCAAACTGAAGAAGACATGATCCTAAACCTCCCTGGTTTTTGATCTACGTTCAAAAAGTATCAACAAATGGATAAGTGATTCATTTGCACTATTTTCTCTTACCTTTCGTTTTGTCCCAATGGGTTTTCCAAGGAAGGTTTAATGAGGCTTATGAATCACTTTCACATCATCCATTTGTTGATCAAGACCCCAAATTTCGATCCAATGGAACAGATATGAAGTCCATGCCATTTTATGCACATTACAGGCCTAAGAAGAGCCCAAAACAAGTGTCTAATTTTCTGGCCAAGAGAAGTGACGAAAATGGAAGTGCAAGTGTCAATTTTCAACTTAGAATTAATGTTGTTATTTTCTAGACAGTCTGCATGTAGACTTGTCTTTTCTATTTAAGTTATTTGTTTCCCTCATTGTAAAACTATCTATCTTTTTATTCTAAAACCTTTAAGTTAGATCATCTCTTGTTGGTATATAATATCCACAAGAAATCATGTTCTTCCCTTTGGTGCGTCATATCCGAAGAGAGAGCAGAGGTAAATCAAAGGTCTTTCCGCATCCTTTGTGTGACCATTCGATCCCCATCCTTTGAATCTCGAAATCCCTTGATTTCGTGGTTGCAAAGCTTATCCCGAACACGTTCAGAGTGACGATCTTAGGAGGAGTGTGTCAAGTGGTATCAGAGCACCACTCTGAAGTTAAGTGTTCTTTTCTTTTGATTTTCGTTTTATATTCCACAAGTATTAGATCTGCTATATTCTGCAATTTTTTTTTTTTTTGTCTTTTCATCTTCTGTGATTAGATCCATTGTTTTAAATTGCTAGACTTAGATCTGTGTATAAGTGAATCTGTGGTCGAATTCTATGTTTCAGATCTAGGAAAATTTTATGACTTTTCATATTCTGATCAGATCTTTCGTGTTAAGCCATTAAGGTTCATAGATCTTGTGTTTGTTGAAGTTTCAGAGCAGTTGCACTTTTGTTAGAACTATTTACTGGTGTTTTGTTGTTAATTTTGCAGAAAAGATGCCTGAAGAAGAAGAAGAAAAACCCTGCAACAACAAGAACAATAAACTGTTGGTGGAAGCACTCACTGCTCGGATGGAGAAAATAAGGGACACTGAATTCAAAGCACTTCGGCATGAACTTCAACAACTCTCAAACCAAAAGCAAAGACGAGCACGTCATAGGAGGGAACAAGAGAGGTCTCATGATGATTTTGTGCCACAGTTTTATAGATTTGCTGGAAGTAGATATCCAGAGGACTATCTAGAGTGGGAAAGAGACATGGATGATTGGTTTTCATACCATGACACTTCAGAGGAAGATAGGCTCGCCTATGCCATCAAACAGCTCGCTGGAGATGCATATTCATGGTGGAGGCATGAAAAACGCAAGTGGTTGAAGTATCCAGAAAGAACCATCATCAGTTGGGAAAAACTGAAATGGGTAATGATCAGAGAGTTTGTTTCGACAGTGCACTCAGAAGAAACCAGAATAAAGTATCCTCGAAGATTCTCAAAACTATACACCAAGAAGACAAGACAACTAGTGCCACAAAAAAGCCAGAAAAACGTGCTTCAGTAAGCAGACTTTCAACCAAACCAAAAGCACACACCTGTCTATTGTCTAGACCAGAAGAAGAGCCTTTCAAAAGCCATGGAAAAGAAGAAAGTTCTCAGCCAAGGAGCATTGTGCAAGCCAACAGCAAAACCAGAACAATCCGTTGTTCAAACAAAAGCTCAGATAAGTTCTTCTTTAGATAAAGGAGTACCTGATTTATCTATTACTAGTTTGATGCACTTGTCTATGTCAAAGAGAGCTGAAACAGGTGTTATTAAGGAGCACACGTCCAAAGGTGAAGAGCCACCTGCAGAAAAATGTGCAATGGACCATAAACAAGCTACACATACAATACACCCCCATGTTGCTTGAGAAAACAAAACCAGAGGCACCCATACAACCTCATATGAGCAGCAGTGTACAAGAAGAAGAAGAATCACCAGAAAAAGCAGAAAAAAGATTGCCATTGATTGCTGATTTGGAGCAGCCAACCAACCTTATGTCAGAACCAGTCCCTAAGCCATTTCCTAAAGATCACACAAGAAAGTACTGTAAGAAATTTGATCTGGTTAGGACAGAGCCTAATTTATTTATGTTGGTTTCTGCTCAAGCTGAAAAATGTTTTGGTTTAGAAACTGAGAAAGAATTTTGTGTTTCAAACTCTAATTTTTACAAAATTCGTGAATTTGATTCTTCTTTGAGAGTTACTTTGTTTAGCAACACATTTGAGTTGATTAGAATTAAGGCAGAGTCTAAAATGGTTAAAACCTTGACTAAGATTGAACAAAAAGTTTTCTGTGATTTTAATGAACCTTGCAAACCAACTTTCAAAGATCATGTTTTTGAACAAAGCTTTTCTAAGTTTGCAAAGGATAATTCTCTTTCTGATAAAACGTTGCTTGTTAAAGACTTTTGGTGTTCTAATCACATTCTGATTTATGAAAAAGTGATTGAAATTCATAAAAAAGATTCTTGTATCCTTGATCACGCAGATATAATGCGCTTGTCTTTGTCAAAAGAGCCAATTGTAGGATTTGGAGCTGCCTTGAAGCACACAAGAAAAACTGAAAAGAGGGAGGAAAACAAACAATTCAAGCCACCTGATCTGGACCAGAATAAACACCAAGATGTCAGTTCTTTCATGCTGATGAAAGAGGAGCCACCAGACGCAGCATACAAGCCAAAACCAAAATGGAGGTATCTCTCTAACCCTTTCAAATTACATTTGTATTAACTTGATCTATTCTCTTGCAGATAAAATAGATTTGAGGTCAAATCCTTTTCAAGAGGAAGGGGATGATATGATCATGATCAACACGAAAAGAATGGAGCTTGAACCTGAGCTTGAACCTGATGGAAACGTGCTTGTAGCTAAGAATGAGCTTATAGCTGAGGAAGCAGCTCGTTGTGGAGTGAAGATTGAGCCAAACCGAAGAAGACATGATCCTAAACATCCCTGGTTTTTGATCCACGTTCAAAAAGTATCAACAAATGGATAAGTGATTCATTTGCACTTTTTTTCCCTTACCTTTGGTTTTGTCCCAATGGATTTTCCAATGAAGGTTTTTAATGAGGCTTATGAATCACTTTCACATCATCCATTTGTTGATCAAGACCCCAAATTTCGACCCAATGGAACAGATATGAAGCTCATGCTATTTTATGCACATTACAGGCCCAAGAAGAGCCCAAAATAAGTGTCTAATTTTCTGGCCAAGAGAAGTAACGAAAATGGAAGTGCAAGGGTCAATTTTCAACTTAGAATTAATGTTGTTATTTTCTAGACAGTCTGCATGTAGACTTGTCTTTTCTATTTAAGTTCTTTGTTTCCCTCATTGTAAAACTATCTATCTTTTTATTCTAAAACCTTTAAGTTAGATCATCTCTTGTTGGTGTGTAATATCCACAAGAAATCATGTTCTTCCCTTTGGTGCGTCATATCCGAAGAGAGAGCAGAGATAAATCAAAGGTCTTTCCGCATCTTTTGTGTGACCATTCGATCCCCATCCTTTGAATCTTGAAATCCCTGGATTTCGTGGTTGCAAAGCTTATCCCGAACACGTTCAAAGTGACGATCTTAGGAGGAGTGTGTCATCAATCCCCTAGTGCTTTTGGAGAGATCAACTGTTGTGATATTTGTTTTCGCGCTACTCAAACACGCGCTGTTTTTCATGATAGTATTAATAAATCTTCTAATTGCTTTTCACTCATTCATGGCGATGTCTGGGGTCTTTATCGCACTCCATCTACTTGTGGAACAATTTATTTTCTCACTTTAGTTGATGACTACTCCCGCTCCGTTTGGACATATCTTATGTCTGAAAATCTGAAGTCTCTCATTTAATACGTAATTTATGTGCTATGTCTGAACGACAATTTGGAAAGCCTTTCAAAGCTTTCCGCAATGATAATGGCACAGAGTTTATGTGTCTTACCTCATACTTTCAAGAACATGGTATTCTCCATCAGACTTCTTGCGTGGATACACCCCAATAAAATGACCGTGTCGAGCGTAAACATCGACATATTCTAAATGTTGCTCATGCTTGTCTATTTCAGAGTGGTCTCCCCATCAAATTTTGGGGTGAAAGCATTCTTACAGCAACTCACTTGATTAATCGCACGCCATCTTCAGCCTTAAAGGGTAAAACTCCATATAAAGTACTCTTTGGTACGCGACCCTTTTATGATATGATGCGTACTTTCGGATGTCTATGTTATGCACACCATCGAGCTCGGGACAAAGAAAAGTTTGGAGCTCGTAGTCGTCGCTGTGTTTGTCGGATACCCATATGGGAAGAAAGGATGGTGCTTTTTTATATAAAAAAAGAAACAATTTTTCATTAGTCGAGACGTTCACTTCCAAGAGGATGTGTTTCCCCTTTTGGACTCGGCTAAGCCAGATTCTGTAATACCTATGCAGTCTACTGAACTTATTGATGATGACTGGTGCTTACCTACTGCCCCAACTCTCACAGTTTCTGCACCAATTCTTGTGTCAGATCCTGGACCAGTTCTTGACACGGTCTCTGCGTTAGTTCCTGCACCAGTCCATGTGTTAGTTTCTCCAGGTCCTGCGACAGATACTACTATAGAACAAATTGTGCCTCAGGCTCCGTCACCTCCTCGTAATGTCTCTGAAGCTAATACACCACCTTCTCTAGGGTTACCAGAATTATTGGACTGGTCACCGCTCTCGCAAGCCCTCGGTCTTACTCAAGAATTTTGTTACCAAGCGGCATGTACACTCCTCTCTCTCTCACGTTACTTCACCTGGTCTCTCCAACTCAAACTCGTCTATGGTTTCTGGTAAAGTTCTATATCCTAGAGCCGAGTGTTTATCTGACAGTGGTTTTTCAGCAAACCACATCGCTTTCATAGCTGTAGTTCTTGATAGCACAGAGCCTAAATATTTCAAAGATGCAATACTTATTAAAGAATGGTGTGAAGCCATGAAAAGCGAGATCAATGGTCTTGAAGCTAATCATACATGGGGCGTTGTTGATCTACCACCTAGGAAGAAAGCTACCGATAGTCAATGGGTTTATAAGTTGAAATTCAACTCTAATGGTACCTTGGAACGGTACAAAGCTCGTCTTGTTGCCTTAGGAAATCGCCAAAAAGAGGGCACTGATTTTAAGGAAACCTTTGCACCAGTAGCTAAGATGACAACGGTGCGCTATCTTCTTGGTGTTGCTGCAGCCAAAGACTGGGAGGTTCACCAAATGGATGTTCACAATGCCTTTCTCCATGGCAACCTTGAGGAGGAAGTCTACATGAAACTTCTGCTGGTTTCTACTCCTCCAATCCGAATAAAGTTTGTCATCTCCGTAAGTCTCTGTATGGTCTTCGTCAAGCTCCACATTGTTGGTTTCAAAAGTTTTCTACCGCCTTGACACAGTTCGGCTTCACTCAGAGTTATCAGGATTATTCATTGTTCGCTCTCATTAAGGGTGGAAATATACTACATGTTCTTGTATACGTCGACGATTTCATTGTTGCCGGCAACGACTTATCCGCCATTCAAAGCTTCAAAACCTATCTTCACAAAATGTTTTCATATGAAGGATCTTGGCAAGCTAAAGTACTTTCTGGGAATTGAAGTCTCTCGGGGTCCTGATGGGTTTTGTCTCTCTCAATGAAAGTATGCTCTCGATATTGTTGCTGAAGCTGGTCTTTTGGGTTCTAAGCCTTCCGTTGTTCCTGTTAAATTCAACCATAAACTCACATGCGTCACGGGTCCATCTCTCTCAAATCCTGAACAATATCGTCGTCTTGTCAGTCGCTTCATCTATCTCACGCATACACGTCCAGATTTGAGCTACATTGTTCATATACTATCTCAGTTCATGCAGAATTCTCTTGTACCACATTGAGAAGCAGCTCTCTGAGTGGTTCGTTATCTCAAAGGCTCTCCAACTCAAAGTATTCTTCTACGGTCCGACAATGATCTTACTATCTCTGCTTATTGCGACTCTGACTGGGCTGCTTACCCGAACACTCGTTGTTCTCTTTCCACATATGTCGTGTATCTAGGGCACTCTCATATATCTTGAAAGACAAAGAAACAAGACAATTTTTCATGCTCGTCTGCTGAAACAGAATATCGCGCTATGGCTTACACACTTCTCGAACTGAAATGGGTTAACGCTCTTCTTTGCGATCTCGGCTTTGATCATCCAGCTCCCATCCCTCTACATTGTGATAGTCAAGCCGCCATCCACATTGCTGTAAATCCTGTTTTTCATTAGCGCACTAAACACATTGAATCAGATTGTGATCAAGTGCCTAGAAGATATGTCAATAATATATTATTTAAATTTAGTTATATCTAATAAGGAAACATATTTGTGTATAAATACTTTCTCTTGATTAATGAATAACCCAAGCCTTTGTGAATTATATCATTCCACAAATTCATATAAATCTAAAATTTATCGGATTTATCGTATGCTCTATAATTTACACGAATAATGAATATTAATTTTACACTTAAAATATATTGAAGTAAATAACATTTGCGTATGTTTTGATCAATTTTACACATAAAATATTAAAACTAATGGCGTTAACATATGCTTGATCAAAAGTATTCAACTTTATTAAATTTATGCACAATACATTATTTTTGTACGTTTATAGATGTTAGAATTCATATGTTTGGTCATACACGTTTAAATATTAAAATTTTATATATGTTAAAATCAATTAGTTAACCTATTTAATTATTTAATTCTGCGTTTAGCGCAGGTCAAAATCTAGTTTGCAATGAAATTAGTATGTTTGAGAGAGAGAAAAAGAGTTATACATGCAAGTATGCACGTTGTTTTATTGAAAACGACAAACCTATTTAGTGCTAGTTAACCGTTTCAATTTCGTCGGATAAGGAAGGGAGTCCTTACTTACCCGTGTCTACTCGACCAATCGAAAACATGTACCACTAATAATAGAACTTCAATTCCAGACGGACAAATACCATAAAACTAAAACCTGGGAAGTCTTGACTACTAGAAAGCGTTGAGTATTTTCTCTTTGTGAATTTATGATGAAATATACTCCCTCTTTTTCGTAATATAAGATGTTTTGGAGATTTTTTTATGTTTCAAAATATAAGATGATTTCACATTTCTATGCAAGTTTTAACTTTATTGAATTTTGTGTGACCAATAGTATTCTGCAGTTCTTTTCATAATTGGTTGAATTATTTTTATCTTATATATTAATTGATACCGTTTAGAAGAAACGTAATTTTTTAAACTTCGCATTTTTAACCAAAACATCTTATATTTTGAAACAGATAGATTATTATTTACAACCAGTATGTGAACGGATCTTTGCCAGATGGAAAGATTACACCAGTCTTGTTTCATCCAAATAATAATAATAATAATACATATTTTGTGTTACATTCATTACCAAAGATATCTCGGACTATGCCAAAGAAACTTCATGTCCGCGATATATCTCCTCTGCACGAGCTGTAGTTACGTAAAATGCATTAGCGAGTGAGCTGTGTTTTCGGCCATAGAAAACATACACAATTACTCCAATCAGCAGCCACACCGATACACGAGCCCATGTTGCAGATCTGTCATGTTAGCAAATCGAGAGATTAGATGCAAAGTGTTTTCAACTTCTTAAACGGTGGCAAACTACACAAACAATCACCGAAGGACACATCCACAAACTTTTGCTTCTCCTATCTACACAAACTAATTTGGTTAGCCTAACTTTATGAACTCAGCGTAAATATAGGACACCGTTAAGCCTAATCCGTTTCTATTAAAAACAACAGTTTTTTAGCGGTAACTGTTAAGGTTAAACGGCGTGCTGAATTCAGATTCCATTATAAAAATTTGTGGTTTTAAGTTTTAGTAGTTTAGTTGGTGTAGTTAGGAGAAGACACAAATTTGTATGGTTTCTTGTCCCATGCCTGATAGCTTGTGTAGCTGTAGAAACAAGCAAAAATGAATAGTAAAGGAAGGAGCATGTGAGTGAAGAAATACTCACCCAAGGTTAACCAAAAGGTACATATTGATGAGAATGCATATGATTGGCAGGAGGGGAACAAATGGGCACATAAAACCTATTCAAAAGGAATTTTAACAAATTTTTATTACGAGACATAGAAGGCCTGCAGAAAATATGCTAGGAAATTTATTTTAGGGTCCCAATTGTTTACCAAATCAATCATATAGCATTACCTCCAGAATGTCCAAAAGTATGCCTGGCATCATCCTGATCTATAGAACTCAGAGCAATCAAACCAGCAAGAAGGAGACTTCCACCAACACCACACAGCGAATATCTAAGAAGCCTGTTTACCCATTTAAAAAATTTGAATAAAAAAAGCTAAGATGATAAGCAATAAAAATTTTGAGGAAAAGGCAATGCTTAAAATAGACGATGATGAACTAACCCTGGGAAGCTCAGGCTTGATGCGGCATAACTTAGAAGTAGGGCCCCAATACAGGTGGACATAATGCTCCATCCAGCGACTAGCCTTCTGTTTTCTTCACTTAGAACCCCTGCAAAATCAATAACAAAATAAACTTTGTGCTAAAACATGTAGTTTATCAGTAAAAATAGCTGAGACCGGAAGTTATAGCCGCCAAAAAAAAGTTACAACACCAGCAAGCATAAAGTCCCAAAAAAATTTACTGAAAAGTATATGGAAAAAAGCTGACTGGTTAGAGTGCATGCAACTTACAACACCCTTGAGATTCTTGCTTCTCGATAACCGGGAAATGAACCGAAGCATCATTTTTGCCAATTAGAGGCTGTTTACTGCTATTGGAAGTGCCAACATGATCGGATGAGTTTGTTTCACCACATATAAAGGAAACAGAATCAATTCTCCCTTGAAGAGATGACGGAAGAGGTAGCTCATCTGGAGGAACATATCTGAGGATCAACACCGATAATGCCACCACTGTAAATGCCAGAAGTGTCCCAACACTCACCTGCGCCATCAGCAGCTCTCAAATACTTAACAACAGGCCATATGACAAAAAGTTCCAGTAGACCAGGAATTTAAAAAACAAAAAAAACATACTGTGTCTTACCATGCCTGCAAGCTGTGAAACATCCATAAAGAACGCTAAGGTTGCAGCACAAAACCCAGTCGCCACAGTCGCTTTGACCGGAACCTGTGTGCGTTTATTAACGTCTGAGAAAATAGAAGGCAGCAAACCATCCCTAGCCATTGCCATCAAAATTCGCGGCTGGAAAATGAATATATAGTCGTATTGAGTAACAACCACACACCAACGAAAAACACCTAATATTTTCTGTCATTTAATCGTAAATCATTGATATAAGATCTGAATTTGTTGTTACAAATAACCGTATCAAACACCGACTCTTAATCTGTGTTTCTACTTTACCTGAGGGAGAAGCGCACCCATCAAAGCTGAGCAGAGAGCCATCACAGCTCCTAAAGTTATCAAGTATCTACACCAAATTCCCAAAAGAAAACGATCAATCTGAGAAACATTTCTAAGACGAATGAAACAGACTGGATATTAAACGATTATACACTTACACAGCCCACTGCATGTCATAACTAGCGAATGCAGAGGATATCGGGGTGTCAGGATCCATCGCATAGTAAGGAACTAAACCAACGATAACAATGGAGACCATCATGTAGAGAGAACAACAGAGCAATAGCGCAAGACCAATACCAATCGGTAAATCCCGTTGAGGATTTTTCACCTGCCCATAGATGTGAATAGCATTATTAGTATCTTTAGGTACTTGAAACTTCAAAAGATGCTTAAAAACCAAAAAAAAAACCCTCTAAAGAACAGATACTTGCAAGAAGACCATGGATTCCAAAGTTTACCTCCTCTGCAGTACTTGCCACCGAATCAAACCCAATGAATGCAAAGAAGACTGTAGCAGAACCAGCAAACATTCCATCCACTCCAAATGGAAAGAACCTGAAAAGACAATGATTTCGTTTTAACCTCTCTTAAACTACAATGACGCAAGTCTTGGTGAATGCTCATCTTACCCTGTCGGAAGTTCATAACCAGCCCAACCTGTCTTGAAGCCCAGATAAGTGCCAGCTACTATGAAAAATAACAAGACACACACATTGGCTGCAGTTACAATTCCCTGAGCAAATGTGCTCTGCATAGAAGAGAATTCCAAATATGAAAATACAATATGCACAGAGTTGAAATTTATCAATGTCGGGATCGAAATCATGTAAACCGTTACCTCCTTTATTCCCATGCACAAAAGGCCAGTTACAACGAACACTAGAATAGCAGCACATGGATCAACAACAACATCAAGGCCTGGGATCTGGTGACGGGCTAAGAATGCAGGCAAACCATCTTCACCACCAAAAATCAGTGCCTGCAATTTTTTTCACCCATTAAGCTTTAGCAACGCACAACTATTGAGGCTAACAGAATGTGAAATGTGGAATAAAAAAGAGAAATCTTCCTTATTTTTGTTTTTAATCCATAACTCCAGTTATATAATATGAATCAATAAGAAAGGAAGCATTGATAGTGCCCACGACAATTTCAAGCTATGTTCTGTTTCCTAGCTCAAAGAACACATCGAACCAGATATTGAAAGAAAATAGATTTGAAGGATTAAATAGCTTGTCGCCATGGTAAGCATGGAGCTTTCTACACAGAATGTAGAATTATCAAAGAAAAGGTTTCAAGACAAGAAACCGACAGTAAAGTTAAGGATTTAAGGAATACACTTCATGAACGAAACTATGGATAAAAGCTACAATGAGGCCATCAGCAATGTCACACTAAACAGAGGAAACACCAGGTCAAGTCATTTGGATTTTGTAACAGAGATTCCAAAAGTTACAAACCAGATTTGGGGATATGCCTCGGGCAACAGCTGACCCACCGATGGTGTATTCCAGAATCAGCGCCCAACCGATCAACCACGCAACACTTGATAAGAAGAAAATACCAAGCATTTAGTTAGCAGATAGAAAGTATTAAGAGATAAGAAAAAGGCTGAGAAGATAAAGCAATAAGCAAGTAATCATTACCCTTCACCGACACAAATGTAAGAATAGTGATACGCACTCCCAGCAGAGGGACAACGACTAGAGAGTTCAGCATAGCAAAAGGCAGAAAGTCCGGCGGCAATTCCAGCAATAAGAAATGACAAAGCAAGAGCAGGTCCTGAATGCTCTCTTGCAACTGTTCCTACAAGAATATAGACTCCCGCTCCTATTGTTGCTCCAACGCCTAATAGAATAAACAAACTTAGCAGTTAGCGAAGAAGGATTGCTACATCAAAACAAAAGCCAAATAACTTCCATGAAAGGGATATATTCTGATATCCAGAACACACAGATAGTTAGAACAAATCACATCAATTCCAAAATAAGCCAAACAAAAACAGCTTTTAATCTTGGAGATCAGAAGACCCAAGGAAAAACCTTGCGTTGTCCGTGTCGATTAAAAAAAAAACAATATATTCGTAAATTACCAATTGCAATCAAGTGAGGAACAGTGAGGGCTTTGGCGAGCTGATGGTGACCCTCAGCTTTTACATTTGCAGAGTCGACCTGTTTCCTTCTCACCAAACTCCTCACGCAACCCCATGAATGTCCACCTCCTTCCTTTTGCGTATCCACCAGAAAACCCATCAAAACAAACCCCCACGAAATTTGTCGGATAATCTAAACTGTAATTTCACGAGTCTCAAGAAAAAAAGAGAAACAAATAAAAATCAAATCTGCCCGCCGTCCCCTGGGATTAATGGTTTCTGAGTGGGTTTCCTCCTTTTCTATCAATTTTCTTTCGTTTCGTTTTTGTGAATTAATTGGTGCGATGGCCACCGAGAAGGGCGAAGCGAGCAGAGATTTATTGTTGTTCTTCCGTTTTTTTGTTGATTAAACAAGTGATGAAGGAAGTTGTTTACGTATGGAAGTTATTAAAAGGGGAAAATTATTGTCGCGTGAGAAAACGAGCCACCCTCTCTCTCTGCCAATGTTATCCGAACTGACCCCTTCCAATTTGTTTGGTCAACATCAACGTGCCCCTTGCCTCTTCGGTACCTTTCCAATTTTACTTTCACCTATTTACGTTTTTCCAACTTTTTTTTAATTTCCAATTCAAATCTTTAAATTAATTATATTTTTAAAACAAACTTCTAAATTACTGAAAATAGTGCGTGACATTAAATTAACTAACGGTCGATACTGATTCTATTTAACATCGTTATAATAATTAATTAAATTATTTTTATTTACTTTTAATGATAAAAAATCAAATAAAATAATAAAATAAATTTATTTTTGAATTGGGTTAAATTCGTCTCTACCAATCTCCCTTAATATCAGTTGTAATAGGTTCATCAAAAAATTTTATCGAAATTCTCCGACTTGAAAAATTCCGTCGAAATTCTCCGACATGAAAAAATTTCAATGCTTTTAAAATCATCTCGTTAGTGTCATCAATATTCGATATGTCGACATTGTTCAAGAGTAAGCAACATCTACAGTTAAAAAAGAACATTTTTTTATTTAAATTTTTTAAAAAATTTACTGATTTTAATTTTCTAATAAATATAAAAAATTTATTTTTTTCTTTTAAAAAAAAAATTTTATGTTTTATTTATTTTCTTGCTTTTTTATCAGTTATCTATATTTAAAAAAAATCATTATTATTAGTAGATTTAACGTTAACTGTTAGTCAACCCAACATCATACACTGTTTTGGTAATTTAGAGATTTATTTAAAAAAAAAATTAAGTTGAAAATTTGAACTGGAAACCAAAAAAATATGAGATTTAAGGTAAAAGAATGTAAATAGTTGAAGATTTTTTACGGTAATTTCCCTTTATAATACTAGGTGAGTTTTTGAAAATTTTAAAAACTATATGTTGGATGTTTTTGTTCTTTGTTACGTTGTTATATGTATATTTAGATTATCAATATTATGTGTTGCATTTGCTTTTAAAAAAATTAGCTTATATATTTATATAAACCAATTTTTATGGTATACATTTTTTTCATAAATTCATACAACGTTTATATACCGAATTGGTACTTGACTATACGATGAACAATAATTTGTTTGAACCTTTCAACTTGAAGGACATTAGGCCCAATCGTTGCTTTCTAACAAAAGGAAATTCGCTATAGCCGTCACGACTTTTCTTCATTGCTTTTCTGGTGTCCGTCGTTTGTCACCTGCCCGTGAGAAAGCTTGTAAAGTAGATTCAAGTTGAGCTTCATCTTCGATGTGTGAGACGCAGACTGGCGGAGGAGTTCGATCAATCTCCTTCTCCGGGGCCGCTGAGGTGTGGTCTAACCGCAGCGGCGAGGCAGCTTCGTGGCTTCGGAGCTTTCAAGGTAGACATCTAGGTCAGATCTGGAACCGATTTTGTTGATTTAAGGATGCCAGCGAAATCTGGAAGAGAACTGGCGTAGATTTCTGATGAAGCTTTTAGGTTATAGATCTACGGCAGAATTCGTCCTGTGGGTTAGTGGGTAGTGCTGCGAGTTGAGGTAGGTTAACGGAGATTGCTGTCGTGGCAATCCAAGTTACTTCCGATGTAACGGCGGCGACGGAGATGGATTTCCTCATCCTTAGTCGCTTCCGGGAACCGAAAACAGCTTTCCTCGGCCGGATTGAAGGTTCGGTTTGATTTCGGCTTCTAGGACCAATCGCACCGTCAGATTTCGCTCACGGTAGAGGAACTAGAGGACGGTTCCACCGCCGGAGATGTTGTTCGATTAAGTTTTGTTTTGGTACCGGTTAAACCGGGTGATCCGAAGTTGGTTTGTAGATCTCACTCAATTTCCGGTTTACGACGATTAATAAAATAATAATTAAAAATAAAAAATAAAAAATAAAAACAATAATTTGTTTTGGTTTTTTTGTCAACGAACTATAATATCTTTATTATGTCAGAGGTGAGCGGAAATCTTTTGGCTTGATTTTAGTAAACTATAACTTAAATCTCGTTAAAGTGATTTTAGTTTGCTTTGGGTGTAGTAAGAGTTGATTCGGTTGAAATTCACTTCGAACCCCGTAAAAAATAAATTTGTAGGTTCATATTAAGATATTTGTTTTTGTTTCTTAGTATTTCTTTTTTGTTTTTGGCCAAAATTTCGTAATATGATAATTATTTTCGCAATATTCATAATTTCTTTCATAATTAACAATGCTTGTGTACCCTTTTATATACTTGTTCTTGAAATGTTCTTGAAATGTGCCTGAAAACTTGTGTACTTAAATTTTGTGTGTGCTTGAAAACTTGTGTACTTGAATTTTGTGTACTCTTGTAAAAACCACACATAATTCCCATACCAGTATGATTCATCTTTCCATTTGTCTCACTAAAGAAAGACTCTGTACCGTTTCTATAAGTTTTTGGTTATCATTATCTTTGTTATACGATTTTTATTGAAATCATTGATTGGCTTCTACGAATAATTTTATACATAACGCAATAAAATTTATGGATTATTATTGCAAATTTTATTCTTAGCTACTATTTCCAATCTACTATAATATTTCTTTTAAACCGTCATGGACTTGCACTTCAAAACAGTATAAAAGAAAACAGGGAAATAAAATTTGTGTTTTGTAAAGAGAAAGAACCATTTTATTTATCCTTATCCACATTAGAAAATAGAGTTGCTTGAACTGTTCTTTCAAACTCGGTTCTTTCAAAGCAAAGCTCACGAATAGTGAAGAAAACAAAACCATAGAGATTTCCAAATTTTTGTAGTAAACCCAAATTGGTGTCTGCCATTTTAAAAGGTTTTATATTAACCTTATAGAGAACAATGGTTGGCTCCCATGGAGTAAACACATCTTCAAGCATAACTCTGTCGAAAAATTGCACTCTAATCATATACTCCTTTTGTATCTGTTTTTAGCCGCTTTTGCTTGTTTCTCCTTATAAGATTTGGGGTTTTAAAGCTGTGATTCCACATTTTTTCCCTCAAACCCGCTTTCCTCTTGATTTTTTTTCCGTCAAGAGACTATAGAACGATTCAGGTACCTCTATTCTCGATGCTACGGTTTCAGGTATAGAGAGGAAGACATGTACGTAGACCAAGAGACAAAAGGGAACATTCTAAGAACGAATCACAAAGTAAACAGATTATGTCCCAATCTATAGGACCTTGAAGATTAAACAATTTGTCATAGGAGGGAGAAATAACGAAAAATGTGATCAAGCAAAGAAGTCTTACCTCTCTATCAATCTTTTTTCGAGCCAGTGGTTCCTCACTACACCAATCTGAGCTGAATGCTGAATATCCTAAAATATCATCTTTTGTAGAAACATCTGTCTTTCTGTTTCTACAAATCCGACAACTTTATTGAGCAATTGATATTGTTCTTCTCTAGGAACTTCCATAACCGTTTCAATCTCCATTTTCCTAGAGATGCATTTCTGCAGATTCAGGCATCAATTTTTCATTGTACTTATAGTATCTTTCTCTATAGTAGTCTTGAGTATTTGGAATTGTAAAACTGTGAACACAATATCACAAGTTACAAAGCTTCTGCTTTGTCTTCTGCTTTGTCTCCCAACGGTAAGGGTGTGTTTATTAGAAATCAAAAGAGAGATTACATTTTCTAAGAAACTGATAGATTTTTTGTTACCTTAAGTGCACATAATACTTTCTTGCGATTGATAATGGCCTTTTGTACATAATAACATCACCAATGTGTTAGAACGTAAGACTTAGTAATACCATTCTTGACTATTAAATGTGGCCTACATATGTATTGAGGAGTCTCCAAGATTTCAAACTGATAGAAACTAATTATATCAACTTAAGTTGGGCCTTGCGTTAACATATGATTATTATTCATGAACTGAATCACTTGAAACCAAGAACATAATACTTACATTGAATAGGATGTCGCTGAGACATTTGGCAGATCCTTAAGTTATTGCTTTGTAATCAAACTGCGACCAAATAATATGTTGAGTATTAATTTCCGTCATAGCCTTAATCTAAAAGACAGAAGAAAATCGCTGAAATACCATATGAAAAAAAGTCTTAGGATTTAATCTCATGGTGAGTGGATTCCGTAGTGGAGACGACCTCTTTTTTTTCCTCTACAAAAAAAAAACACAGGACAACCATATAGGTTTCAGAATATGTTCTTAGATCTTCCTCCGGATTTGCTTCGAGCTCCTCTTAGTCGTCTTTACATCTCGTGCGAAGTTGGAATCATATAAAATATTTTTTGAGTATTTGCTATTAAATTGATCTATGCAAAGACTAATAATTTACAAAAATCCACTAACTCACTACATAATTGATATAAACCATATCTTGATTTTATCCCAACGTTCATGTCTTTCCCCATGCTGCTCCTCTCTTTGTTAACTTTAAGGTCTTTATACCATATCCCTCTCTCCCACCATATCCCTCTCATGGTTTCTTTATCCGAAACCATGTTGTAAACAAATATCTGAAATCAAATATTAAATCTGAAGTTAGGTTCTGGTTTAGAAATGTAAGGAACAATGATAAAAACTTTCCAGAAGCCATGCTGGAACGGCATCGTTGAAGTAGATGCAAAAGACTTTTTTTTTAAAAAATCATCTTTCTTCTATTACGGAATAGGTGCACGCTTGATTTGGTAAACAGAGGAAGATAAAATGATTCTGAAGTCAGTCTAAAAGTTTACAACGAACAATATGAAAAGATAAAGTACATCAAACCTTAAACCTCATAGATGAAATTGATAGAGGCGTTTTGGTCGGATATCTTGCCCTATCGAAGGTTTGAAACTGATTGAGATCAAATTTCATAAGCAATCCACTCATCTTCGAGTTGTTTCTCAAACCCTATAAATCCCATGTACATATCAGTTTGTTTATTTGAGATTTTGGAAAACCTGAGAACCGATGAACCCCTATAAGCTGTTATTAATCTTTGATCTCATGGCGTTTATTTCAAAGAAAAAACGTTTTTAGGAGAAACGAAAGATCGAGGAAGAAGAAAAGAGGAAAAGGGTTGAAGACAGTCTGACATGGCTTGCAATTAATGAGGTAAAGTGCCACGTGTCAGCCTCTACAGTGCTGACGTGGCAAGCAGCGGAGAATGCTGGTCTCTTTTTATATTATAGATTTTTTGGTACTTCAATGACTATGCAACAACTCCCACCTCTTGCACCACAATCGTAAAGGTGGGATGAGATCATTGAAAGTATAACCGAAACCAAGTTTAAAGGTTAGAAATGAAGAAAATATTGTTGAATTCGTTTTTGATGAAATGGTTTAAGAGCATTTTTTAGTGGGTTTTTTGGTGGAGACGTTCATCGGAATGACCGGATTTTAGACACGATAGAATCATCGCCGTAAACACTATAACATAGTGTATTCACTTATCAAAATCAGAGTTGATTTGAATGAGAAATGGAGATCCAAAGTGGATGATTTGGAAAGTTTGTAAAGCTTTAAAATTTGGCTAAGTGTTAAGACTAGCAAATATCCCACATTGGAAGTTTGGATGAAAATCCTTAAATATATAAAGTGGAGAACTCATGACAAGATTCAAAACTTTGGATACACTTTTGGTATATTGGAGAAAAGAGATACCCGAACCGGGTTTCGGCGTTGGGTCTCGGAATGTGGCAAATGGGCCAACATCCCAAAAACTTAATTTGTTTTTGCTAAAATTTATTTGTTGATTAAGTCAATAAATATATTATCTCTTTAATTGGTTTTGTAACTTACAATTCAATTTTGAATTGAATTTTGTAACTTATAATTCAATTGGTCTTTGTGATTATGAAGAGAATCAATTTTCCATCTCCACTTTAATGATCACGTTTTGAGCATTGGGTTTTATAAAACAAGTTATAGTCCTTCTCATCATGATCATCAAATCATTAGATCAACAACAAAAAATCTCTCACAATTTATTTTATTTTATTTAGTATCTGAGAGTACGACACAGAAAAAACGTTCGTTAGATTCTGATCTTGGGTTGTACGAGACATAATAAGTGTAGTTGTATCATGGGATTCGGAACGCCACACAACTGTCACACTACATGGTGTTTTCTGAAATAAGGAAAGAGCGTTTCGCCTCTGCAAATTCGTTCTTCTTCCTAATTCCTGTATGGTATTGTTATTGTAATATCAATATATTTATATAATTCACTTGCAAATATCAGTTTGTCAATATTGTAATAATTGTGTTCCTACAATCTTAATTCTGAAAATTTTCGTTTATGCATTATTGCACTAACGAAAACTAATTTTTTGTGAAGTGTTTTTATCATGAAAATATGAATAAGAGAATTCATTATGATCGATAATCAATCCCTTTCCTCAAATTATTTTCGGTTAATTTTTAATAATTCTGCAATTTTCAGTTAATTGTTGAATTATTTAGATTAATTCTTCTGATATTTTCTGGAAATTGGCTTGTGTCAAAGGTTGATTCGGTTTAAAGAAACCGACTTGGTTCTGTTTTTGATAATTTCTTAGCAATCATTCGAAACATTCGTTTTTTTTTCCAGATTTGATTTTCTGGAATATATTTAATTGACATTATTTCTGCAATTTTCCAATATTTGTTTAAATTGCTTAATATGTATATATATTCCGATTGAACTTCTCATTTTTTTAGTGTACTAATTTAATCTTGTTTCTTTGAATAGATTTGATTTTAAGTACAACTATCAATGAGTTAGCAGCTTAAATCGGACATATGTATATATAAATATACGTTTGCGTTTCCGATTCGTTTCTAAAAGCTGCTTAACAAAGAAAATGTTTAGATAAATGTTTGAGATGACAACGGGTATGGTGAGTTGACAACCCAAATTAGGAATGGTTTGCCGCCTATGACCTTGTGTGTTATATGGACTACATCTCTGATGTTTATCGGAATGTTAGATCCTTTTTACGCTGATAGCGGTGGATGTGTTATGGTTACAAGTCTAGTGAGTCGACGCGCCAAATTCAGTTTGGTAGTCGTCTGCCACGTGTGACTGTGCCGGATTCTGATTTTTATCAGATTATCATGTTAGTGCCTAATGTTGTAAACATAGGACTAATACTAGACAAATTCGATGGAACTCGATTCATTACGTGGGAAGATAACATGTTTATTTCCCTAATCATGCTGAAACTAGAGAAGTAACTCAAAGACGATAGCATATGCTTTGTCTTGAGAATACTAACGTTTTAACTCTAGTCAGTGTTGAATCTTGTACCATTGAGAATGTTCTATGCAAGATTGGATAAATGTCGCCTGGAAAACTGTTGTATAAATCTACAGTGAGTTTAATACTTCTAAGGAACTCATGCTACCTTGAGATAAAATACAAGTCTAAGAACACATGTTATAAGAAATTCATAATAATTTCTGGATTTTAAATTGGTGGGCTCTATGTTCATCATATAAAAGTCAAAAAGTTGTGATTGCTAATGCATGAGATAATGACCGCATGGATCTCAATTACTTTGACATACTAGGTCTGTCGTTTAATTTAAAAAATTTCACTAGCTTGGAATATTTCAAAGAATTATCTCTGGTATAAGCGAAAGGCTGAGAGTCTTAAAGACTTGATTGTCAGGCAGTAGATTGTGTCTACAAACCGCAAAGCATATGGTGTTCACATATGTGAACACAAGAACAAAGAAAAACATAAGGTTTGTATGAAAGCCTCCACTAACTTCATAAAGCATAATGCTTAGAAGAAGTTCATTGAAAAAAAAAGTCCCAATTGTGGCATTATGGGTGGTCAAAAGTTTACGCATGTCATAGCAATGCTAATGAATGTCGTACCACGATTGATCATGCAGAAACAATGAAAAATTCCAGATCAATCTGACTAAAACAAACACGTGTAGTGTAGTTTTAGAAGTCAACCAGGTTGGGAATAATCAAATGGAATTGTGGCATTACGCTGCTACCACCATCAATATCTTTTTAATAGATATGTATACTTGCTAAGAAGCAAAACTATGCCTCTTAAAAGTTCAAAGCATACAAGACGGAAATTTGAAACCAACTTGAGAAAACTATGAAAATAATTATACATGATAAATGAGGCGAGTTTGATGAGAACTAAATGCGTTTCCAAGAGAAAATGACATTATTCTTCAGAAAAACTGCTCCTTATTCACTTGAATATAATGAAGTTCCAGAATAAAATAAAATAAAATTCTCAACTCTTACAGAGATGATGAGTGCAAAGTTGCATGATTCTGACTTGCCTTAAAATGGGGTGGAGGGGGGGGGAGCGTTGCTTACCATATAAAGTCATTGGCAAGACGCCATATGAACTTTTGAAGAGGTAAACTACATTCGTACAAATACCTGAAAGTGTGGTGGTGCTGGCAAAAGTCGCAGTGCCACCTTCTAAAAATGTCGCAATCGGATAAAAATGGCAGATTATAATATTTTATCGGATATACAAATAAAAATAATGCTTATCGGTTTCTGGTTTATAAATCAGACGTATCGGATATCCATGTAAATACAATCATCGAATAAAAAAATGCATCTTTCTTGGAACACGTGTTTCGGTATAAGGATAAACAAAATCCAAAACGAACTCGTGAAGAAAAAGATTTTATCACCTTTATAATTGAGGCGAGTACCTTTGACACATTGTGCGATGTTGCAGAAGAAGCTGTAAATCTTTTGGTAAATATTTGTAATGGTCTTTCTCCGAGAGAATGCACCGTAAACTTTTACTAAAGCCATGTCTAAATTAGACAATTCTTCATGGAAGGAAAATGTCATTAGTGACATCGACTCCATTATGAAGTATATGGGAGATAATCGATTTGTCACAAAGGCGTATAGTCCTAAGGTGTAAATAGATTTCTTTCGAAACTCTGTGTTTTAGTCGAAAAGACACAAAGTCTATAAACTTGCGAAGTCTCTGTTTGGGCTTACAAAGCTCTGAAACAGTAGCATAAAATATTTGACATTGTCAAATAGTTTTAGCATCAATGAATGTGATAAGTTTATATACATCAAAAGTACTCCGCACGGATACATTTTCTTCTGTTTGTATGTAAATCACATTATTTGAACAAATAAAGACATGGTCAAACAACCTAATATTGTTCAAGATTTACTCAAGTATGATCGTAAGGCTAAAGTACTTAACCGATCGGCAGACTCAGTCCATGTACTAAGTCGTTATACAAGTAATCCAGGTTGTAAACACTGGAAAATAATAACTAGAGTGTTGAGCTATGTGCAATATACTAAAAGTTATGGGTTGCATTTTGGTAAAGAACCAATAGTTTTGGGAGGATACAATTATGTTAATTAGTTATCGGCTTCCATAAACTAATAGTCCACAAGTGGATATATCTTTACGCATTATAATGCAACAACATTATGGAAATCTTCCAAACTAACCCTGTTGATCAGATCTGATCATGAACCTCAATTTGTAGTTGTAGAAAAATCTAATGAAACTGAATGGTCACAGATCTTGTTGGAAGATGTCCCGATGTGTGAAAAAAACTAGTGCGAGCATTACGTGTACACTGTGATAGTCAATCGACTATAGCTCGGGCACTGATTTTTATGTATAATGGGTAGTCATGTCTTTAAAGAAGATGACGTCAAACCATTAGATAATTGATCTCAAATGGTGTAATTTAAATAGATTATATCCAATTGAATGACAACCTAGGATCCATTTATTAAAGGTGTGCCACAAGATCAAGTTGTAAGATCATCAAAATGAATGTGTTTAAAGCCTATGACTTAAGAAGAGGTTTGATGAAAACCCTACCTACATGACTAGAGATCCCAAGATGTAGGTTCAAAGAGAAAAATAAGTCAAAGTGAATCTGCTTAGAGCACTGTGAGATTTTTGTCTCTACATAGTTCCTAAAATGATATATAATGCTTTATATATAAAAGGATAAGCGTTGCTTTTAATGATATTCACCAAAACTTTGATATGTTCGTGGAGTACTACATGATACTTCATAAAACAAAGACTAATGGAATATCACCTAGTGAGTGTGAAATAAGGTCGTTTCTAGGAGAATGAATGAAAGGCTATATTCTCTAAATTCACTCATGATAACCAGGCATGTTCAAGGCCACAATAAACACAATAGAGAACCTAGTTCTGTGAGAAAATGAAACTGTGTTATAGTTGTTGTCTCGGTTTACATCAAAGCCCGAGTGGTTCAAGATATCTTGTACACCTCCTGGTCGAGTAAACCCGACATATATTAACAATGATTGGTTCAATGCTGAAAAATGCTACCAACTCATATACAGTGGATTTTTCGCTTGTACTCACAAAAACCCGTTTTCTCGAGTCTTGTCGCGTCTGTCAAGTCTGTCGAGTAGTCATGTGTCTAGAGTCATTTCTATTCATGTGGATAATTGTTGAAACTCATTTTTGACAACATTGTTTTAAACCATTTTCCGGTGAGTTTTCCGGTGGAGATGTTCATCGGAATGACCAGATTTAGGCACGATAGAATCGCTGCCGTAAACAATATACCGTAGTGTATTCACTTATCAAAATCAAAGTTGATTTGAATGAAAAATGGAGGTCCAAAGTGGATGACTTGGAAAGCTTGTAAAGTTTCAAAATTTTGGCTAAGTGTAAAAACTAGCAAATGTCCCACATTGGAAGTTTGGATGAAAATCCGTAAGTAAATAAAGTGGAGACATAACAAGATTCAAAACTTTGTGTACACTTTGTTGTATTGGAAATAGGAGATATCCGAGCTAGACTTTGGTTTTGGGTTTCGGGATTTGACAAATGGGCCTACGGTCCAAAAGATTTATTTTTTTTGCCTATATTCTTTTTGAATTAAGTGTTGATTAAGTCAACACATATCTCCTCCAATTAGTGAGGTTTAACGTCCATTGATAATTGATAAGGAGGACAATTAAGCTAAAGAAAAATCAGTTTTGATTATTTTGTAACATAAAGCTTAATTGTCACGAATATTATTATGGAGAGAATCAATTCTCCATCTCCCTTTATTGCTCATACGTTGAGCTTGTTGGCTTTATAAAACAAGCATTAATCTTCCTCTCTTTAGATGATCGAATGATCAACAACAACAACAAAAACAAATCCCTCACAACTATTTTTATTTTATTTGAGTCTGAGAGTACAGTACAGAAATACCGTTCGTTGAATTATGTTCTTGGGTTGTGCAAAACAGAATGATTGCAGTTGTATCATGGGATTCGGAGCGCCACACAACCGTCATACTACGGGGCATTTTCAGAATTAAGGAAAGAACGTCTCGCCTCTGCAAATCCGTTTTTCTTCTTAATTCCTGTATCGGTATCATTTTATATTATGTTTATCGATGTATTATGTATTTCACTTTACAATATCTGTTTACCCATATTGTAGTAAATTGAGTTCCTACAATCTTAGTTATGTGAGAGAATGAAGTTGTGTTATAGTTGTTGTCTCGGTTTACATCAAAGCTCGGGTGTTTCAAGACATCATGTTCACTTCCTGGTCGAGTAAATCCGACATATATTAACAATGACTGGTTCAAAACTTAAAAAGCTACCAACTCATGTACAGTGAATTTTTCGCTTGTACTCTCAAAAGTCCTTTTGTCGAGTCTTGTCTAGATAGTCAAGTACGCCGAGTCATGTGTCTAGGGTAATTTCTATTCATGTGGGGGAGTGTTGGAACTCGTTTTTGAGGAAATTGCTTAAGACCATTTTTCAGTGGAGACGTTCATCGAAATGACCGGATTTTAGACATGATAGAATCGTCGCCGTAAACACTATAACATAGTGTATTCACTTGTCAAAATCATATTTGATTTGAATGAGAAATGGAGATCCAAAGTGGATGACTTGGAAAGCTTGTAAAGTTTCAAAATTTGGCTAAGTGTTAAAACTAGTAAATATCTCACATTGGAAGTTTGGATGAAAATCCTTAAATATATAAAGTGGAGAACTCATAAAAAAGTTTGAAACCTGGAATACACTTTCGGTGTATTGGAGAAAAAAGATACCCGGACCGGGCTTCGGTGTTGGATCTTGGAATGTGGCAAATGGGCCAACATCCCAAAAAATTAATCTTTTTGCTAAAATTTATTTGTTGATTAAGTCAATAAATATATTATCTCTTTAATTGGTTTTGTAACTTACAATTCAATTTTGAATTGAATTTCGTAACTTATAATTCAATTGGTATTTGTGATTACGAAGAGAATCAATTCTCCATCTCCACTTTATTACTCACGTTTTGAGCATTGGGATTTATAAAACAAGCTATAGTCCTTCTCATCATGATCATCAAATCATTAGATCAACAACAAAAAATCTATCACAATTTATTTTATTTTATTTAGTGTCTGAGAGTACGACAGAGAAAAAACATTCGTTAGATTCTGATTTTGGGTTGTACGAGACAAAATAGTTGCAGTTGTATCATGGGATTCGAAACACCACACAACTGTCACACTATGAGGCGTTTTTAAAATTAAAGAAATAACGTCTCGTCTCTGCAAATCCATTCTTCTTCCTAATTCCTGTATTGGTATTGTTATTGTAATATCAATATATTTATATAATTCACTTACAAATATCAGTTTGTCCATATTGTAGTAATTCTGTTCCTAAAAATATAAATGAAAATGGCATTCAAAATTTTTTAAACTAGTGATCATTAGTATTTTAAACCTCTAGAGTTTGGCATTCACATTTTAAATTTTCAAGATGACAACTTTAACTAATAAGTTTCAAAGTACATTTTTGTTTGCACCAATAATTTACAGGATGAAATAGTTAACTCCGCTAGCATAGTTTTGTTAATTGTATACATGTCATTTTATAAATTATTTTTATATATTATAATTAATAAATTATAAAAAAAAATAAAAAAAGAGAAAAGAAAAAAGAAAAATAGAAAATAGAAAAATAGAAAAAAAAAGAAAAAAAAAAATATGTTCTTCTTCTTCCTCCTCCGCTCTTCTTCTTGTCTTCTTCTTCTCTCAGATCTCTTCGGATCTTCTTCAATCAGAGACCATTTATTGCTTCGATATTTCAAAAATCGATTTTTCAAAAACCATTGCTCAGGTTATTAGAAGAATTGATGTAAACGGAAACGAGATCGAGACTCTCGTGTGAAGAAGACGAAGATGAGCTCAAGAGGATTTGGAAATATGAATTATGTTTCTGTTAAATCACCCCTAATGATGTATACAAAGCTTATATACAATAAACCTATCTAGAACAAACCGGTTTAATGTAAACCAAATGACTAAACCAATATGTACACTCTAATACTCCCCCTAGAGATGGAAGTATTCCTTCTTGGATTTGAAAGCTTCTGGTGGTCTCGGCAAAGAACCAAAAAGATATTCAAGTATAGACCCTGAACCAACCAGAACAGGCCACAATCATATTTCGATAAAGTCATACTTGCTACTCTGTCTTTGGAGAAATATTGGAGGCAAAATCTGTTGCAGCAGCAGCTCATAACACTCCAACTAACAATTAAAAACTCAAAAGTCACAGTCTCGACACAAGCAAAAGAAGGCTTGGTTCCACATACTGATCAAGTGAATGAAGGAGCACCTTATATGTGGTTGTAGCAGACTCTGTGTCAGCAGCAGCTTAGGTGTCGCACACAAAGCAAACACGACATCAGCTTGAATCTGTGTACTGCTACATCTAAACATACCATACAGAAAACACTACAACCAGCCAAGCATTCCGTGCTTGAAACACAATCCATTTTCAGCAAAACTAGCTGCAATCAGCTTCATGAATCAAAGTAATCAACCTTGGCCAGATCTCCTGTCTTGAAACACAACTTTGTGAATCAATTCTGACATGTAAATCCAACCATTTTGAGGAAACACCATTCCCCTTTTGCAAACATGATAGCAACATGACCTCCATAACATCAACTAATTAAGATCTCAGTTCCATTTTTCTCATATGTGCTTCAACATAAAAGTGAAACTGAAGTAATCTATCACTTAATGAAGAACTTCGTTTCATTTGTCTCATATATGCTTCAACGTAACAGTGAAACTGAAGTAATCTCTCAATAGCAAAGTTCAACAACACCACAAAAAAGCAAGCTCTTGACAAAGAGGCTTAAGTGTTGAACCTTAGCAGCAATTACAGTGGCACGAAAGCCATCAAAAACATCAGCAACATGAGGAGCTATCATTCGCAATCCTCTAAAGCTCATGAACATCATAATACCAACCTCACAAACCAGAGATTCCAAGTGTAGAAGGCCATAGGAATCAACTTCACAGAGGTCTTAGCAACTTATACCAATAGCAAACTTAAGATTCTCCCCCTGTCTAGAAAGATTTTGATGCCTAGAGCTACCTTCTGAAATCGTACACAGTTTATGAACAACACCACAACAGGCGTTAGATGACTCAACAAAGAATCTGAATCTTGTGAACTTGCAGAGGTCATAAATGAGAAACAAGCAATCTTTGTTGCATTCTCTTGAAACCAGCTGCACATATGTTCTGAAATTGAAAACAGGATGTTCTAGCAACATTACTACCCATTCTTCATCAATTCCATATTCTAGATCTTGTTGAAAACTTTCTAACCAAATCTCCATCTCTCTAAGAACACATCTATATTCAGAAAATCTCCATATCGCAACAACATCATCAACATAGAGATATCCATAAACTATATGCTTAGAGAGAGAGTTCAGAAACCATTTACATACCACAGTATATTGAAAATCTGGTTGCCGTGGAAGAGATCCATATAGTAACACCAGCTTTAGCATCAATTTCAACCAAGACTTTTCTCCAAACTGATCGTCATCGCTAATCACTCCTGGTGAAGCAATAAGCTCAACGAAACCAGAAAATGATGAGAAGTAATCCATCACATAAGCAATCATAAATCAATCGATATCAACACAACGTGTTAAATCGAAGAGGCGAATAAACTAAAATCGCAAATCTGAGAAATACCTTCACACAGAGAATATTTCAGAGCAGATCGACGGAACAACCGATGAAGAAAATGAAGATCGATGAGATTCACCAATTAATCGATGCAAATCTCAAAGAATCAACGAAAAATCAAATAAATCCAGATTGAGATGAACGATTGCGTGACTTCCTTCCTTTTTTCCGTAGGTAAGAGTCCAAGCTCAAAAGTAAGATTGAACCAAAGATGAAGCTCACATCAGCGAATTTGGAGCTTGTCAATCAAAAATCAAATCGAAACTCGATCTCACAATCAATCGGTGAAAACAGAAGAAAATCAAAGAAATCGAACTAAAAAGAGAACGAAAATCAGAGATATAAGCAGAGATTGATGATATAAGATTGGAATCCACCAAATCTTATTGATCACACGATGTCAAAGTTGACCAGCTTGTTGCAAAAGATGGGTGATGATAGAGATGGAAGTGGAGGTTTTGTTGATCGAATCCACGAGCAACACACGAACCAGAATCGTTTGAGTCTCACAAACAATCTAGAATCGCAATCATACAAGACAATGGAATCTCACCAAAGGCTTGAAATGACAAGAACGCAAAAGACACTCTTTTGTAAAAGAAAACTTAACGTTTTTATTGAATAATTCAAAGATCAAGGGTGCTTTACAATGAGCAATGAACTGAGCTTATATAGGCTCGAAATAAAACATCTATAAGGTCTAAAACAAGAAGCAAATCGCAAAAAAAATAAATAAGAAACTAGCCGTTGGAGAATTAATGACATAATCGACCAAATAAGGTAAGTTGGCGTCTCCGTGTATCTTGATAGCTTGGGGAGGAAGTGATGCATCTTTGGAACATTCTGGATGATGTAGAAAGGCTTTAGAACACGCACAAGTTGGTAGAAATGTGACCATTGTGGTTTAATGCTCCAAGGTTCCAAATAAGGCAAGTCTGGGATCCTCTGGTTTAGAAAATTAATATCTTCCAAACCAAAACCGGTCTTGGCATGAATCCAATTCTCAGTGGTTCTCTAATGGATCAAAATTATAGAACAAGTCGGTTCGTACCTTAATTCCATCTGGTTTAGTTGCAATGCTCTAATTAGTGCGCATAGGTCCAAAGCGGATTATTTTGGAGTCACGCGTTTTGCGAGTTGAATAACTCCTTCGTCCGATATCAAAATTAGCTGATTCCATTTCGAGGTGCGCTCCAGGTGAGCTGAGAATGTTTTTCAGGTGGTCTCATGTTCTGAATCGTAGTGGTTGAGCCGGAATGCATCGAACAATGGCCATAGTTCTGCACTGGCTTTACTATCCGGGTAGTCTGGAATCACCCATTTTGTAAATTCGATTGTGGTTTGGTCCGACATCTTATTGACCCAATTCTTATTCTCGGTGAATCTCTGATGAGTTAAGTTTCTGGAACAAACTTTGTTGTTGTTTAATTCCTCTTGGTTCATTCGGTAGGCTCCTTGGAAGAGACATATGTCCTGGTCGGATTGGATGGGCCTTGTGCCTTTGGTTTGATTGAGCTCCGGTTCATCTACTGATCTGATGGCCTCATCATACCCTC
Source organism: Pseudoturritis turrita (assembly GCA_900406555.1). Taxonomy (NCBI): domain Eukaryota; kingdom Viridiplantae; phylum Streptophyta; class Magnoliopsida; order Brassicales; family Brassicaceae; genus Pseudoturritis; species Pseudoturritis turrita. Next base: position 119,528 of record OVBL01000552.1, read on the forward strand.
CTTCTTCAAAAGGTTTTGTCCTCAAAACTGTAGGATCTGCACATAGATAATCCAAGTTAGTATCTAGAATTATTTGAGGGTTTAGAAGTTTACCTCGGGTTAGAGCATGCAGGTGGCTAAGGTGTGGTCGATGTTGTGCGTCCGGTGGTTCTTCCTTGATCAGCAAAGAAGCGATGACTCCTATGTCATGTTCTGGGTTGGTAGCCTCCTTTGTGATTTCTAGACCTGTTTCAACTTCTTTTGACAAAGACAAGTGCGTTATGCTAGCATTGGAAATTTTAAACTTCAACTCAACATTTTCTTCAACTTCCTTAAAATTTTCTTTTTCTGGTTCTAATGATGAAGTTGTTACTACTTGCTTAGTGGGACACGTCCTAGCAAAATGGCCTCTTTGGTGACACCTATAACAGATTGTATCAGCTATATTCGAAAGTTTAGAAGACTTACATTGCTCTGGTTTTTCGTGTGCTTTAAGTAATGGCTGTGAGCTTTTCCTTCGATCTACGCTTTGTGGATTTGGAATGGGTTGCACGTCCTTGGCTCTAATGGATTGCTTCCTCTGTTCTATCCTTTAGAGTGTTTGGGAACACGTTCTTTGTCTCATGACAACAAGCCTTCTTTGGCTTAACTTTTGGACTCGGCTTTGTAGCTAGAATCCGTCTCCTTGGCTCGAGATTTGCATCGATCTTCACATAGTATTGTTTGTTGGCTTCAGCATCCTTTACAAACTCTTCATACATGATCTTCTTCATGTCTTCCCAAGAATAGGCTGGTTCATCGAATTCAATTCGCATGTAAACTTCCCTTTCCCAATGCCTAAACGCATCCTCGGTGAGAGTTTCTTCAGCATAAGTTGTCTTCTCCTCCTCGGGGACTTGGTTAGACTGAAATCAATTATCCATGTCTCTTTCCCACCTTATGTATGCTTCTGGTCCTTGGCTATGGCCTGTGAATGAGATGTATCGTGGTTCTGGTTCCTCCCATTTGAACTCTGATTCAACACCAAAGTTATCTTCGTTCCATGGTTCTTCATCAAGCGGATTAGTCTCTCTTAGACTGATTTGAGAGTCCGTTTCTTCACGCGACTTGTTCTCATAGTAAGGCTCCATGAAATGGTCTGATTCTTCTCCATGATTTGACTTTTCACGTTCTTCTTCATAACCTTCATAGTTGTCTTCATCCGGTGGCTCGGGCTCCATGGTGTTTCCTTCGATTTCTTCTCCAAAATAAGCTTCAGGTGTAGAATGTTCATACCAAGGTCTGTCTTCATGGGCTTCTTCCACATAGTTGTTTTGCTCTCCCTCTCGCCATTGTTCACCTTCATGACTGATTTGGGAATCAGTTTCTTCAATCCGTGATTCTTCTTCTTCTCCGTACCAACTCTGATTGCTGGTGTCATCTCGGGTATAGTAGTCTGGTGGTTAATGATCAATTTTCTCAGGACATGGGGTGCCTCCATAGTCCTCCTTTGAATCAGACCACGTCTCCACTCCTTGTTCTTCTTCAGAACATGAGTATTGGCTGGAAGTTTCATCTTGACTCCAATCACCTTCATGGAAGTACTTGTATGAGTCTCCTTCTTCTTCAGAATCATAATCCATGATTTGTACTTGTCTTTATCAAAAGAGTACCTTGTAAAAACAGAGACAAAGAGATAATCAAATAAAATTCAGGCTCAAGATATACAAAATTAAAAGCAAATAATTTAGAAAAAGGAAATAAAGCTTTTTTGTTGATTTTCTGGTTTTAATATTCAAAACAATTGGAAACAAAATAAACAAAACGAATATTTTTTTTTTTGATTTGGGACAATACAAATTCAGAAATAAAGGAAAATAACTCTTTCTTTTGGTTTTTAAAATTTATAAAAATAAATAAACAAAGCAAAAGAGGAATTATTTGGGATTTTCGGAAAGAAATAGAAATAAATTGAAAAGTATTTTTTTTTTGTAATGACGAAAATATTCAGAAAACAAAGATAAAACAATTTTTATGGGTTTTAGATTTTTTTTTTATATATAAAATTCAATAAACAGAAACAAAAACAAAGAAGGACAATTTTTCTTTTTCTTTTTTTTTTTATGGTTTTCGATTCACATAAAATAAAATAACAAGCAGAAAATTATGAAAGATAGAGGTTGAAGTGATACAACCTAATGGATAGGAGCTTTTAAAGCTCTGATACCAGATGATATAAGATTGGAATCCACCAAATCTTATTGATCACACGATGTCAAAGTTGACAAGCTTGTTGCGGAAGATGGGTGATGATAGAGATGGAAGTGGAGGTTTTGTTGATCGAATCCACGAGCAACACACGAACCAGAATCGTTTGAGTCTCACAAACAATCTACAATTGCAATCATACAAGACAATGGAATCTCACCAAAGGCTTGAAATGACAAGAACACAAAAGACACTCTTTTGTAAAAGAAAACTTAACGTTTTTATTGAATAATTCAAAGATCAAGGGTACTTTACAATGATCAATGAACTGAGCTTATATAGGCTCGAAATAAAACATCTATAAGGTCTAAAACAAGAAGCAAATCGCAAAAAAATAAATAAGAAACTAGCCGTTGGAGATTGTTTGATAGTATTTTTGATAAGTGTTTTTCTTAGCCGATACATTAATAATAGGGAAAACTGTCATTTTAATAACGAACTCTCTGTTTTGCGCCAAAACAAATACGAAGTTGTTAATGACTCGAAATAGATACATACTCGTGTTGACTCGGCCACATTAGATACAAAATTAGTCAATGTTAACAGCCGTTTAAGAGACGTTAAATGGCATTTATTGTGTCTGTTAATGTGAAACGGTGTCATTTTAATAACAGAGAAAAAACAAAAAAAAATCAAATTCTGGATCCAAATCCCTACCGAAGCCACCTCATAAATTTATCTTTCTTTACTCTTTTCTCCTCTCGGACTGAGGATGAAAGGTTTGGGTCGGCATCTCTTCTTCTCCAAACGAAAATGGCAGCTTCGATCTCGACCTCGTGGCTCTTGTCATCTCCTTCGAATTCGAATTCGAAATCAGTTTTAGGCTCAAGCTCCTTCTCTTTCCTCGCCACACTGAAACCCTTTCTCTATATTCCATTTCAATCACGGAGCCCAGATCAGATTTCGTCGAAATCGTCTCCGTTTCCCTTATTTCTAATTCGATGTGGAATACGCGAGTTACGAGAACGAATAGACAGTGTGAAGAACACTTAGAAGATAACCGAAGCAATGAAACTCGTGGCGGCGGCTAGGGTTCGTCGAGCTCAAGAAGTAATCATCAAGTGTATACCTTTCACCGAAACCCTAGTAGGGATTCTCTACTCAATTAACCATTGTGCTCAATTGGAAGACATCGATTTTCCTCTCAGCGTCGTTAGTCCCGTGAAGAGAGTTGCTTTGGTTGTTGTAACTGGTGATAAAGCTTGTGTGGTGGTTTCAACAATGCAGTGATCAAGAAAGCTTCTTCCTCTTATCGCAACGAGGTTTGGTCTGTTTCGATGGATTCTTTGGAAGCGAGATCCGCCGCCGTGGATGACGGAGGAGGATCTGGAGGCTTGATTGGAGCTGCGGTGGCGGGTTTGGCGGCGAGGTGAAGGGAAGCGATGAACAAAGCGGCGAATGTGGTTAGGGTTATGCAGGTGGTTTTGAGCAAAGAGAGTTTAGGGTTCGATGATGCTGATGAAGATGAAGACGAATCTAATGGCGCGAGATTGAGGTGGCTTTGGTAGGGATTTGGATCCATAATTTAGGTTTTTATTTTATTTTTCCTCTGTTATTAAAACGACACCGTTTCACATTAACGGGCACAATAAATGCCGTTTAACGTCTCTTAAATGGCTATTAACGTTGACTAATTTTGTATCTAATGTGGCCAAGTCAACACGAATATGTATCTATTTCGACTCATTAACAAGTTCGTATTTGTTTTGGCGAAAAACAGAGAGTTTGTTATTAAATGACTGTTTTTCCATTAATAATATATGGCAATAAACGGTAATTTGAACTAAGAGAGCAATGGGCCGTAACTTAGCTAAGCCCAGTGGATTACTCGGGCCAGCCCATGGATATAATCTTATCATGACCGCCCCCTAAAGAGCTCACTTTGTCCTCAAGGTGAAAATCCTTAGCCGACTCCATTGGTCCTCTTGACTCTTGTCTCCTCGCCATAAAATGCCCTGCAACATCTATCCTGAGAGAATTTCCCTGCTTTACCACGCCAATCTGTTCCACAGTTCTAACATATACCGACATGTCTCCATCTTCATACCGTTTGTAGTACATTTTGAAGAAATAAGTTCTGGTTTTGTCTCTCTCCAAACTTATTTGCAGGATGGAAGAAATTCCAGATGTGAACAAGGTCTGTTTTACTTGGGTTTCAGACCCCTCTGCTTTTCTGGTGATGGATGCGTTTGGCTCGGCACTTGCAGCTCCTGCCACCTCTGATGCCTTACAAAGATATATGTCCACGCTTTCTCGAGTCTGACCATGGTGAGAATGCATTTGCCTGGATAAATAGAACATTGTAATTTGTCATACCTTCATGTTTACCGGATGACTTGATGACTAGTATGAGGCCAAGACTCTCCTTCATGTAACTCTGAAGCATCTTAACCTTCCTCTTTTTGTGTATAACACACAACACCTTGCTTATGAACGCCAATATGTACTCCCAGCAATAAAACTAGCCTTGTCACATCAAGCTCGAGAGTCTTACCCGGCTCGACAACTCCAATATGTTCCAATCTTCTAGCATACCCACCATTTGTTTTGTTCTCCTCAGAACTGATTTGTACGATGGAAGAGGTTGCAGCTTGGAAGTAGTAACTCCTCCACTTCTTGGTAGCCTTTTTAACCTTCTCTTCCATGTTCATCCTCTTCTTTTCTGCATCCCAAACAATATCTCCATGTACTACATTACTCACCTCGTCATCTCCATCAGTACATAGTTTGTTCTTTACTACATCAATAACCCATGTTCTATCTATACCCTTACTCGCCCCTGAAAAACACACCTTGTCCTCAAGGTGGATCGAAGCGAGAAACTCTGAAAACTGAACTACTTGCTCCCTTGGAGAGATTTGTAATCCTATTTTTGGGACATGATGCGGAGCAAGCTTAAATCTGCTAGTGAAAGAGTTTACATTAACACTCCTGCTGTAACCTTATCTTGGCAAGGATTCTTACTAACGTAAACCTTCAAAATTTAGAAAACTCAGAGGTGTTAACCCAGTGATTCCTAAAAAAAAAGGAGTAAATGTGTCTGAAATAGAAACTAGGTTGTTTCAACCATTTATCGTTATAAAGAAGACTCTAAGGAAGCCTACTAAATTAAATTCTTACTTTTTTCAAAATTTTAGAAAACTCAGAGGTGTTAACCCACTGATTCCTAAAAAAAAGGGATTAAATGTGTTTGAAATAGAAATTAGGTTATTTCAACCATTTATCGTTATAAAGAAGACTCTAAAGAAGCCTACTAAATTAAATTCTTACTTTTTTAAAATTTTTAGAAAACTCAAAGGTTTTAACCCATTGATTCCTAAAAAAATCGGATTAAATGTGTCTGGAATAGAAACAAGGTTGTTTCAACCATTTATAGTTGTAAAGGAGATTCTAGGGAAGCCTACTAAACTAAATTCCTAAATATTTTCAAAATTTAAGAAAACTCAGAGGTGTTAACCCACTGATTCCTAAAAAAAAGGAGTAAATGTGTCTGAAATAGAAACTAGGTTGTTTCAACCATTTATCGTTATAAAGAAGACTCTAAGGAAGCCTACTAAACTAAATTCATAAAAATTTTCAAATTTTTCAAAAACTCATAGGTGTTAACCCACTGATTCATAAAAAGGATTAAATGTATCTGAAATAGAAACTAGGTTGTTTCAATCATTTATCGTTATAAAGGGGACTCTATGGAAGCCTAATAAACTAAATTCCTACTTTTTTCAAAATTTTAGAAAACTCAAAGGTTTTAACCCACTAATTCCTAAAAAAATCGGATTAAATGTGTCTGGAATAGAAACAAGGTTATTTCAACCATTTATAGTTGTAAAGGGGATTCTAGGGAAGCCTACTAAACTAAATTCCTAAATATTTTCAAAATTTTAGAAAACTCAGAGGTGTTAACCCACTGATTCCTAAAAAAAGGAGTAAATGTGTCTGAAATAGAAACTAGGTTGTTTCAACCATTTATCGTTATAAAGAAGACTCTAAGGACGCCTACTAAACTAAATTCATAATTTTTTTCAAATTTTTCAAAAACTCATAGGTTGTTAACCCACTGATTCATAAAAAAGGATTAAATGTATCTGAAATAGAAACTAGGTTGTTTCAACCATTTATCGTTATAAAGGGGACTCTATGGAAGCCAACTAAACTAAATTCCTACTTTTTTTGAAAATTTTAGAAAACTCATAGGTGTTAAGTTAACCCACTGATTCCCAAAAAAAGGAGTAAATGTGTCTGAAATCGAAACTGGGTTGTTTCAACCATTTATCGTTATAAAAAAGACTCTAAGGAAGCCTAATAAACTAGATTCTTACTTTTTTCAAAATTTTAGAAAACTCATAGGTGTTAACCCACTGATTCCTAAAAAAAGGAGTAAATGTAGAAATAGAAACTAGATTGTTTCAAACATTAATCCTTATAAAGGGGACTTTAAGGAAGCTTACTAAACTAAATTCCTAACTTTTTCAAAATTTTAGAAAACTCAGAGGTGTTAACCCACTGATTCCTAAAAAAAATGGATTAAATGTGTATGAAATAGAAACTAGGTTGTTTCAACCATTTATCGTTATAAAGGGGACTCTATGGAAGCCTACTATACTAAATTCCTACTTTTTTCAAATTTTTAGAAAACTCATAGGTGTTAACCGACTGATTCCTAAAAAAAATGGATTAAATGTCTATGAAATAGAAACTAGGTTGTTTCTGTAAGAAATCAGAGAATAAGAGTGAATAATAATGGTGGAGAAGAGGATGGACGAAATAGAAAGAGAGTATAGAGTTTTAGAGAGAGAGAGTATATCTGAATTGTTCTTGTATTTCTGTGTGTTATTTCTTTACATGTTGGATCTCTTTATATAGAGAAATTTCAGACTATTTCTATGCAGATTATATTGACTTCTAAGGCAGCCTATATGGACTTGTAAGGCAGCAGCCTATATTGACATTTCCTATAAGGCAGCAGCCTATATTGAAATTTTAGGCAGAGCTTCTAGAGGGAGCTGGTGGAAAACTTCTAGATGGAGGTTCTGATTTTTCCACTTGAATTTCCTTAACAGTTTGAACATTCCCCCTCAAGATTGGCTGGTGGATATCCAATAAGCCGATCTTGCCATGAATATTATCACATACCTTGGACGTGGTTGCCTTTGTGAAAATATCTGCAAACTGATCAGAACTCTTAACAAAGGAAGGAGAGATAATACCTTCTTGTACCTTCTCACGAATGAAGTGGCAATCAACTTCAATGTGCTTTGTCCTCTCATGGAAGACAGAATTAGATGCAATATAGATGGCAGCCTGATTATCAAAGTGTAGTGTAATAGGTTCATTCCTATTGATTCCAAGATCTTTAAGAAGCTGCTTCAGCCAAATCAACTCTTTTGTGACATCCTTCATTGCTCTATACTCTGCTTCAGCACTTGAAAGGGATACCACTTTCTGTTTCTTGCTTCTCCAAGTAACAAGATTTCCTCCCACAAATGTACAATATCCAGTTGTGGATTTTCTGTCCATATTGTCTCCTGCCCAATCAGCATCGCAAAACCCAATAATCTTTGTATTGTTATTGCAGCCCATCCATATACCTCTTCCCGGATTACTCTTCAAGTATCTGAGAATTCTTTCCACCATACTCCAATGATGTTCAGTGGGAGCTTGCATGTGCTGGCTTGCTTGGTTCACAGCAAAACAAATATCAGGTCTAGTGATTGTAAGATAGATTAGTTTACCTACAAGCCTCTGATATTGTTTGATATCAGCCAATGGTTCCCCCTCACGAAAGTTCTTGTAACTTTCTTCAATGGGTGTCTTGGCTGGCTTTGAACCCAATTTTCCTGTTTCAGCTAACAGGTCCAAAGTGTACTTTCTCTGAGAGACGAACATTCCTTCATCAAACCGAGATATCTCTATACCTAGGAAATACTTCAACTCTCCCAAGTCCTTGATGTCAAACGAAGATTTGAGTAAGTCTTTTGTCTTCTTAACTCCAGCAACATTATCACCTGTAATGATAATATCATCAACATATATGAGGACAGCAACAATACCCTCTTCCCCTTGAGTTGTGAACAAGGAGTGATCAGCTTCAGACCTACGAAATCCTTTCTAAAGTAGACAAGCTCGGGGAGATTGTTTCAGACCATAGATAGCTTTCTTGAGTTTGCACACTCTGCTACTGTTGGTTGCATCATGGAAACCCTGGGGAGGCACCATGTATACTTCTTCTTCCAAATCTCCTTGGAGGAATGCATTCTTAACATCCATCTGCCATAAATCCTAAGAGAGGTTAGTAGCTACAGAGAGGAGGACACGAACCGAGTGAAGTTTCTCTACCGGAGCAAATGTTTCTGTGTAATCCTCTCCATAGACCTGAGTATATCCCTTGGCAACTAGTCGAGCTTTATACCTCTCAACTTCTCCACTGCTTGTATACTTAATTGTATACACCCATCTACTACCAACCATCTTCCTATCCTCGGGTAGATCAACCATATCCCAAGTATCGTTCCTCTTCATAGAGTCAATTTCTTCATTCATGGCTTGAACCCAAACTTTGCTCTTGCCCGCTTCTTTATAGGTAGTTGGCACAGTTTCCTTGTCAATCTTGCTAAGAAATCCTTGGTGCTCTTCTGGAAGATGTGCAACAGAACAATAGGCTTGAATGGGATGAGCCACAGCCTGACTGTTAAAGTAGACTCTTGTGTTCTTCCACTGAGAAGGAGGAAACTTTAGCCTTGTACTTCTACGAAGAGGAAGAGCAGCAGTTTCTGTTGATGCATCCTCTTCTTTTTCTTCAGAATCTTGGAAAACAACTTCTTCAAGTGATTCTGGGGTCAAATCTCCTTCTTCTACTTGAGTTTCTTCCCCATTAGAACTTTCATCACGTTCTTGTGAAGAAGTTTCTTCTTCAGTGTTTTCATCTGTGTCTTCCACTTCATGACAATCACCACTACCATAATCTGAAGTCTCCCCTTGAATTGCTTCAGTTTGATTGTCTACTCTCTCTTCCTCTGGAGCAGCATTCTTGTTTTCTATAAATGAATTTAAACCATTGATTATAAATTTCAAGGTGGTAGCACGATCAATTCCATAGGATGTCATATCCTTCAAGCTATCCCAGTTCTTCTGATACAAGTATAGAAACCAGCATTGATCCCACAGGTGTAGTTCCCATCATGAAGCAAGCACCAAGGACAAGATCAGGAACTAAGGACCTCACTGAAAGTTTTAATCAAGCCGTGGAGACACTACTCACCAACAAAGAGCTTGGAGACATAACTTCTCAACTCAACAAGTTAAGCATATCTAGAGAGGCAGCACTAGCAAATGTAGAACTTGAGGAGCTCGACATCATTCAAGCTAAAGGAACCAGTAAAGAACATCCAGAAGCTGGTTCATACAGCAACAACGTTCCAGGTATGAAAACTGTAGGATATACAAAGGAGTGGCCGATTATTCCAGAGAAGAAAGGAGCTTCCTTATTTAGCATTGTCCTACTTAAGTGAAAGGAGCCAAAACGCACACTCAAGAGATAATATGCGTTTATTATCTAAATGCAAAGATAAGTCCAATTATTTCATTTCCATATGATTATCTTTGAATAATAAAACTCTTGAATGTTTTGTGTTTAAGTCTGATTTATTTTATTAAGTAGCTAAGGCATATGTTTAGACATTTTGTCATTTCGAATAAAGCCCAATAATGTTGTATTTTTATTTATGGTAATCTGCTTCAAGACCCCTAGAAGGGCATAGCTGTTCGGACCAATATATAAGGTCCCCTCTCACAGCCTTGTATTTTTACGTTAGATCAAATAAAACAGAACCGAGTTTTCTTAGAAAACAAAACCCTAGCAATTCTTAAGCTTGTGCGATTCAGCCTTAAGAGTTTCTTGTCTCATCAAAGCTTATTCTCATAAAGCTTTGTGGCGGCTTCGATCCATCTGTTACATAAAACCGTGAATCCATCCCTTGATCAATCCAGAAAGAGTTGAACAACCATCTGTTTGATCCCACACTCGATCCACTTCTTTCCTTCCACCATCCATCGATCCAGTTGAGAGAGTTGAACAACCAGCAACTAGATCCCATCAACCCCAACGAGATCTCACCCCTGTGATCTTGTGTTATCTGGTATCAGAGCCGAAAGGCTTCTAATCAGGTGTATTCTATCCTTACACCAGTTTATTTTGAGTTTAAGTTCTTATATTTCTACTACTTGTTTTTTTTTTTTGGTTTTGTGTTTTTGCTTTCTGTTCTTATTTCTCTGCTTCGTGTTCATCATAAAACCAGAAAAAGATCATAAAAATCCGTCTGCTGCATCTACTTTTAGTTTCTGCATTCTGTTCATCATCATTCAAAAAAAAAAAAAAAATTTATATATAGCATCGAATCAGATTGCGTGCATCTCCTTCTCTGTTTATTGCTTTGATTCATTTTCCCAAAACGAAAGGCTGCATAAATCATCTGTTTAAGTTATTTCCTTGTTTAAGTTTATCATTTAAGTTGCTTCCTTTTTATTTGCTTTGGCAGCACGTCTTTCCTCTTTTGGTTAAGAAGTTGCCATAGTTTTTAAGTTTTGGTTTAATTCTTATATACAGAGCCTCTTCGACCTTTGATTCTGCAATTACTTGTGTAGGTACAACATGGGAGACAACGTAGAGCCACAGATTAGTATGCACCATCTACTAGATGCTATGAGGAGCATCAATGAACGTATGACTCAGCTGGAGCAACGTGTACCACCAGCAGCACCACCAGCTGCACCTGAGGGTCCTAGAAACCGTGACAGAACACCCCAACCTCGAGGAGACCGTGAATTAGACAGTGATATGCCAAGTCTGGAAGACGACGCGCCACCTCCACCTAATCATAATCGACAAGCCAGGAGGAATGAGGGAGAAAGAGACAGAGACAGAGGGCGAAACCGAGGAGGCAGAGACCTAGAAGAAGATCAACCATGGCTTGGGGGTAAAGATCTCAAGCTTAACGCCCCTACGTTTGCTGGAAGAGTAAACCCAGAAGCTTACATAGATTGGGAGAGATGCATGGAGTACATATTTGAGTACTACCACTACTCAAATGCGATAAAGATATCTCTTGCAGCAGCTCAGCTTACTGAGAATGCCTTGTCTTGGTGGGACAGAGAAGTGTTAGAGAGGAGAAGACACCAACATGGTCAAGTTAACACTTGGGAAGAAATGAGATATCAAATGAGGAAGAGATACATCCCAGCATACTACCATAGAGAGCTGCAGAAGCGATTCAGGAAGCTTACTCAAGGAACTAAGTCTATGGAGGAATACTTTGAAGAATTCGAGACTTTGAAGAACCGTTTGGAGACTGGAGACTCAGAGGAGACTCTTATGGCTCAGTTCCTGGATGGACTTCATGACCGAATCACGAGAAAGGTAGAGAGACAGACCTACAGAGACCTAGATGAACTTCTACACTTAGCTGTTCAGGCGGAGCAGCATATCAAGAGGAAGACAGCCTCTACAACTCGCATGAAGCCAACCTGGAGTTCTCAGCCGAGAAGTATGGACAAGGGAAAGTCCATAGAGACTGCTTCTAAGTACAAGAAGCCTACTGCCGAGGCATCTAAGGGAGCAAAACCAGAACCCAGCAAGCCTCTGAATCAGAGAGCTAGAGACATTACTTGCTTCAAGTGTCAAGGGAAAGGTCATTATGCACGAGATTGCCCTAATCAGTGTGTAATGATCATCAAAGACAGTGGCGAATATGAGTCTCAAGACGAAGCTGAAACAGAGCCAATGGAACTTGAAGAAGAAATTACTGATTATCCAGATGAGGGAGAGATACTTGTCACCAGAAGAGCACTTAGCACGTTCTTCGATCCAGAAACCCTTCAGAGAGAGAACATCTTTCACTCTCGCTGCACCATAAATTCCAAGATATGCAGCCTGATCATTGATGGTGGATCATGTACCAATGTTGCTAGTAAGTACTTGGTGGATAAGTTAGGTCTGACGAATACAAAGCACCCCAGACCCTATAGACTGAAGTGGTTAAACGATGAAACCGAGCTGAAGATAGGAGAACAAGTTCTTGTGCCATTCAGCATCGGAAAGTATGTTGATCAAGTCCTCTGCGATGTGGTACCAATGCAAGCAGGGCATATCTTACTTGGCAGGCCATGGCAATTCGACAAAGAGACCCAGCACAACGGCCGTACCAACTTCTACAGCTTCATCCACAACAAGCGCAAGCACAACCTTGCTCCACTTACCCCACAAGAAGTCTTTGACTTACAGAAAGCTATGGACAAAGGATCAAAGGTAAGTAAAACTAACCTTTATATAACACCTAGCACTGTTTTAAAAGCTTTAGACTGTAAAGAACAGGTGCTACTAATGATCTTCAAAGAAGGGTTATTTTCAGGTCAAGAAGAAAAAGACTTACCACCAGAGATCATTCAGCTGTTAGAAAGCTTCAAAGACATCTTTCCAGATGATATACCAGCAGGATTACCTCCCATACGAGGCATTGAGCATCAAATAGACCTCATTCCAGGAGCTCCACTACCTAATGGGCCAGCATATAGAGTTAACCCAGAAGAGGCAAAGGAGCTAGAGAAGCAAGTACAGGAGCTGATGTCTAAGGGCTACATCCGAGAGAGCTTAAGCCCCTGTGCAGTACCGGTTCTATTGGTGCCAAAGAAAGATGGCACTTGGCGAATGTGCGTGGACTGCAGAGCCATCAACAACATAACCATCAAGTACAGACATCCTATTCCACGTTTAGACGATATGCTGGATGAGTTGAGTGGAGCCACCATATTTTCAAAGATTGACTTAAAGAGTGGATACCACCAAGTCAGAATGAAGGAGGGTGATGAGTGGAAGACTGCGTTTAAGACCAAGAGAGGTCTCTATGAATGGCTAGTCATGCCATTTGGTCTTACCAATGCCCCAAGCACCTTCATGAGGCTCATGAACCACGTTCTAAGGGCCTACATATGTAAGTTTGTAGTTGTATATTTTGATGATATCTTGATATATAGCTCCAGCTTATCTGATCATATTGAGCATCTTGAAAAAGTATTATACATGTTAAGGTTAGAGGGGTTATTTGCAAACCTTAAGAAATGTACTTTCTGCACTGATCAATTGGTATTTTTAGGCTTTGTTATTAGTTCACAGGGTCTTAAAGTGGATGGAGAAAAGATTAAGGCAATTCATGAATGGCCTACTCCAACCACCATTGGTCATGTCATAAGCTTCCATGGATTAGCAAGCTTCTACAGAAGATTTGTCAAGGACTTTAGCACCATTGCAGCTCCTTTGATATCTGTGATTAAGAAGAACGTTGCTTTCACTTGGGGGCAAGAGCAAGATCAAGCTTTCCAGAAGCTTAAAGACAGCCTCACGCATGCACCTGTTTTAGTTTTACCTAACTTTGACAAAACGTTTGAGGTTGAATGTGATGCTTCAGGGACTGGCATTGGAGCTGTACTAACTCAAGGAGGGAAACCAGTAACATTCTTCAGTGAGAAACTCAATGGGGCTACACTCAACTACCCTACCTATGAAAAAGAGTTATATGCCCTGGTAAGATCTCTGGAAACTTGGCAGCATTATCTTTTATCTAAAGAGTTTGTTATCCATACAGATCATGAGACTCTTAAGTACTTGAGAGGCCAAACTACTTTGAAGAAAAGGCATGCTAGATGGCTTGAATTCGTGGAGACATTCCCTTATGTAATCAAATACAAGAAGGGAAAGGAGAACATTGTAGCTGATGCACTTTCCAGAAGACATGCATTGATCTCTACAATGGAAGCAAAGATCATGGGATTCGAGCATTTAAAGGAGTTATATGGAGAGGACCCTGATTTTGGAGAATTAAACAAGCAATGCACCAGAGGAGCATTCAGACCTTTCTACAAACATGAGGAGTTTCTGTTTAAAGACAAGAGGCTGTGCATTCCACAGAGTTCTATGCGTGAGCTGATAATCAGAGAAGCACATGGAGGGGGACTCATGGGGCGCTTCGGCATAGACAAAACACTGAGCATAGTGTCCGAGCACTTCTTCTGGCCTCATCTCAAACGTGATGTGGGGCAGTTCTGTTCCAAATGCATCATCTGCCTCAAAGCAAAATCCAGGTCACATCCTCATGGTTTATATATTTCATTACCTATTCCTGACCTACCATGGGTAGATATATCTATGGATTTCGTCCTAGGTTTGCCAAAGATCAAAAACAAGGATTCGATCTTTGTAGTAGTAGACAGGTTCTCAAAGATGGCGCATTTCATTCCCTGTGCCAAGACAAATGATGCTACTCAGATTGCTGATCTATTCTTTAAAGAGATAGTGAGGATACATGGGCTTCCAAGGACGATTGTATCAGACAGAGACACCAAGTTCCTCAGTCATTTCTGGAGAACCTTGTGGAGAAAGCTAGGAACAAAGCTTCTCTTTTCCACTACTTGCCATCCACAAACAGATGGGCAAACAGAAGCTGTAAACCGCACTCTCTCCACCCTTTTAAGGGCCACGGTTGGTAAAAACTTAAGAAATTGGCTTGATTGTTTACCATTCATTGAATTTGCTTATAATCGTGTGCCACACTCTGCTACTAAGATCTCGCCATTTGAGATTGTGTATGGTTTCAGGCCAATGGCTCCAATAGATCTTACACCACTGCCACTGAAAGAACAGGTGAATCAAGATGGAGTTAGCAAAGCCGAGCTGATGAAGAAGATGTTCCAGAAAGTCAAGGAGAACATTGAGAAGAAGACTGAGCATTACAAAAAGAATGCTGACAAAGGACGAAAAGAAGTAACCTTCGAACCAGGAGATTGGGTTTGGTTACACATGAGGACAGAAAGGTTCCCAAACCAGAGAAAATCTAAGCTTGCACCAAGGGGAGATGGACTTTTCAAAGTCATCAAGAAAATCAATGACAACGCCTATCAAATCGAACTACCAGGTGAGTTTAACATCTCTAGTACTTTCAATGTTTCTGACTTATTACCATTCGACGCAGGAGAATCAGTTCTGAGGACAGAACCATTACAAGGGGGAGAGGATGATACAAGTATAGAAACCAGCATTGATCCCACAGGTGTAGTTCCCATCATGAAGCAAGCACCAATGACAAGATCAGGAACTAAGGACCTCACTGAAAGTTTTAATCAAGCCGTGGAGACACTACTCACCAACAAAGAGCTTGGAGACATAACTTCTCAACTCAACAAGTTAAGCATATCCAGAGAGGCAGCACTAGCAAATGCGGAACTTGAGGAGCTCGACATCATTCAAGCTAAAGGAACCAGTAAAGAACATCCAGAAGCTGGTTAATACAGCAACAACGTTCCAGGTATGAAAACTGTAGGATATACAAAGGAGTGGCCGATTATTCCAGAGAAGAAAGGAGCTTCCTTATTTAGCATTGTCCTACTTAAGTGAAAGGAGCCAAAACGCACACTCAAGAGATAATATGCGTTTATTATCTAAATGCAAAGGTAAGTCCAATTATTTCATTTCCATATGATTATCTTTGACTAATAAAACTCTTGAATGTTTTGTGTTTAAGTCTGATTTATTTTATTAAGTAGCTAAGGCATATGTTTAGACATTTTGTCATTTCGAATAAAGCCCAATAATGTTGTATTTTTATTTATGGTAATCTGCTTCAAGACCCCTAGAAGGGCATAGCTGTTCGGACCAATATATAAGGTCCCCTCTCACAGCCTTGTATTTTTACGTTAGATCAAATAAAACAGAACCGAGTTTTCTTAGAAAACAAAACCCTAGCAATTCTTAAGCTTGTGCGATTCAGCTTTAAGAGTTTTTTTGTCTCATCAAAGCTTATTCTCATAAAGCTTTGTGGCGGCTTCGATCCATCTGTTACATAAAACCGTGAATCCATCCCTTGATCAATCCAGAAAGAGTTGAACAACCATCTGTTTGATCCCACACTCGATCCACTTCTTTCCTTCCACCATCCATCGATCCAGTTGAGAGAGTTGAACAACCAGTAACTAGATCCCATCAACCCCAACGAGATCTCACCCCTGTGATCTTGTGTCATCTTCTCACCATAATAACTTCTTTCCTCATCAAATTTGACATCTCGGGAGATGTGCACTCGCTTTGTCTCTGGATTGTAACACTTGTACCCTTTTGTGTTGAGGAGTAGCCAATAAACATACACTTGGTACTTTTTGGCTCCAGCTTGTTCCTCTGAGCTTCTGGTACAAACACATAGCATACACATCCAAAAACTCTCAAATTGTCAATACTTGGCTTAGTACTATTCAATACCTCATATGGAGACACATCTCCAAGGAGGCTTGTTGGCAGCCTGTTGATCAAATAACATGCTGTCATTACTGCATCTCCCCAATAGGACTTTGGGACATTTCTGTCAAATATCATTGTCCTAGCAACCTCCATTAAGTGCCTGTTCTTGCGCTCAGCAACTCCATTTTGTTGAGGAGTGTAGGCACATGATGTTTGGTGAATGATCCCCTGCTCTCCCAAGTACTCTTTGAACTGGGTACTTAGGTACTCTCCTCCATTATCACTCCTCAAGATTTTGATCTTAGCCCCAAACTGTGTAGAGACATAGCTGTGGAACTTTGAGAAGGCTTCAAACACATTACTTTTTGAAGATATAAGAGTGACCCACGTATACTTGGACTTCTCATCAATGAATGAAACAAAATACTTATATTTATCACGAGAAGCATAAGGTGCAGTCCATACATCAGAGTGAACAAGACCAAAGCAGTCATCATAGACAGTGGATGATTCTGAAAAAACAGTTCTACAATGTTTTCCAAGAATACATGCTTCACATCTTTGATGATCATGGGTCAAGTTTGGTATGGCTAGACTGAGAGTCTTGGAATGAGGATGACCAAGACGAGCATGCCAAATCGAGCTGGAGCAGGCTGAGCTAAGAGCAGAATGAGAAATACCAACAGTGTCATTTTTATTCAGAACATATAGACCATCTTTTGTGCTTCCATCACCAATGGTCTTTCCCGACTTAATGTCTTGAAACCGCACATCATTAGGACTGAAAACAACCAAGCAATCAAGATCCTTTGTTGCTTTCTTAACTGATATCAAGTTTGAACTGAATTCAGGCATAAACAGAGCTTTAGAATTCTTTTCAAAAAGTTCCAGATTCCCAATGCCTCTAATTGGGACATCCTGCCCATTTGCAATGGTAACATTGCCATAATGAGGTTTAATGTTGGAGATGAGTTCAGCATCACTAATCATATGATGAGTGGCACCTGAATCAACTACAATAGGCTTTTTAAATAAGGAAGTGAGAGCTTTACCAGATCCAGTTAGCTTGGCGATGCTTTTTATGAGATTTTCCAAATCTGATTTCCTCACAACATCATCATCTCCTGGTGTTGCTGCCATGGCAACGTTTTTGGGACTTTGAACCAATCCTCTTAGCTTCATTGGCTTCAAATGAGGATGGAGAGTCCAACACTTTTCTTTAGTGTGCCCCCTCAGCTTGCAGTGGTCACACCATACATTCCTCCTTTCTGCCTGCTGATGAGTACTACGGCTCATATGGGCAGTTTCACTTGTCCCTTGAAAGAGACTCTTTGACCCTTCTTCCGTCTGGATCATCATACACACTTCATTCAAGGTGGGTAGCTTCTCAAATCTGAGGATATGATGGATCAGTCCTTTGAATGACCCATTGAGAGTTAGGAGGAGTCCAAAGACCTGATCCTGCTCACGCCTTTCATTTAGCTCCTTCATGTTAGTGGTTGGAGGATGCATCATCTCCATTTCTGCCCACAGTGCTCTGAAGTCTCCAAACAGTTCTTTGAATGTTTTCTCCTCTTGTTGAAGATCATTCAAAGCCCTTTTTACCTCAAATATTCTGCTGATATTAGAGGTATTACCATACACACTACAAGAAAACAGGCCAATTTGCGACTAAGATTGTGGTAGCAAATGCCTCGCAAATAGAAATTTGCGAGGCATTTGCGACCAAATAAGAATCGTCGCAACCAGCTAGTCGCAAACGAAAAATCGTCGCAATCTAGTCGCAAAATATGCGAGGAAAGAAATTTGGTCGCAAATGCCTCGCAAACATTTGCGAGGCGTTTGCGAGGCGTTTGCGAGACAAAGTTTGCGAGGCATTTGCGAGGATATTTTGCAAGGCATTTGCGAGGCAAATTTTGCTACTAGTTTGCGAGGATTATTTTTGCAAGGCATTTGCGAGGCAAATTTTGCTACTAGTTTGCGAGGACAATTTTGCTAGGCATTTGCGAGGCAAATTTTGCTACTAGTTTGCGAGGAAAATTTGTGAGGCATTTGCGAGGAAATATTGCGAGGAGTTTGTGGGGTTTGGACGGTCGCAAATCAGTTGCAAAAAAATAAAAAAATAAATTTTTTTTTTAAACAGAATTTTAATGGTTTCAGAAATAAAATAAAAATAAAATAAAATTTAATTAATATATTACATAAAACGAGTATTTAGTACAACGAACAAAATAACTACAAATCATCGATATCCTGAAAATCCGAAACTTCATGAAATTCCGAAGCAGAAGCTGAAGAAGAACCAGCTTCTCCTTGTTTCTTCTTCCTCAGCATCTCCCGAATCGCCGGGTTCGAATCCCCAAGTAACTCGAACATCATATCATAGGCGTCGTGTTGCTACTTCAGCGATCTGATCTCTGCTTCCGCGATCTCTAGCTTCTTATCTCTAATCGGGTCCGGGACGTATGTCGAAACCGGGCAAAAGGGAACTCTCTCGGCATCCGTCGGAATAGATCCCATGAAAGCAATCTTCCCCTTTCTGGTACGGGGAGCTAGCTGTAAAATAAAATTTAATAAAGAAATAAATAAATACTTAAATAATTATATATGAATTAGTAATAAAAGTTCGTTTTCGTTACCTGAGTGGCTATGCGGTTTACGTCCACTGGGGTCATTTGGACGGGTTGACCATCGGGAGTGGACTGCGATGTGATTTCCTTGACCCGGGAAGTCACATCGCCGTGAAGCTGCTGAACTCGACTATCAACCCACATACCGTCCTGGCGTCTGTGGGTCTTCTCCCAAATCTCGGGCATCGTAGCCGGGGCACCTTTCGTCTGTGCCTGAAAAATGGTAAAAATATGTTAAATCGTGAGATAATTTAACTTAAAGAATTTTAAAAATTTGAACTATAGAAATTGAATTCAACTTACAATACGGCGCGCTTGTTCGAAGAAGGACAACTGCCCCGAGACATGCTTCGAAATGCCTTCTCCGTCAACCTTGGTGTACCGCGCAGCCCGGCACTTGCTGCTTGTGTCTTCGGAAGTCGGCAACTGCCAGTAGGCAATGAGACCCGCCCAAACCGTCGGGTTGAACCACTCAAGCATCGCATGCTCAGGGTCCACCTTCCATTTCTTTTTCCAGCGGCCGACTTGATCCACCTAAGAGTTTGTCCCACAATTCCTTTGCAGTTTCAGCATATGAGTAAGCTGCAAGGATTGACTGCTCCAAAGAGCTCTGAAGAACAGCAAGAACATACTGATCTTCCTGGATCCACTTGGAATCTTCTTTGCTGGTTCCGGATCTGACAGGAGTTACTTTCGGATCTTCTTTGCTGGTTCCAGTTTTTTCAGAAGTCCCTTGGGTTTCCTCATCCGCTACAGCTTTTTCTTTGTCCATAGACACCATTAGAGAGGCATCGATGTGCTCCCATAACCCACAGCTCCTTAAGGCCGTTCTGGTTGTCCTTGACCATAACAAATAGTTATCTCCTTTAAGAATAACTGGTAGAACAATCTGCTTCTGATTTTCCATTTTAGAAAACGAATAGCTTTGCGGAAATATAGGTCTCAATGAGCATGTTGCTCTGATACCATGTAAGAAATCAGAGAATAAGAGTAAATAATAATGGTGGGAAGAGGATGGACGAAATAGAAAGAGAGTATAGAGTTTTAGAGAGAGAGAGTATATCTGAATTGTTCTTGTATTTCTGTGTGTTATTTCTTTACATGTTGGATCTCTTTATATAGACAAATTTCAGACTATTTCTATGCAGATTATATTGACTTCTAAGGTAGCCTATATGGACTTGTAAGGAAGCAGCCTATATTGACATTCCTATAAGGCAGCAGCCTATATTGAAATTTTAGGCAAAGCTTCTAGAGGGAGCTGGTGGAAAAATTCTAGATGGAGGTTCTGATTTTTCCACTTGAATTTCCTTAACAGTTTCAACCATTTATCGTTATAAAGGGGACTCTATGGAAGCCTACTATACTAAATTCCTACTTTTTAGAATTTTTAGAAAACTCATAGGTGTTAACCCATTAATTCCTAAAAAAAAGCGAGTAAATGTGTGTGAAATAGAAACTAGGTTGTTTCAACCATTTACCGTTATAAAGGGGACTCAAAGGAAGCGTACTAAACCAAATTCCTAATTTTTTTCAAAATTTCAGAAAACTCAGAGGTGTTAACCCACTGATTCTTAAAAAATAGATTAAATGTGTATGAAATAGAAACTAGGTTGTTTCAACCATTTATCGTTATAAATGGGACTCTATGGAAGCCTACTAAACTAAATTCCTACTTTTTTCAAAATTTTAGAAAACTCATAGGTGTTAAGTTAACCCATTGATTCCTAAAAAAAAGAAGTAAATGTGTCTGAAATCGAAACTGGGTTGTTTCAACCATTTATCGTTATAAAAAAGATTCTAAGGAAGCCTAATAAACTAGATTCTTACTTTTTTCAAAATTTTAGAAAACTCATAGGTGTTAACCCACTGATTCCTAAAAAAAGGAGTAAATGTGTCTGAATAAGAAACTAGATTGTTTCAAACATTAATCCTTATAAAGGGGACTTTAAGGAAGCTTACTAAACTAAATTCCTAACTTTTTTCAAAATTTTAGAAAATTCAGAGGTGTTAACCCACTGATTCCTAAAAAAATGGATTAAATGTGTATGAAATAGAAACTAGGTTGTTTCAACCATTTATCGTTATAAAGGGGACTCTATGGAAGCCTACTATACTAAATTCCTACTTTTTTCAAATTTTTAGAAAACTCATAGGTGTTAACCGACTGATTCCTAAAAAAACGGATTAAATGTCTATGAAATAGAAACTAGGTTGTTTCAACCATTTATCGTTATAAAGGAGACTGTATGGAAGCCTACTATACTAAATTCCTACTTTTTAGAATTTTCAGAAAACTCATAGGTGTTACCCACTAATACCTAAAAAAAAGGAGTAAATGTGTCTGAAATAGAAACTAGGTTGTTTCAACCATTTATCGTTATAAAGAAGACTCTAAGGAACCAACTGATTCCTAAAAAAATCGGATGAAATGTGTATGGAATAGAAACAAGGTTGTTTCAACCATTTATAGTTGTAAAGGGGACTCTAAGGAAGCCTACTAAACTAAATTCCTTAATATTTTCAAAATTTAAGAAAACTAGCGGTGTTAACCCACTGATTCCTAAAAAAAGGAGTAAATGTGTCTAAAATAGAAACTAGGTTGTTTCAACAATTTATCGTTATAAAGAAGACTCTAAGGAAGCCTACTAAACTAAATTCCAAACTCAGAGGTGTTAACCCACTGATTCCTAAAAAAAATAGATTAAATGTGTATGAAATAGAAACTAGGTTGTTTCAACCATTTATCGTTATAAAGGAGACTCTGATGCGCCGCAGGACTCAGACATAGACCAGCATGATGCTTTAGCCCAGGATGGGATGGATCATGGAGTGCAGCTTGAACCAGAGCTTGAAGCCGAGCAGGACTTAATTGTACCAGTTGGACCTATGACTCGAGCGAGAGCTAAAAAATTCAAAGAGGGAATTGGAGGATTACTTAACCAAATGTTTACTCAACAAGATCACTTGGGCTGGATTGGAGAAGACGTATCTCAAACAATTCTTGTTTTAATACATGCCCGAGAAGATCACTAAAATGGCCCATCAGATCACTTGAAGAGAAAAACTGAAACCAAATGAATCTAGACGGTAGCCGAAGGGTCCCTTTGATCAAAAACGTGTGGAATGAAGAGTTTCTTTGACTCTTCTTTATTTTCGGTCCTTATTGCATTTTTCTTATCTCAAACCATTCTGGTTTTGATACAGGCCCGAGAAGATCACTAAAATGGCCCATCAGATCACTTGAAGAGCAAAACTGAAACCGAATGAACCTAGACGGTAGCCAAAGGGTCCCTTTGATCAAAAACGTGTGGAATGAAGAGTTTCTTTGACTCTTCTTTATTTTCGGTCCTTATTGCATTTTTCTATGTCTTTTTTTCCTACAAAACATTTATTTCTTTGACTCTCTCATTTCTTAATATACACAACACTCATGATCAGTTTGAATAATCGATTTTTACTTGTGTTTTCTGAGAAAGAATTCTATTCATTCTTTGCTAAAGAACATTTTCTGTCACTTGGTGCGTAATATCCAAGTAACAACCTCTTCTTTGCTGTTCTAGTACGTCATATCTAGAGGCTTTGGGGAGTGGGAATATTAGCAGACTTACACATCTGTTGTGCGACCCTTCAATCCATCAAAATCACCCTTGTTTGCAATCTGCTTCTTGGTGTGAATTCTATCATCATAAACCGGTTGAGTGATCCTTAAATCTGGGCGTATCAAAGTGGTATCAGAGCCACTCAATCCGGTATCTTCACTTCAAATCATCTTCTCATCTTTTCACAATTCTTTCTTCTTCTTTCTTACTGGATCTGGGCTATTCTTTACCCCCATAGTGATCGCTTCATTACATAAAAAAAAAAAAAAAAACCAGAAGTTTGAATCACGGCTGAAGAGAAAACGAGGTGGGGTGGTGGAAGAGAAAGCCTGCTGGCCGAAGAGAAAACCGGCCTTGGAACAGTTAAAACGGATCCCTCAAAACTTTTCATCTTCTACGAATTTTTTTTTTTTTTTTTGTTACTTGGAAATTCTATTGGATTTGATTAGGATTTGTCTTTTTTTAGAACCTTGGGAAGGAAGTCTCTTGAGTGACCACAAAACTTCGAGAGAAACACTTGAGTGGGTGAGATTAAACACTTGAGAGTGTGAGATCTTTTCTACTAAATCGTTTGTTTAAGTGTTTTTCAGGGAAACATGGAGTCTAGTGATGATGAAAGACAAGGGCCTGGAATATCAATGGTCGTATTGTCTAAACTCCAGATGAGAGCTTTAAATGACCAAATGACTAATCTCATGAATGCAGGATTGAACCAGATCCACCAGAGGCTTGATGAGATCCAGGCTAGCCAACAAAACCAGCCTAGAGAAGCTCCAAGAAGAAACCGGCCAAGGAGAAATAACCAATCAGATGATGAGATTGATGAGGAGTACCTGTATGAGGATGTCAGATTTATCAACAGACCAAGGAGACAAAACCGAGAACAAGGTGATGTTAATCCTTTTGCTGCCAGGAGAAATAAAAGGAATGATGATCTAGGAAATCTTAAGCTTAAAATTCTCACTTTTATGGTTAAAATGATCCAGATGCTTACCTTGAATGGGAAAGAAAAGTTAAGCTTATTTTTGATTGTCAGAATTTTTTCAGAGCTTAAGAAAGTAAGGTTGGCTGCTACTGAATTCTCTGGTTACGCTATTAACTGGTTTGATCAAGTTGTGACTCTTAGGAGGAGATCAGGAGGGAGGCCAATAGCTACTTGGGATGATCTCACAACATTGATGAGAAAGAGATTTGTACCGGTCCATTACCACAGAGAGCTTCACCAAAAGCTCAGGCGTTTGCTTCAAGGCACTAGTCCGTGGAAGACTATTTCCAGGAGATGGAATCTCTCATGATCAAGGCAGATGTTGATGAGTCCGTGGAGGCTACAATGGCCCGTTTCTTAGCTGGTCTCAACCGTGACATTCAGGACCGCATGGAACTCCAGGAATACGAGAGTTTGGAGGAGATGCTCCATAAGGCGACCCTGATTGAGCAGCAGGCCAAGAGGAGAGAATTCTCAAAGCCCACTTTTGCCCCTAAGCCAGCCTTTGCTCTAAAACCAAACTACCAAGACAAAGGTAAGTCTCCTGCTCAGTCAAATACTGATTTTAAAACTAATGCGCCTGATGAGGACATCTTAAGCAGCAAGGTTGGAGAAGAAGATCCATTGCTTGTACCTGTTGGACCAGTTACAAGAGCCAAAACTAAAAAGATGAATGATGCACTTAATGGACTGATTTATGAAGTTATGGACAAGGAGATCATTCAAAAATCTATTGGTGATGTAATCTATCAAGTCCAGCCTGTTTTGAGCCTAATACAAGTCCAAGAAGAGCCCAAAAATAATCACCTTATTTTCTGGTCAAGAGAAGTGACGAAAATCACAAACAAAGAGTCATCAGCCTTATCTAGAAACACCATCTAGAAGCTCCATCTAGAAGCTCCATTACAAGTCAATAAAATCTGCAATTAGAAGTCAGGTCCAAGAAGAGCCCAAAATAATCACCTTATTTTCTGGTCAAGAGAAGTGACGAAAATCACAAACAAAGAGTCATCAGCCTTATCTAGAAACACCATCTAGAAGCTCCATCTAGAAGCTCCATCTAGAAGCTCCATTACAAGTCAATAAAATCTGCAATTAGAAGTCAGAAAAATCTGCCATTAAAAGTCAAACATGTAAATCAGCTTTGTTTACTAAGAGTCCTCAGAATTGGACTCTTAGTAAGCTTTGTTTAGATCTTTCTCTATATAAAGAGAACAAACATGTAAAGAAACATCAGACAGCAAATACAGAAATATTCAGATCAAGAAATCAGCTTTCTAATCAGATTTCTTCTTTTGTGAGAGTGATTCTCATTTTGTTCCTTGTGAACTTTTCGATCCTTGGTGTGTAATATCCAAGTGATCAAACCGGCTTATCAAACAATTCCCATCATTGTTTGTGGCGCCATTCACTGACCAAAGATTGTAGAATCGTTCTAAGTGAGCATTGGGTCTTGGGTTTAATATACCCCTGGTTCGTGCTTCGCGAGTTCTTCAGTCTAAGGTTTCCACCGCCTTGTTTTTTTTGGAGCGTTTTAAGTTGAGTATTGGGTCTAAGGTTTAATATACCTTAGGTTTGTACTTCGCGGGTCCACTAAAGTCGAGGATTATCCTTTCTACCATCTTAGAGAAAAGTTTCCTTGGGTATTCTGCATCATCTGGTATCAGAGCAAATCTCTAAGAAAAGTTTATCATTCCATCTAATATGTTCACCTTCTTGTCTATTCATCTTCTTTGTTTCATACTCTACCCTTTCATCCTTTTTTCCTTCCATTTTCAGTTTTCAATCTTTTCTGTTTTCATTTCTTAAAATCCAGCCAAAAAAATTCCATTAAAAAAATAGAAAAAAATCAAAAACAAAAGTCAGGAAAAAGGATCAAAGAAGTTCTGAATTATTTTTACATTCTAAAATTTCATATTCCAACATTTGTTTTGTTAAAAAAGCTTGTGTGCAATCTGTTCTTGAAAAAAAATATAAAAAAAAATCTTCCTAGACTCACTTTGTATCTACAATCTCCTTATTTTGGTCTTTGAGATACTTTGGGGAAGCATACTGAGTTGTATTGGTTAGTTCTATAAGAACTCTTTGAGAATCGCTGAAAAAAAAAAAGGCAGAGTGTGTGAGGAAATTAGAAGGTAAAAAAAAAAAACTAAATTAAGTGAAACACTTTTTGAGTGAAACACTTGAGAGATTGTGAGGTATTTTACTACTAACGTTTCTTTGCAGGTACAATCATGTCTAACCATGGAGAAAACAGCAACAACAACGATGTTGAGAACCAACATCCAGCCATTCCAAATCTTCAAATTCAAGCCTTGTTGGGAGAGATGCGGCGGCTGATGAGGGTTGAGTTGGAAGCCGTTCATCAGAGGTTGGATCGTGTCCAAGAAGAGGCACAACAGAGGCAACCACGAAATTTGCCTATTAGGACAGAAGGAAATCAACCTAGACAAGCAAGGGTTGAAGAAGAAGTCAATTACTACAGCCATGATGATCATTCATCAATGGGGAGCCGTAGGAGACCACGACGTGCTAGAGAAAGATTGAGCTCGTTTTTGATTGCCAAAACTATTCTGAAGTGAAGAAGGTACGAGTCGCAGCCACTGAATTTTGTGATTATGCTATTAATTGGTGGGATCAGTTGGTGACAAGCAGGAGGCGAAATGGCGAGTATCCCATTGAGACATGGGCTGAGATGAAGGCTATAATGAGGAGGCGTTTTGTGCCCAACCATTATCACCGAGAGCTACACCACAAGCTTCTACTTAAAGCATTGCACATCACGGTTACGTGAATTAGAAGATTCAGCTAATGAATGTCCCAACCGAAGAACAATGGTGCTTAGAGATGATGGTAAAATAGAAACTGAAGAAGAAGCAGAATCTGATTCTATGTCATCATTAGAAGACGATGTTGAAGAACTTCTGGCCAAAGGTGAATTGTTGGTCGCAAGGAGGTCATTGAGTGTGCAAGCTAAAGAAGAAGACAATGTGCAGCGTGAGAATCTGTTTCATTCTAGATGTCTTATTCAAGACAAGGTGTGCAGCCTGATTATTGATGAAGGAAGCTGCACAAACGTGGCTAGCACTACTCTAGTGGAGAAATTGGGTTTGAAAACCAAGAAACATTCCAAGCCTTACAAACTACAGTGGTTGAATGATAGTGGTGAGTTGAAGGTAACAAGGCAAGTTCTGATTTTATTTTGCATTGGAAAGTATGAAGATGAAGTGCTATGTGATGTAGTACCAATGCAAGCAGGCCATATACTACTGGGAAGACCATGGCAATTTGATCGCAGAGTGAGTCATGACGGTTACACCAACAAACACTCATTTGGATTCAAAGGAAGGATTGTTACACTTGTTCCTATGACACCACAAGAAATTTACCAAGATCAGCTGCTACTCAAACAAAAGGAGGAGCAAAAATCATTGAGTGGCCCAAACACTTACCACCAAAAGGAGAGTGAGAGCTTGAGAAAAACCCAGAAACAGACTTGTGAGAGCAAACTCGTGAGGAAACACACAAATTTCTTTGTGAGGTCTTGTGAGATAAAGAGAGCGATGTTTTCAAAACAACCAATGGTTGTACTTTTGTACAAGGAGGAACCTTTAAACTCTAACGATCTTGACCCAGTTTTGCCTAGTTGTGTTGTGTCATTGTTGCAAGATTATGATGATGTCTTTCCAGAAGATACACCTCATGGTTTACCACCAGTTCGTGGGATTGAGTATCAAATTGATTTTGTACCAGGAGCATCCATTCCTAATCGACCTGCCTATAGAACGAATCCAGAAGAGACAAAGGAGCTTCGAAGGCAAGTTAGTGAACTGATGGAGAAGGAGTACATTCGAGAAAGCATTAGTCCATGTGCTGTTCCAGTTTTGCTAGTTCCTAAGAAGGATGGGACTTGGAGGATGTGTGTTGACTGTCGCGCCATCAACAACATCACGATAAAGTATCGACACCCTATTCCTCATTTAGATGATATGCTGGATGAATTGCATGGTTCTTGTGTGTTTTCTAAGATTGATCTTAAGAGTGGTTATCACCAGATTCGAATGAAAGAGGGTGATGAGTGGAAAACTGCTTTTAAAACAAAACATGGTTTATATGAGTGGTTAGTAATGCCTTTTGGATTAACTAACGCACCCAGCACTTTCATGAGATTAATGAATCATGTTCTGAGAACATTCATTGGAATATTTGTTGTTGTCTACTTTGATGACATTTTGATCTATAGCAAAAAAACTTAGAAGATCATGTTGAGCATTTAAAATCTGTTTTAGTTGTTCTAAGAAAAGAAAAATTGTTTGCTAATCTGAAGAAGTGTACCTTTTGCACAGATAAACTTGTGTTTCTAGGTTTTGTTGTAAGTGCACAGGGTATACAGGTTGACGAAGAGAAAGTGAGGGCTATTCGAGAGTGGCCTAGTCCAAAACTGTTGGTGAAGTGCGAAGTTTCCATGGACTTGCTGGTTTCTATCGGAGGTTTGTAAGAGACTTTAGTACCATTGCTGCCCCACTCACTGAAGTAATCAAGAAGGATGTAGGATTCAAATGGGGAGAAGCTCAAGAAGAAGCGTTCCAACTGTTAAAAGAGAAATTGACTAACGCTCCTCTATTGTCTTTGCCTAATTTTTTAAAGACTTTTGAGATTGAGTGTGATGCTTCAGGTGTTGGAATTGGAGCTGTGTTGATGCAAGAGAAGAAGCCAATTGCATTCTTTAGTGAAAAGTTGAACGGAGCAACTTTGAACTATCCTACATATGACAAAGAGTTATACGCTCTTGTTCGAGCATTGCAAACATGGCAGCACTACTTGTGGCCTAAGGAGTTTGTGATTCACACTGATCATGAATCTTTGAAACACTTGAAGGGCCAACAAAAGTTGAACAAACGTCATGCACGTTGGATGGAATTCATTGAGACATTTCCTTATGTCATTCGATACAAGCAAGGTAAGGAAAATGTCGTGGCTGATGCATTATCAAGAAGGTATGCTTTACTTTCTACTCTTGATGCTAAGTTACTTGGTTTTGAACACATCAAGAAATTATATTCTTCTGATCTAGATTTTAAAGATGTGTATCAATCTTGTGAGAAGTTTGCACATGGGAAGTACT
Source organism: Pseudoturritis turrita (assembly GCA_900406555.1). Taxonomy (NCBI): domain Eukaryota; kingdom Viridiplantae; phylum Streptophyta; class Magnoliopsida; order Brassicales; family Brassicaceae; genus Pseudoturritis; species Pseudoturritis turrita. Next base: position 148,371 of record OVBL01000552.1, read on the forward strand.
TCAGGCATGAAAACTTTCTGTTTCATGAGAATAAACTATGTGTGCCTAACTGTTCTTTGAGAGACCTCCTGGTTAGGGAATCACATGGAGGAGGACTAATGGGGCATTTTGGAGTTGCCAAAACGTTGAGTATTTTGCAGGAGCATTTCTATTGGCCACACATGAAGAGAGATGTGGAGAGAATCTGTGGCAGATGTGTAACTTGCAAACAAGTCAAGTCCATAGTACAACCGCATGGTATGTATACTCCTTTGCCTATCCCTACTGATCCTTGGACTGATATCTCAATGGATTTCGTGTTAGGACTGCCTAGGACTAAGAAAGGAAGAGATTCTGTCTTTGTAGTTGTTGATAGATTCTCTAAGATGGCACACTTCATTCCATGTCATAAAAGTGATGATGCTTTGCATGTTGCTGATTTGTTCTTTAGAGAAGTTGTTCGATTGCATTGCATGCCTAGAACCATTGTTTCAGATAGAGATGTTAAGTTCTTAAGCTACTTTTGGAAAAATTTGTGGGCTAAGTTAGGAACTAAGTTGTTGTTTTCAACTACTTGTCATCCTCAAACTGATGGTCAAACTGAAGTAGTGAATAGAACTTTATCCACTTTGTTGCGTGCTATCATTAAAAAGAACATCAAAACATGGGAAGATTGTTTGCCGCATGTTGAGTTTGCTTATAATCATGCTGTACATTCTGCTACTAAGTTTTCACCTTTTCAGATTGTTTATGGTTTTAATCCTTTGATCCCCTTGGATTTATCACCATTACCTTTAAATGAGCGTGTGAACTTAGATGGAAAAAGAAAAGAACTGAATTTGTTAAGAAGATTCATGAGAAAGCACGGCACAACATTGAGAAAAGGACTAAGCAATACCAAAAGCAAACAAACAAAGGGCGACGACAAGTTATCTTTGAACCGGGTGACTGAGTTTGGGTTCATATGAGAAAGGAGCGTTTTCCAGCCCAGAGAAAATCCAAACTGATGCCAAGAGGAGATGGTCCATTTCAAGTCTTAGAGAAGATCAATGACAATGCCTACAAGCTAGACTTGCCCAGTGAGTACAATATAAGTTCTAGCTTCAATGTTTATGACTTGACTCCTTTTAATGTAGGTGACCAGCTTGATTTGAGGTCAAATCCTTTTCAAGAGGAGGAGAATGATGAGGACATCTTAAGCAGCAAGGTTGGAGAAGAAGATCCATTGCTTGTACCTGTTGGACCAGTTACAAGAGCCAAAGCTAAAAAGATGAATGATGCACTTAATGGACTGATTTATGAAGTTATGGACAAGGAGATCATTCAAAAATCCATTGGTGATGTAATCTATCAAGTCCAGCCTGTTTTGAGCCTAATACAAGTCCAAGAAGAGCCCAAAATAATCACCTTATTTTCTGGTCAAGAGAAGTGACGAAAATCACAAACAAAGAGTCATCAGCCTTATCTAGAAACACCATCTAGAAGCTCCATCTAGAAGCTCCATTACAAGTCAATAAAATCTGCAATTAGAAATCAGGTCCAAGAAGAGTCCAAAATAATCACCTTATTTTCTGGTCAAGAGAAGTGACGAAAATCACAAACAAAGAGTCATCAGCCTTATCTAGAAACACCATCTAGAAGCTCCATCTAGAAGCTCCATTACAAGTCAATAAAATCTGCAATTAGAAGTCAGAAAAATCTGCCATTAAAAGTCAATATAGGCTGCCTCAGAATTGGACTCTTAGTAAGCTTTGTTTAGATCTTTCTCTATATAAAGAGAACAAACATGTAAAGAAACATTAGACAGCAAATACAGAAATATTCAGATCAAGAAATCAACTTTCTAATCAGATTTCTTCTTTTGTGAGACTGATTCTCATTTTGTTCCTTGTGAACTTTTCGATCCTTGGTGTGTAATATCCAAGTGATCAAACCGGCTTATCAAACAATTCCCATCATTGTTTGTGGTGCCATTCACTGACCAAAGATTGTAGAATCGTTCTAAGTGAGCATTGGGTCTTGGGTTTAATATACCCCTGGTTCGTGCTTCGCGAGTTCTTTAGTCTAAGGTTTCCACCGCCTTGTTTTTTTGGGAGCGTTTTAAGTTGAGTATTGAGTCTAAGGTTTAATATACCTTAGGTTTGTACATCGCAAGTCCACTAAAGTCGAGGATTATCCTTTCTACCATTTTAGAGAAAAGTTTCCTTGGGTATTCCGCATCAGCGCCTGCTCGTTTTGACAAAGGAAAGACAGTGGAGACCAACAACCGAGCCAGAGACATCAGATGTTTTAAGTGTCAAGGGCTTGGACACTATGTTAATAAGTGCCCGAATCAAAAGATGATGATTCTCTTGGACAATGGTGAGGTGGAGTCCGAGGAAGAGAAGGAGGATCTCGGTCCTATCTTTGATGAGGAGGAAGGGGAGTTTGAATACCCAGCTCAAGGCCAACTTCTAGTCACAAGAAGATCTCTAAGTGTCCAACCAAAGCCTGACAAACGAGAACAAAGGGAGAACCTTTTTCACTCTAGATGTTTTGTTAATGATAAAGTGTGTTCTCTTATTATTGATGGCGACAACTGTAGTAACGTTGCTAGTGACACTCTTGTCAGGAAATTGGGCTTGGAAGTGCAGCCTCATCCTCGTCCTTTTAAGCTGGAATGGCTTAATGAATCCGGTGAACAGCATGTGAAGGAGCTAGTCACGGTTCCTATAAAAATTGGAAGATATGAAGATCAGATTCTGTGCAATGTTCTTCCAATGGATGCTAGTCATATTTTGCTTGGCCGGCCGTGGCAGTTTGACAAGAGAGCCATTCATGACGGCAACACCAACAGGCATTCTTTTGAACACCAAGGAAAGAAGATCACTTTGGTGCCTTTGTCTCCTTTAGAAGTGCATCAGGACCAGATTCAGCTCAAGAAGAACCGGGAAGCAACAAAGACATCTGATGAGCCAAAGGTGAACCCCAAGATTTCTAACTTCTTGGTCAAGCAAAGCCAGGTAAGGAAATCATTGTTTTCTCAACAGCCTTTTCTTTTGCTTGTTTACAAAGAATCACTAATGGCATCTTCTAACATTGCACCGGAGCTTCCGAGTGGTCTTAAAGATGTCTTGCAGGAATTTTCAGATGTTTTTCCTGAGGAGAATTCAAAGGAATTGCCACCGGTCCGAGGTATAGAACATCAAATCGACTTTGTTCCAAGCGCCTCTCTTCCCAACCGGCCAGCTTACAGAACCAATCCCATGGAGACCAAAGAACTTCAGAAACAGATTGATGAACTACTTGACAAAGGATACATCTGGGAAAGCCTTAGCCCGTGTGCCGTGCCAGTGCTACTCGTTCCAAAGAAAGATGGGACATGGCGCATGTGTGTGGACTGCCGTGCCACAAACAATATTACGGTAAAATATAGGCATCCCATCCCTAGGCTAGATGACATGTTAGATGAGTTGCATGGTTCATCTGTTTTCTCTAAAATTGACCTGAAAAATGGCTATCACCAAATTCGCATGAAAGAAGGTGATGAGCGGAAGACTGCATTCAAAACAAAGCTAGGTTTGTATCAATGGCTTGTTATGCCTTTCGGTTTAACAAATGCACCTAGCACTTTTATGCGTCTCATGAATCATGTGTTAAGGTCTTTCATTGGTCATTTTGTGGTTGTATATTTTGATGACATTTTGATTTACAGCAAATCCCATGAAGAGCATGAACAACATTTGAAATCCGTGTTAGAGGTCCTTAGGAAAGAAAGGTTGTTTGCTAACTTTAAAAAGTGCTCTTTTGGAACGGATCATGTGGTTTTTCTAGGATTTGTTGTAGGTGCAAATGGAGTCCGGGTTGATGAGGAGAAGATCAAGGCCATCCGTGATTGGCCCAACCCTAAGACCATTGGTGATGTGATCATGGAGCAGCATGAACCTGAGGATCCGCTTGAAGCAGAGGAGGACACGGATAATGGAGCTAAGGAGCAGCTTGTACCCGAGGAAGCAAAGGATCCCTTACATGTTCCACCTGGTCCAATGACTAGGTCAAGGACGAAACGTCTTAACCAAGCTATTAGCACGCTCCTACGTGTAAGAAATCAAAGAATAAGAGTGAATAATAATGGTGGAGAAGAGGATGGACGAAATAGAAAGAGAGTATAGAGTTTTAGAGAGAGAGAGTATATCTGAATTGTTCTTGTATTTCTGTGTGTTATTTATTTACATGTTGGATCTCTTTATATAGAGAAATTTCAGACTATTTCTATGCAGATTATATTGACTTCTAAGACAGCCTATATGGACTTGTAAGGCAGCAGCCTATATTGACATTCCTATAAGGCAGCAGCCTATATTGAAATTTTAGGCAGAGCTTCTAGAGGGAGCTGGTGGAAAACTTCTAGATGGAGGTTCTGATTTTTCCACTTGAATTTCCTTAATAGTTTGAACACTACGTCAAGAAGAAGGCAACCTTAAACTCGATGCTTGTCCAACTACTCTGGTTGTGATTCAAGCCGTTTAAGGGTTGACAATGGGAGGTGTGTGGCTTGTACTCTTTTTCCCTTGGTCTGGTTTTTTCCCATTGGATTTTCTAGACAAGGTTTTTAATGAGGCAAGTTCACACACTTACACATTTGCCCCATTGTTAACAATGCCATTAAAGAAGAAGAAATCACGTTTTTTTAGTTACATTAAAAACAGAGAGTTTTTCTTTGTTGGTCAAAACTGAGAGTTAATGTCTTAATTACTCTTTTTCATTTTCGAGAAGTCTTACCTTGTTTCCAAGGCTTCTCTCTTCTATATGTACTCTGATTTTCGTTCTAATAAAATTATCAAACATTTTCTTATCAAAAATCTCTTTTGTGAAATTCGTTTGATCATTTCTTGTAATTGTTTCGGTGAATCCAAACAGAATCAAGAGTTTCGATAGTCTAAGTGTCTCTCATCACACTTAGAAGTATCATTCGTTTCAATCTTTTCCGTTTCAACAAGACCAATCCCCCCAGCCATATCGCTCATCATTTCGTTCATCATCCCGTTCAAAAGATTACCATTCCGCAGCCTTTGAAATTTCTTACAAACCTTACGAACCATCACGTTCAGAAGATCAAGGGAATTCTGCAGCCTTTGAAATTTCTTACAAACCTTACGAATCATCACGTTCAGAAGATCAAGGGAATTCTGCAGCCTTTGAAATTTCTTACAAACATTACAAATCATCACCACCATTCAATCAACCACACGAAGTGTATTCAAGGGGCTGTGATCTCTCTAACCAGGATCATATCAAGTGGTATCAGAGCCACTTCGTGTCAGGTTGTATCCATTCAATCTGTTCGTATTCTGTTTTGAGTATAGATCTGATATTTCTGCTTTAAAACAGTAGGAAATTCGTGGTTTTGGAATAGGACTCTTCAACTTTCATATTTGATCAGTTAGGGTTCATAAGAAAACTGTTGGAAATTCTGGACTTTTCATATTCTGAAATTTTTTTTTCTGAATATTTTCTTTGTTACTTGATCCATTAGTTGCAAGGAACTTTTTACTTGTTTCTCGTGTTCTGATTATTGCAGAGACATGGAGAACGATGAGGAAGGAGAAAACAGCAACAAGCTTTTGCTTGAAGCTCTCACAGCCACAATGACTAAGTTGATTGATGAAAAGCTAGAAGCCTTTAGGCATGAACGTGTCAATTCTGATCAAGACAGAGATAAACCAAGAAGAAGACATAGAGACCATACAGAGGCTGGAGACTCAGTGAGCTATTATAGCCAATTTTCCAAACAAAACAGTCATAGAAGAACAAGGCGTGACAGAGAAGAAAAATCTCTTCCTAGGGACAATCTGGCCGGTTTAAAGTTAAAGATTCCTCTATTTCATGGAACGAATGATCCGGATGTGTATCCGGATGTGTATCGAATTAGTGTTCAACTGCCAAGAATACACAGAAACGAATAGAGTAAAAGTGGCAGCCACGGAATTCTATGATTATGCATTATCATGGTGGGATCAACTTGTTACGGCTAGAATAAGGATTGGAGATTATCCTATTGACACTTGGAGTCAGATGAAGATTCTAATGAGGAAACGGTTCGTACCAAGCCACTACCATAGGGAGCTTCATCACAGATTAAGGAACTTGGTACAAGGAAACAGATCCGTAGAAGAATACTACAAAGAGTTGGAAACTCTCATGCTACGGGCTGATATAAGAGAGGATAAGGAGGCTACTTTGTCAAGATTCTTAGGAGGTCTCAACAGAGATATTCAAGATCAGTTGGAGGTTCAACATTATGAGGAATTAGAAGACCTACTGCACAAGACCGTTATGTTTGAAACACAACTCAAGAGGAAGAGTTCTAAGACTAGTTTCGGTCCAGGAAGGTCTAGCTATCATAGAGAGGACAAGAATGGATTTCAGAAGGATTATAAGCCTTTTGTAAAGCCAAAGGTTGAGGATCAAGATCAGAAAGGAAAGAGCAAGGCTGTTGCAACAAGAGCTAGGGATCTTAAGTGCTACAAATGTCATGGTTTGGGACATTATGCTAGCGAGTGCTCCAACAAAAGAGTTTTGGTGCTTAGGGAAAATGGAGAGATAGAATCCGAAGATGAGCAGCCTGAGGAAAGTTTGTTTCCAGAGGATTATGAGGCCGCACCAGCCGAAAATCTACTAGTCACCATGAGGAACTTGAGTGTTATGAGCAAATCAGAAGAACAAGAGCAAAGGGAAAATCTTTTTCACTCTAGATGCATAGTTAAGGACAAACTATGTAGTCTGATCATAGATGGTGGAAGTTGCACTAATGTTGCGAGTGAAACTATGGTCAAAAAGCTTGGACTTGAGGAATTAAAGCATCCGAGACCAAACAAGGTACAATGGTTAGATGATAGCAAAGAGATGGCGGTGAAAACTCAAGTTAAGGTTCCTTTATCTATTGGAAAGTATGAAGACGAAATCCTATGTGATGTGTTGCCTATGGAAGCTAGTCACATTCTGTTGGGAAGACCATGGCAATCAGATAAGAGAGTTACTCATGATGGGTTCACCAATCGCCATTCCTTTGAATTCAAAGGGAGAAAAACCGTTCTGATTCCAATGGCTCCTCATGAAGTATATCAAGATCAATTGAGCATGAAAAAGAAAGCGGTCGAAGCATCTAAACCATCCAATCTCATGATCACCGAGAGTAAGAAAAAGGGAAGTAATTTACACAAGTCTAGCTTACTCTTTGTGTTTAAAGAAACTCTTACTTGTACAACTAACCAAGAACCGGCCTTGCCGAGTAATATTGAGTTTCTTTTACAGGATTTCAACGACGTATTTCCAGAGGACAATCCGGAGGGATTACCACCTATTAGAGGCATTGAACATCAAATTGATTTCATGCCCAAAGCAGCCTTGCCAAACAGACCCGCATATAGGACAAATCCTATGGAAACCAAGGAGTTACACTACAAGAAAACAGGCCCTTTTGCGAGGAGAATTTGCGACCACAATCTGTGGTCGCAAATTTGCGAGGCGTTTGCTAGGAATTTGCATTTGGAGTCGCAAATTAGTCGCAAATTTGCGTGGATAAATTTTAGTCGCAATTTCGTCGCAAATATGCTCAAATTTGCGACTAATTTGCGACGAAAAGATAGTTCGTAGCAACCACGTTGCAAATTTGCGAGGCATTTGCGGGGACAGATATTTTCTAAGATTTGCGACTGATTTGCGAGAATATTTAGAAAGTAGGTACCCACGCTGATCCTTTATAAATAGCAAGCTATGGGGGAGACAAAAATCATATCACAAATATCCCAAATCTACTCACAAAAATATTTTCTTTCGCAAACACACTATAAATCCGATATTTTTTGTGGAGAGGTCGATAATCGGATCATGTCTTTGCATCATGAGATATACACGGTTCGGGTATGGATGTACAACCGGCGAGATCCAGATACCGGTGAAGTGACGAGAGATTTTAGTGATGGTCTTGATCAATTTTTGACCCACGCGACACATCAGTCATTCGCGGGAGAAAACGGTAACAAAATTTTCTGTCCTTGTGTTAAGTGCGAGAACATGGATCATCATGATGCAAACACTGTTTGGAAGCATTTATATACGAGGGGGTTTTTGCCTAATTATTATGTGTGGTTTGCGCACGGAGAAGATTTTGTAGTTAATGTTCCGGGTAGTTCAAGTACAAGTTATCATGGCAATCAAGATGGCGCTAGTAGTTTTGATAATAACTATGATCAGCATGCTCATCAGCAAGATTATAATGAATATGGATATGGTAATAGTGATGGGAATAGGTTTCATGACATGGTTACTGATGCATTTCATGAAAATACTGCCTCGTTTAATGATAATACTTTTGAAGAACCAAACCCGAGTGCTAAAAAGTTTTACGATATGTTAGACGCTGCTAATGAACCCATCTACGAAGGATGTAGAGAAGGGCTTTCAAAATTGTCATTAGCATCTAGGATGATGACAATTAAAAGCGAAGATAACATTAGTGAAAATTGCATGGATAAATGGACTGCATTGTTTAACGAGTATTTGCCGGAGGGTAATAACTCGGCAGAGAGTTACTATGAAATACAGAGACTGGTCGCGAGTCTTGGTTTACCGTCTGAGATGATTGACGTCTGCATTGATAACTGTATGATTTTCTGGAAAGATGATGATAAGCTGCAGGAATGCCGTTTTTGCGGAAAACCGAGATATAAAGAGACAGGTGGCCGCACGAAGGTGCCGTTCCAGCGTATGTGGTATCTTCTGATAACAGATAGATTGAAGCGATTATACCAATCAAAGCAGACAGCTGGGGCAATGAGGTGGCACGCAGAACACTTTAGTAAGGAAGGGGTGATATCTCATCCATCAGATGCGAAGGCGTGGAAACACTTTAACACGGTACATTCGGACTTTGCTGAAGAACATAGAAAGGTTTAGTCCATTTGGTATGTCTGGTCGGCAATACTCGTTGTGGCCAGTCATATTAACGCCTTATAATTTACCTCCGGATATGTGCATGCATCGAGAATTTTTGTTCATGAGCATTCTTGTTTCGGGGCCTAAGCATCCAAAAATATCTCTTGGCGTCTTCTTGCAGCCTCTGATCTACGAATTAAAGGAGTTGTGGCATGTCGGTGTACGAATGTTCGATTCATCAAACCGCCGGAACTTCACCATGAAGGTTGTGCTTATGTGGACCATAAGCGACTTTCCCACCTATGGGATGTTATCTGGATGGACAACTCATGGGAAATTATCATGTCCTTACTGTCTGGATCAGACTGATGCGTTTCAATTGATGAGTGGACGCAAAACGTGCTGGTTCGATTGTCATCGTCGGTTTCTGCCATTGGGTCATCCGTATAGAAATAACAAGAAGTTGTTCAAGAAAAACAAAACCGTCAAAGTTCCCCCCCCCCCCGGTTTATCTTTCAGGGGAACAGTTGGAAGCGCAAATAGATTATTGCGGTGCTCAACAAACTACAGAAGTTGGGGGTAACTGGTACAGTGTCCCCGCTAATATGCCGGGTGGATATGGGCAGTATCATAACTGGCATAAGAAGAGTATATTCTGGGAACTGCCGTACTGGAAGGATCATCTCCTGAGGCATAATTTGGATGTAATGCACGTCGAGAAGAACTTTTTCGAAAATATCATCCACACGTTGTTGAATGTTCCGGATAAAACGAAAGACAATTTGAAATCACGTTTGGATCTCCCTGGTATATGCGCAAGGCCTGAGTTGCACATAACAAGCGATGGTAGGGCCCCGATTCCTATATTTCGGCTGTCATCAGACGCGAAGAATAGTTTGTTTAAGTGGGTTAAGGATGATGTCAAGTTTCCAGATGGATATGTGTCAACGTTCTCAAGGTGTGTCGAGCAAGGGCAAAAATTTCTGGAATGAAGAGCCATGATTGTCATGTATTCATGCAACGACTACTCCCATTTGCATTGCATTGCAATAACCTAGCAGGTATTTTTCTTGTATGTATATATATATATAAATTTGTAGTTTGTTAACGCATACAAATGTGCTCGAACATTAACGTGGTACATAATTTCAGGTATCGGGGCATTTTTCAGAGACTTATGTGCTCGAACATTAACTGCGGACGATATCCACTGATTCCTAAAAAAACGGATTAAATGTGTATGAAATAGAAACTAGGTTATTTCAGCCATTTATCGTTATAAAGAAGACTCTAAGGAAGTCTACTAAATTAAATTCTTACTTTTTTCAAAATTTTAGAAAACTCAAAGGTGTTAAACCACAGATTCCTAAAAAAATCGGATTAAATGTGTCTGGAATAGAAACAAGGTTCTTTCAACCATTTATAGTTACAAAGGAAGCCTACTAAACTAAATTCCTAAATTTCTTCAAAATTTTAGAAAACTCAGACGTGTTAACCCACTGATTCCTAAAAAAATGAGTAAATGTGTCTGAAATAGAAACTAGGTTGTTTCAACCATTTATCGTTATAAAGAAGACTCTAAGGAAGCCAACAAAATTAAATTCTTACTTTTTTCAAAATTTATGAAAACTTAGAACCCACTGATTCTTAAAAAAATCGGATTAAATGTGTCTGGAATAGAAACAAGGTTGTTTCAACCATTTATAGTTGTAAAGAGGACTCTAAGGAAGCCTACTAAACTAAATTCCTAAATATTTTCAAAATTTAAGAAAACTCAGAGGTATTAACCCACTGATTCCTAAACAAACGAGTAAATGTGTCTAAAATAGAAACCAGGTTGTTTCAACAATTTATCGTTACAAAGAAGACTCTAAGAAAGCCTACTAAACTAAATTCTTACTTTTTCAAAATTTTAGAAAACTCAGTGGTGTTAACCCACTGATTCCTAAAAAAAACGAATTAAATGTGTATGAAATAGAAACTAGGTTATTTCAGCCATTTATCGATGTAATGAAGACTCTAAGGAAGCCTACTAAATTAAATTCTTACTTTTTTCAAAATTTTAGAAAACTCAAAGGTGTTAAACCACTGATTCCTAAAAAAATCGGATTAAATGTGTCTGGAATAGAAACAAGGTTCTTTCAACCATTTATAGTTACAAAGGAAGCCTACTAAACTAAATTCCTAAATTTCTTCAAAATTTTAGAAAACTCAGACCTGTTAACCCACTGATTCCTAAAAAAATGAGTATATGTGTCTGAAATAGAAACTAGGTTGTTTCAACCAATTATCGTTATAAAGAAGACTCTAACGAAGGCAACTAAATTAAATTCTTACTTTTTTCAAAATTTATGAAAACTTAGAACCCACTGATTCCTAAAAAAATCGGATTAAATGTGTCTGGAATAGAAACAAGGTTGTTTCAACCATTTATAGTTGTAAAAGGGACTCTAAGGAAGCATACTAAACTAAATTCCTAAATATTTTCAAAATTTAAGAAAACTCAGAGGTGTTAACCCACTGATTCCTAAAAAAACGAGTAAATGTGTCTAAAATAGAAACCAGGTTGTTTCAACAATTTATCGTTATAAAGAAGACTCTAAGGAAGCCTACTAAACTAAATTCTTACTTTTTCAAAATTTTAGAAAACTCAGTGGTGTTAACCCACTGATTCCTAAAAAAAACTGATTAAATGTGTATGAAATAGAAACTAAATTATTTCAGCCATTTGTCGTTATAAAGAAGACTCTAAGGAAGCCTACTAAATTAAATTCTTAATTTTTTCAAAATTTTAGAAAATTCAAAGGTGTTAACCCACTGATTCCTAAAAAAATCGGATTAAATGTGTCTGAAATAGAAACAAGGTTGTTTCAACCATTTATAGTTACAAAGGAAGCCTACTAAACTAAATTCCTAAATTTCTTCAAAATTTTAGAAAACTCAGACGTGTTAACCCACTGATTCCTAAAAAAATGAGTAAATGTGTCTGAAATAGAAACTAGGTTGTTTCAACCAATTATCGTTATAAAGAAGACTCTAACGAAGCCAACTAAATTAAATTCTTACTTTTTTCAAAATTTATGAAAACTTAGAACCCACTGATTCCTAAAAAAATCGGATTAAATGTGTCTGGAATAGAAACAAGGTTGTTTCAACCATTTATAGTTGTAAAGGGGACTCTAAGGAAGCCTACTAAACTAAATTCCTAAATATTTTCAAAATTTAAGAAAACTCAGAGGTATTAACCCACTGATTCCTAAACAAACGAGTAAATGTGTCTAAAATAGAAACCAGGTTGTTTCAACAATTTATCGTTATAAAGAAGACTCTAAGGAAGCCTACTAAACTAAATTCTTACTTTTTCAAAATTTTAGAAAACTCAGTGGTGTTAACCCACTGATTCCTAAAAAAAACGGATTAAATGTGTATGAAATAGAAACTAGATTATTTCAGCCATTTGTCGTTATAAAGAAGACTCTAAGGAAGCCTACTAAATTAAATTCTTAATTTTTTCAAAATTTTAGAAAATTCAAAGGTGTTAACCCACTGATTCCTAAAAAAATGAGTATATGTGTCTGAAATAGAAACTAGGTTGTTTCAACCAATTATCGTTATATAGAAGACTCTAACGAAGGCAACTAAATTAAATTCTTACTTTTTTCAAAATTTATGAAAACTTAGAACCCACTGATTCTTCAAAAAATCGGATTAAATGTGTCTGGAATAGAAACAAGGTTGTTTCAACCATTTATAGTTGTAAAGAGGACTCTAAGGAAGCCTACTAAACTAAATTCCTAAATATTTTCAAAATTTAAGAAAACTCAGAGGTATTAACCCACTGATTCCTAAACAAATGAGTAAATGTGTCTAAAATAGAAACCAGGTTGTTTCAACAATTTATCGTTACAAAGAAGACTCTAAGAAAGCCTACTAAACTAAATTCTTACTTTTTCAAAATTTTAGAAAACTCAGTGGTGTTAACCCACTGATTTCTAAAAAAAACGAATTAAATGTGTATGAAATAGAAACTAGGTTATTTCAGCCATTTATCGATGTAATGAAGACTCTAAGGAAGCCTACTAAATTAAATTCTTACTTTTTTCAAAAGTTTAGAAAACTCAAAGGTGTTAAACCACTGATTCCTAAAAAAATCGGATTAAATGTGTCTGGAATAGAAACAAGGTTCTTTCAACCATTTATAGTTACAAAGGAAGCCTACTAAACTAAATTCCTAAATTTCTTCAAAATTTTAGAAAACTCAGACCTGTTAACCCACTGATTCCTAAAAAAATGAGTATATGTGTCTGAAATAGAAACTAGGTTGTTTCAACCAATTATCGTTATAAAGAAGACTCTAACGAAGGCAACTAAATTAAATTCTTACTTTTTTCAAAATTTATGAAAACTTAGAACCCACTGATTCCTAAAAAAATCGGATTAAATGTGTCTGGAATAGAAACAAGGTTGTTTCAACCATTTATAGTTGTAAAAGGGACTCTAAGGAAGCATACTAAACTAAATTCCTAAATATTTTCAAAATTTAAGAAAACTCAGAGGTGTTAACCCACTGATTCCTAAAAAAACGAGTAAATGTGTCTAAAATAGAAACCAGGTTGTTTCAACAATTTATCGTTATAAAGAAGACTCTAAGGAAGCCTACTAAACTAAATTCTTACTTTTTCAAAATTTTAGAAAACTCAGTGGTGTTAACCCACTGATTCCTAAAAAAAACTGATTAAATGTGTATGAAATAGAAACTAAATTATTTCAGCCATTTGTCGTTATAAAGAAGACTCTAAGGAAGCCTACTAAATTAAATTCTTAATTTTTTCAAAATTTTAGAAAATTCAAAGGTGTTAACCCACTGATTCCTAAAAAAATCGGATTAAATGTGTCTGAAATAGAAACAAGGTTGTTTCAACCATTTATAGTTACAAAGGAAGCCTACTAAACTAAATTCCTAAATTTCTTCAAAATTTTAGAAAACTCAGACGTGTTAACCCACTGATTCCTAAAAAAATGAGTAAATGTGTCTGAAATAGAAACTAGGTTGTTTCAACCAATTATCGTTATAAAGAAGACTCTAACGAAGCCAACTAAATTAAATTCTTACTTTTTTCAAAATTTATGAAAACTTAGAACCCACTGATTCCTAAAAAAATCGGATTAAATGTGTCTGGAATAGAAACAAGGTTGTTTCAACCATTTATAGTTGTAAAGGGGACTCTAAGGAAGCCTACTAAACTAAATTCCTAAATATTTTCAAAATTTAAGAAAACTCAGAGGTATTAACCCACTGATTCCTAAACAAACGAGTAAATGTGTCTAAAATAGAAACCAGGTTGTTTCAACAATTTATCGTTATAAAGAAGACTCTAAGGAAGCCTACTAAACTAAATTCTTACTTTTTCAAAATTTTAGAAAACTCAGTGGTGTTAACCCACTGATTCCTAAAAAAAACGGATTAAATGTGTATGAAATAGAAACTAGATTATTTCAGCCATTTGTCGTTATAAAGAAGACTCTAAGGAAGCCTACTAAATTAAATTCTTAATTTTTTCAAAATTTTAGAAAATTCAAAGGTGTTAACCCACTGATTCCTAAAAAAATGAGTATATGTGTCTGAAATAGAAACTAGGTTGTTTCAACCAATTATCGTTATATAGAAGACTCTAACGAAGGCAACTAAATTAAATTCTTACTTTTTTCAAAATTTATGAAAACTTAGAACCCACTGATTCTTCAAAAAATCGGATTAAATGTGTCTGGAATAGAAACAAGGTTGTTTCAACCATTTATAGTTGTAAAGAGGACTCTAAGGAAGCCTACTAAACTAAATTCCTAAATATTTTCAAAATTTAAGAAAACTCAGAGGTATTAACCCACTGATTCCTAAACAAATGAGTAAATGTGTCTAAAATAGAAACCAGGTTGTTTCAACAATTTATCGTTACAAAGAAGACTCTAAGAAAGCCTACTAAACTAAATTCTTACTTTTTCAAAATTTTAGAAAACTCAGTGGTGTTAACCCACTGATTTCTAAAAAAAACGAATTAAATGTGTATGAAATAGAAACTAGGTTATTTCAGCCATTTATCGATGTAATGAAGACTCTAAGGAAGCCTACTAAATTAAATTCTTACTTTTTTCAAAAGTTTAGAAAACTCAAAGGTGTTAAACCACTGATTCCTAAAAAAATCGGATTAAATGTGTCTGGAATAGAAACAAGGTTCTTTCAACCATTTATAGTTACAAAGGAAGCCTACTAAACTAAATTCCTAAATTTCTTCAAAATTTTAGAAAACTCAGACCTGTTAACCCACTGATTCCTAAAAAAATGAGTATATGTGTCTGAAATAGAAACTAGGTTGTTTCAACCAATTATCGTTATAAAGAAGACTCTAACGAAGGCAACTAAATTAAATTCTTACTTTTTTCAAAATTTATGAAAACTTAGAACCCACTGATTCCTAAAAAAATCGGATTAAATGTGTCTGGAATAGAAACAAGGTTGTTTCAACCATTTATAGTTGTAAAAGGGACTCTAAGGAAGCATACTAAACTAAATTCCTAAATATTTTCAAAATTTAAGAAAACTCAGAGGTGTTAACCCACTGATTCCTAAAAAAACGAGTAAATGTGTCTAAAATAGAAACCAGGTTGTTTCAACAATTTATCGTTATAAAGAAGACTCTAAGGAAGCCTACTAAACTAAATTCTTACTTTTTCAAAATTTTAGAAAACTCAGTGGTGTTAACCACTGATTCCTAAAAAAAAACTGATTAAATGTGTATGAAATAGAAACTAAATTATTTCAGCCATTTGTCGTTATAAAGAAGACTCTAAGGAAGCCTACTAAATTAAATTCTTAATTTTTTCAAAATTTTAGAAAATTCAAAGGTGTTAACCCACTGATTCCTAAAAAAATCGGATTAAATGTGTCTGAAATAGAAACAAGGTTGTTTCAACCATTTATAGTTACAAAGGAAGCCTACTAAACTAAATTCCTAAATTTCTTCAAAATTTTAGAAAACTCAGACGTGTTAACCCACTGATTCCTAAAAAAATGAGTAAATGTGTCTGAAATAGAAACTAGGTTGTTTCAACCAATTATCGTTATAAAGAAGACTCTAACGAAGCCAACTAAATTAAATTCTTACTTTTTTCAAAATTTATGAAAACTTAGAACCCACTGATTCCTAAAAAAATCGGATTAAATGTGTCTGGAATAGAAACAAGGTTGTTTCAACCATTTATAGTTGTAAAGGGGACTCTAAGGAAGCCTACTAAACTAAATTCCTAAATATTTTCAAAATTTAAGAAAACTCAGAGGTATTAACCCACTGATTCCTAAACAAACGAGTAAATGTGTCTAAAATAGAAACCAGGTTGTTTCAACAATTTATCGTTATAAAGAAGACTCTAAGGAAGCCTACTAAACTAAATTCTTACTTTTTCAAAATTTTAGAAAACTCAGTGGTGTTAACCCACTGATTCCTAAAAAAAACGGATTAAATGTGTATGAAATAGAAACTAGATTATTTCAGCCATTTGTCGTTATAAAGAAGACTCTAAGGAAGCCTACTAAATTAAATTCTTAATTTTTTTCAAAATTTTAGAAAATTCAAAGGTGTTAACCACTGATTCCTAAAAAAATGAGTATATGTGTCTGAAATAGAAACTAGTTGTTTCAACCAATTATCGTTATATAGAAGACTCTAACGAAGGCAACTAAATTAAATTCTTACTTTTTTCAAAATTTATGAAAACTTAGAACCCACTGATTCTTCAAAAAATCGGATTAAATGTGTCTGGAATAGAAACAAGGTTGTTTCAACCATTTATAGTTGTAAAGAGGACTCTAAGGAAGCCTACTAAACTAAATTCCTAAATATTTCAAAATTTAAGAAAACTCAGAGGTATTAACCCACTGATTCCTAAACAAATGAAGTAAATGTGTCTAAAATAGAAACCAGGTTGTTTCAACAATTTATCGTTACAAAGAAGACTCTAAGAAAGCCTACTAAACTAAATTCTTACTTTTTCAAAATTTTAGAAAACTCAGTGGTGTTAACCCACTGATTCCTAAAAAAAACGAATTAAATGTGTATGAAATAGAAACTAGGTTATTTCAGCCATTTATCGATGTAATGAAGACTCTAAGGAAGCCTACTAAATTAAATTCTTACTTTTTCAAAAGTTTAGAAAACTCAAAGGTGTTAAACCACTGATTCCTAAAAAAAATCGGATTAAATGTGTCTGGAATAGAAACAAGGTTCTTTCAACCATTTATAGTTACAAAGGAAGCCTACTAAACTAAATTCCTAAATTTCTTCAAAATTTTTAGAAAACTCAGACCTGTTAACCCACTGATTCCTAAAAAAATGAGTATATGTGTCTGAAATAGAAACTAGGTTGTTTCAACCAATTATCGTTATAAAGAAGACTCTAACGAAGGCAACTAAATTAAATTCTTACTTTTTCAAAATTTATGAAAACTTAGAACCCACTGATTCCTAAAAAAATCGGATTAAATGTGTCTGGAATAGAAACAAGGTTGTTTCAACCATTTATCGTTATAAAGGACTCTAAGGAAGCCTACTAAACTAAATTCTAATATTTTTCAAAATTTTAGAAAACTCAGAGGTGTTAACCCACTGATTCCTAAAAAAAGGATTAAATGTGTCTGGAAATAGAAACAGGTTGTTTCAACCATTTATCGTTATAAAGAAGACTCTAAGGAAGCCTACTAAACTAAATTCTTACTTTTTCAAAATTTTAGAAAACTCAGGTGTTAACCCACTGATTCCTAAAAAAACGATAAATGTGTCTGAAATAGAAACTAGGTTGTTTCAACCATTTATCGTTATAAAGAAGACTCTAAGGAAGCCTACTAAATAAATTCTTACTTTTTCAAAATTTTAGAAAACTCAGGTGTTAACCCACTGATTCCTAAAAAAATCGGATTAAATGTGTCTGAAATAGAAACAAGGTTGTTTCAACCATTTATAGTTAAAAGGAAGCCTACTAAACTAAATTCCTAAATTTTTCAAAATTTTAGAAAACTCAGAGTGTTAACCCACTGATTCCTAAAAAAGAGTAAATGTGTCTGAAATAGAAACTAGGTTGTTTCAACCATTTATCGTTATAAAGAAGACTCTAAGGAAGCCTACTAAATTAAATTCTTACTTTTTCAAAATTTTAGAAAACTCAGAACCCACTGATTCCTAAAAAAATCGGATTAAATGTGTCTGAATAGAAACAAGGTTGTTTCAACCATTTATCGTTTAAAGGACTCTAAGGAAGCCTACTAAACTAAATTCTAATATTTTCAAAATTTAGAAAACTCAGAGGTAAACCCACTGATTCCTAAAAAACGATTAAATGTGTCTGGAAATAGAAACAGGTTGTTTCAACCATTTATCGTTATAAAGAAGACTCTAAGGAAGCCTACTAAACTAAATTCTTACTTTTTCAAAATTTTAGAAAACTCAGGGTGTTAACCCACTGATTCCTAAAAAAACGGTTAAATGTGTCTGAAATAGAAACTAGGTTGTTTCAACCATTTATCGTTATAAAGAAGACTCTAAGGAAGCCTACTAAATTAAATTCTTACTTTTTTCAAAATTTAGAAAACTCAGGTGTTAACCCACTGATTCCTAAAAAAATCGGATTAAATGTGTCTGGAATAGAAACAGGTTGTTTCAACCATTTATCGTTATAAAGAAGACTCTAAGGAAGCCTACTAAATTAAATTCTTATTTTTCAAAATTTAGAAAACTCAGAACCCACTGATTCCTAAAAAACGGATTAAATGTGTCTGAATAGAAACAGGTTGTTTCAACCATTTATCGTTATAAAGAAGACTCTAAGGAAGCCTACTAAACTAAATTCTAATTTTTCAAAATTTTAGAAAACTCAGTGTTAACCCACTGATTCCTAAAAAAG